>CM050164.1:39692267-40167267 GCA_027410445.1 Discoglossus pictus
TTTATCTTACCTGATATGTGATCCGATTCCCATCTAATAAAAAAAAATATAATGAATTAAAAATGAGCCATGTATATGGGTATTGGATTAATAAAGTGAGCGTGCATTGTGGTCTCATTTGCATGTACCCGCCTAGTTTCTCATCAACTGTATTTCTGATAAATTTGAGCTGGAAATAAGTTTATTAACACATTTATTAGACATTGAAATGGAATCACAAATTCATTGTTTGTACTATATATATATACCGTATTTATCGGCGTAAGATAAATAAGAAGGAAATTTCAGGAAAAAAAAAAAATTTCAAATAAAGAACTTTGAAGCAAAATCCTCAACCTCAACCTCCCTCCTCATCCTCAACCACCTCCTCAACCTCCCTCCTCATCCTCGCTCCTCAACCCCCTCCTCAACCCCCCCATACTCATCCTCCTTCCTCAACCCCCCTCCTCAACCTCAACCCCCCTCCTCAACCTCCCTCCTCATCCTCAACCCCCTCCTCAGTCTCAACCCCCCTCCTCATCCTCAACCTCCCTCCTCATCCTCAACCCCCTCCTCAACCTCCCTTCTCAACCCCCCATCCTCAAACCCCCTCCTCAACCCCCCCATCCTAATCCTCCTTCCTCAACCCCCCTCCTCAACCTCCCTCCTCATTCTAAACCCCCCTCTGAATGAGGAGGGAGGTTGAGGATGAGGAGGGGGGAGGGAATATCAGCGTATAACACGCACCTATCATTTGCCCCCTATTTTCAGGGCGAAAAAGTGCGTGTTATACGCCGATAAATACAGTATAAAATATATATATATATATATATATATATATATATATATATACATATATATAAAAGTATGAACATTTATATAAGTAAGTATGAATATTTTGTGATGTTCTGGAGGTCTGAAATCTAACTTTAAATAATTTCCAAACGAATATAGTTCTTACATTTTGCATATTTACTGTGTTTTCAGTGTAAATAAGCTGTTCTCCTATAATGTGCACAGACCCAACATCCCCTCGGGCCTACACCAGCACTTCCTCTGACCTTGAGTTCTAATTCTCAGTGTCCTGACTTCCCGGCTCTCCCACTCCAATGTACTATTGTAGGATGTCAACTTAAATTAAGACAGAGCGAAAAAGCATTAGAAATGTCAGCTCTTTAACAAGCAACTAAAACCACCATTACTGCACTGCATTATAAGTCAGACAGCAGGATATAACTTCACTGCAAATAAATATAGATAGGTATATAATTAATGTATGGTTCATGACTGCTAATGTAATCTCTTCTCCATAGAATAGTGCTTTTATTTCTAGACATCGCTCTTGTTGTGTTCCTTTACTACATACATCTATACAGCAATTACCGTCATATACAGATGCAATTACTGTTAAACTAATAGTATACCTAGGGTTATATTTACTAAACTGGGATAAATAAGAAAGAGGGATCGGTACTTGTTATATAAATGGATGCACTGTAACTGCAAGCTCTTCTGTCCAGAAATGTAAATGCCCCTCTCGCATAACATATCATGGATGGCACCAGGGACCAGCAATTATCAAAATAATTTGTTTTCAATTTCCCCTGCATAATTATGCTTTAGGCAGACTCAGACATGGATTTTTAGACATATATTGTTTTCATTGTACCGTGGTCCTTGGATGTCTAGAATTTAGAGGACAGAAGGGAGAGTGGTGAGATTATAGAAAACCTCAAATACAGTGACTTGCAAAATATTCACCCTCCTTGACTTTTTACCTATTATGTGACATTACAGCCTTAAGTTCAATGTTTTGTTAATCGGAATTTTATGTGATGGATCAGAACACAATGGTCTAAGTTGGTGAAGTGAAATGAGAAAAATATATATATATAAAACTATTTTTTAGAAATAGAAAACAGAAAATTGGCATGTGCGTATGTATTCACCTCCTTTGTTATGAAGCTCATAAAAAGCTCTGGTGCAACCAATTACGTTCAGAACTCACATAATTAGTGAAATGATGCCCACCTGTGTGCAATCTAAGTGTCACATGATCTGTAATTACATATACACACCTTTTTGAAAGGCCCCAGAGGCTGCAACACCTAAGCAAGAGGCACCACGAACCGAACACTGACATGAAGACCAAGGAACTTTCCAAACAAGTAAGGGACAATGTTGTTGAGAAGTACAAGTCAGGGTAAGGTTATAAATAAAATATCAAAATCTTTGGTGATCCCCAGGAGCACCATCAAATCTATCATAACCAAATGGAAATAACATGGCATAACCGCAAACCTGCCAAGAGACGACTGTCCACCAAAACTCACGGACCGGTCAAGGAGGGCATTAATCAGAGAGGCAGCACAGAGACCTAAGGTAACCCTGGGGGAGCTGCAGAGTTCCACAGCAGAGACTGGAGTATCTGTACATAGGACGACAATAAGCCGTACGCTCCATAGAGTTGGGCTTTATGGCAGAGTGCCCAGAAGAAAGCCATTACTTTCAGCAAAAAACAAAATGGCATGTTTTGAGTTTGCGAAAAGGCATGTGGGAGACTCCCAAAATGTATGGAGGAAGGTGCTCTGGTCTGATGAGACTAAAATTGAACTTTTCGGCCTTTAAAGAAAACGCTATGTCTAGCGCAAACCCAACACATCACATAACGCATAGAGCACCATCCCCACAGTGAAACATGGTGGTGGTAGCATCATGTTGTGGGGATGTTTTTCAGCAGCCGGGACTGGGAAACTGGTCAGAGTTGAGGGAAAGATGGATGGTGCTAAATACAGGGATATTCTTGAGCAAAACCTGTACCACTCTGTGTGTGATTTGAGGCTAGGATGGAGGTTCACCTTCCAGCAGGACAATGATCCCAAACACACTGCTAAAGCAACACTTGAGTGGTTTAAGGGGAAACATGTAAATGTGTTGGAATGGCCTAGTCAAAGCCAAGACCTCAATCCAATAGAAAATCTGTGGTCAGACTTAAAGATTGCTGTTCACAAGCACAAACCATCCAACTTGAAGGAGCTGGAGCAGTTTTGCAAGGAGGAAGGGGCAAAAATCCCAGTGGTAAGATGTGGCAAGCTCATAGAGACTTATCCAAAGCGACTTGGAGCTGCGATTGCTGCAAAAGGTGGCTCTACAAAGTATTGACTTTAGGGGGAGAATAGTTATGCACATTGACTTTTTCTGTTATTTTGTCCTATTTGTTGTTTGCTTCACAATATATAAAAAAGAAAACCTCTTCAAAGTTGTGGGCATGTTCCGTAAATTAAATGATTTAAGTCCTCAAACAATCCATGTTAATTCCAGGTTGTGAGGCAACAAAACACGAAAAATGCCAAGGGAGGTGAATACGTTTGCAAGGCACTGTATATCAAAGGATTTAATAAAGGTCAGAAGAAAAATGGAATGCAAGAAAAAGAGGTCATTATTTAAAGTTTAAAGGTGGAAGGTTTAGAACTAATGTGTGACAATACTACTGTTTAGAAAAAGGAGGAATTAACCAAGACTAACCTGAAACTTATGGTTCCCTGGTGGTCCAGAGGTCAGGATTTGGTGATTTCACTACTGTTACCTAGGTTTAATTCCAGGCAGGGAACCAAAAGGTCACACCACCCTGAAGCAATGCAGGGTTTCGCTTGGTCAGTACTTCGATGGGAGACTAACTAGGAATACCAGGAGCTCTATGCTGTGGACCACTGGATAAGGAACTGGCAACCTACTCGAGTATCTCTGCCATGAATATCGAGTGGATCAGCATGGTGTGTTCCAGTAGTCGGACACGATTGAATAATGCAAGCACACAACCTGCAACTTAATTAAGTCAGATTGGGCCTTTTTGGTTCTTATCAACAGCAAATCTATGTTACTACATTAAATTCATTAAGAATAGCTGTGAAATATCAGGATAGATCCCGGGCCAATCGCAGCATTTTCTGTAGCCAACAGATTCATTTAGTAGTGTCCACACTAACTTGCTACTTCGTTATGTAGCATTTTGCATAAGAGCTAGGGCCACATGAGCGCATGAACCAAAAGGAAGCTACTTGCTGTTCTGTGTTCGCATTTAAAGATGCAATATGGAGGGCCACATGAGATTCACAACTTGCTGCTACCCAGAGGCGAGCAGAGAAATATTGGAAATATAGTTCTGGTTTAAACCTTTATATAGTTGATATGAAAGGGCTTCCACTGTGTTGGATTCAGCTTAAAAGATCATGACTTGTTTTACTGCTATAGATTTTTGAAAAAAAATCTGAATTCTTGGAAACTGTTTATGAGTTCAAGAATCAATATTGTATTTACATCACTTACGGAGAGCTGGATGATACGACTGTGTGTTTGTAGTTATCATACGAGAGATGGATGGAGCAAGAAGGAAGAGGCAGAATTCCAGAGTCTTTCAGCCCTATTAAATTCGAAGCCCGTAGCTGCATCGGCACACCTGCAAAGGCTGTGGGCTTGAAATTCAGCTGCGTTACAGAGCTATTAAATGAAACCAGGCCATGAGTTACGTGCAGTAGACGCAAAACCGTAAATCATTCTTGAGAACGTTGGATGTTCGTCAGTGAACGTGATCAATTAGTCAAACCCTTAGTTACGGGTTTAGACGGAGCCAATGGCAAATGAGATCGTCATCATTATGTCACTGAAAATGGAGGTTAGATTTCAAAGCCTTACGGATTTCAATCACGAGTTTCGATCGGACCCGCATTCCGGAAATAATGCAATATTGATAATCAGTAAATATGATATTTATGTCCATGCGGTTTCCATTATATGTATTAACACATTGATTGCCGGGATTGATATAACACGGAAATTAAACAGAAAAAAAGTATTTTATATAGCAGATTTGCAGATTGTGCTATTAATTTTCATACCTAACATTACTTTCCCTTTAAGTACAGTATTTGCATTTACAGTGCTACGGATAGGACTTTAACCTCCTTGTCGGTTCTCTCTAGTACCCGTTGGCTTTTTGGCTCCATTTACAGGTTACCGGGATGAATACCAGTGGATTTGTTGCAACTTAATAGCGTGATTGGAACTTAACAGTTACTGGTTTGGCAGATCAAATGAATTGTGGCCGCGCAGTTCAGATTTCGACATCCCGTAGGGTTTTTCTGCCCTAACCTGGCAAGTCATTAGCGGCTTGCTTTACGGGGCCAATTTAATAGCAGTAAGGCTTGCAGGCTACATTACGGGCTACGGTTTTACATGCTGAGGGAATTTAACAGGGCTGTTTGTTTGGAAAGAACATGTATGTCTTACCCACTTGACAAGACAAATGAATTGTAAAACATGGAGGCCTCATAAGAAAGTACTTGCCAAGCCAAGATTGTATGTAATGAGTACTAAGAACCTTTTTATTTTTATAACACTGTTGCTAGACCCTGGCTGCTTTTCATAGAAACATAGATTTGATGATGCATAAAAACCAAAAAAGTGCATCTGGATTGTCCATTTTATTTATATAAAAGTTTGGCATATATTCCTTAACCATTAGGTTAGTATAAGGCTGAGAACTAATGTCCAGCAGCCAGCCTAACATAGGCCTCCATGCTAATCAAGCAGTGTAATATGCGGTTTACCTGCAAATGAGCTGCAGGAGATTTTTTTCCCTACCTTACACGTGTATTTTAATCTTTTGACAATATTACGGCAATCAGCACACATCGGTAAATCCTGCTGTGTCTGCAAGAGATTTCAGTGTAGGAAGTATGTAGGAAGTCCCACATGCCTGGCATTGTTGGTGTAAGTGTTACTGTCTTTGCCGTCGTGTATTTTCTAAGTCCCGCCTGCCAGGCTTTGCTCAGCCTCGTTTTTTAATCCAGTTTCAGAATTTTTTACGTTTTTCGTCTGCAATTTTTTTTTTCTCGCTTAGCCGATTTTCGAGTGACGAAACACGTCAAGTAAGGCTCAATATCGCTTGCAACCTCACTCCCAGGATTCCTGGCTCTCCCCCTGTGCTGTGTGTGAATGTGTTTTTATATTATTTTTATTAGTTTTCTTGTTATTCGTGTTTTCCGATTTCCGTTAAATTCATATTTTTCCGAATTGCATGTGTGACGGGTCTGCTGGCTGCAATGAGCGCCTTCAGCGCTCATTGCAGCCTAAGTGCTGCGCGGCTGCTTAATTGCTCATTTCAGCCTAAGTCCCGCATGCTTCAATGCCTCAACTGCTCGCCTCGCTTTGCGAGGTGAGCAGGGCAATGAGTGCCTTCAGCGCTCATTGCCTAAGTCCTGCGAGCTCGGAAGGCTTCAATCATATTTCTAATTACACGTATGTTTATATTGGATTGTTAAGTGTCAATTAAGCTTTCATAATTTTATATTGTTTAGTAGTACTATACTGTCTCTTTTACTACTGCTGTGGCACACCACAATGGTTTTAAAACCATTTGTGAGTGGTTTTTGGTACCCGTAATATTTTATTCAGTATTTGTAGTTACGGCAGTGTCCTGGTTTGCGAGGGATCCGTAAATTCTTATTAGCATAGGGTTTTAGTGTAAAAGTCTAATGCAGTGACTTGTAACCTTTTGTCAGTGCAAAAATAAATCTAAAGTTTGCCGTAATTTTAAACTCTGGCTTGCCGCAGTCCCTCATAGCAGTTTTCTTGCAATGTTTCCGGGATGAGTAGCTAGGGCGATTTAGTTTGCTCTTAAACATTGTGTAATCTGCGATATAGGTTATTAGCATGGAGGCCTTAGTCAAAGTTACAATGGAGTGGTGGTTAGGTTAATCTATAGTCTGAGTGGAATTAAAGCTATCACAATAAAAAGAGCTTCGGATGGAAAAGTATTTACACATATTTGTTTAAAATTTTTTAACTGGCGCAAAACGATTTTAATAACTTCAGTGGTCCCTTAAATTAATTCTAATTCCAGATTGCAACACTACAAGGTAGGAAAAAAGGTGTGAGTCATGGGTATATTTAGGTTTTATGTTGCCCTAGGGCATTCAGATTTGCTCATCCCCCCACGACTCACGTTCAGCTTCTCCTTTCCCCTTTCTATATCTCAAAACATATTATGTATGTATATATATGTTTTAAATTGTTTTTGAATTAAAGAGCAAAGCCTTTGTGGGCACTTTTGCATGTTACTGCATTCAAGTTCCAAGAATGCAGTGTAATAACTGTATTTCTCAGAATTCTAAGCAGCAAACAAGTTTTTTTACTTGTTTTAGATGTTCAAATGTGAACACAAATGTACTATTTATTTACTGTACTACTGTACGGTGGAGGCTTCTATCACCCTTTTGCCCACCATAAATTAAATCACTGTTGTAGTAAACTACCTCCCCATAAAATCTATTATACAAGCTAGAAACCATCCCCACGCTGATGAGAGGCACTAACCTTAAAACAGTAGTACGTGGGTAGGTTTCCTGGCTTGTGCATAATTCACCCTGGGCTTTGCTTAAAGCTATTTAATACAGCAGGCATATGCGGAAAAAGAGCCATGTTTGAAATGGTATTTGCATTGAAGCATTTGTGGGCACATTTGCATGTCCCTGCTCAGGTTCCCAGAATACAGTGTAATAACTGTATTTCTCGGAATTCTGAGCAGGAAACAAGTTTTTTTAAACACAAGTATACTATTTATTTTATTTATTTACTATATATATATATATATATATATATATATATATATATATATATATATATATATATATATATATATATGTATATATATATATATATATATATATATATATTTATATTTATTTAGTTATTTTACTGTATATATATATATATATATATATATATAAAAAAAAATATATATATATATATACAAGTGTACTATTTATTTTATTTATTTACTATATATATATATATATATATATATATTTATATTTATTTAGTTATTTTACTGTATATATATATATATATATATATATATATATATATATATACACTGTATATATAATGTCAGAAAGTGTGAAGTACACTCACACGCATATACAAATATCTCTGCATATAGACATGTATGTGCATATACAAACATACTTTAATCTTCAGACAGCCTGCTGCCCCTGAAAATGTGCTGCCCTAGGCCTGGGCCCTTGGGATGAGTAATAATTATCACCATACATATGAATTTGTATTACCATTGCTGTCTAGAGCCGTCCAGTTCTTCTGTAACTACCTTCTAACCTTCACCCTCAGCCGGGGGACCCCACAGTCTCCTCGCACTGATTGCATTTCTATACTATTGTAGATTATGTCCTATGAAATAATGATATCAGCTTCTTCTTTGTTTATCTCTTGGTTACAGGAGGAATTTTTGAAACCCAGGAAAATGAACCAATTAACGTTGAAGAATTAGCTTTCAAGTTTGCCGTCACCAACATCAACAGGAACCGTACACTGATGCCTAATACCACACTAACCTATGACATCCAGAGAATTAACCTTTTTGATAGCTTTGAAGCTTCCAGGAGAGGTAATTGTTTTTTTATTTCCTCCCTTTTAACTACCCTGCAGAATTTAATTCAAGCAGACGGTTGGGTTTAACAGTGAGATATTACTCTTCGGGTATTTATAAGCGCTAAAATAAAATAGCACATTGCATCTGAAAATAACTTAGATATTTGTCTGACTGTGTTATGATCCGTTTTCTGATTTTTGAAATATTTATTACATAATTTATGTAGTGTTTAACGCTGTTTTAGCGCACTACGGAAACTATAAAGCAATGCACAGCGATCAGTGCTAGCTGCGCACACTCATTGTGCGTGAATGCATGGCGCTAGTTGCGCGTTGCAAGGAGGGGAGTGGGAGGGGGTGGGATAGAGAGACAGGGGAGGGAAAGAGTGGGAGAGAGACACAGATGGGGGAGAGACATAGGAGTAGCGGTGGGAGAGAGACAGGGGAGGGAAGGGGTGGGAGAGAGTCACGAAGGGAGAGACATAGGGGGGAGCAGTGGGAGAGGGTGGGAGAGAGAGACAGGGGAGTGAAAGGGTGGGAGAAAGACACACGGATAAGAGACATACGGGGGAACAGTAGTAAAGGGTGGGAGAGAGATACAGGCGGGGAGAGGCACAGGGGGAGCAGTGGGAGAGGGTGGGAGAGAGACAGGGGAGTGAAAGGGTGGGAGAAAGACACACAGATAAGAGACATACAGGGGAGCAGTAGTAGAGGGTGGAGAAAAACACAGACGGGGAGAGACACAGGGGGAGCAGTGGGAGAGGGTGGGAGAGAGACAGGGGAGGGAAGGGGTAGGAGAGAATCATGGGGGGGAGAGGCATAGGGGAAACAGTGGGAGAGGATGGGAGAGAGAGACAGGGGAGGAAAAGGGTGGCAGAGACACACAGGGGGAGCAGTGGAAGAGGTGGGAGAGAGACAGGGGAGGGAAAGGGAGGTAGAGAGTCACAGGGCGGAGATAAATTGGTGGGAGCAGTGGGAGACAGAGGAGTGAACTGGTGGGAGAGAGATACAGGTGGGAAGAGACACAGGGGGTAGAGAGACAGGGGAGGGGGTGGGAGAGAAACAACGGATGAGAGAGATAGGGGATAGGCATTGGAGGGAGAGAGACATGGGGGAGAGAGAAGTAGGGGGGAGAGAGAAAAGGAGGGGAGGGGGGGGAAGAGAGAACAAGGAGGGGAGGGGGAAGAGAGAACAAGGAGGGGGAGATAGAAGGAGGGATGGAGAGACAGAAGGAGGGAGAGAGAAAGAAGGAGGAAGGAAGAGAGGGAGGGAAGGAAGGAGAGAGAAAGAGAGATATAAAGCACAGAGAGACGGCGCACAGAGAGAGAGGGGGAGAGCGCAGAGAGAGAGACAGAGCACATCAAATATTATACCGTCATTTATGATGGGCAAACGACAAGTTTATTACATAAAGGCTAGTGTAGTCTTCCTACAATTTATCATTTAATAACTGGTTGGCAATCACATATATAGTTGTGAGCATGCGAGTTGTTGCTAACGCTTGCGGGCTCGCACAGCGAGCCGCGGCCCTCGCAAAGCGAGGGCAGTGGGCGAGGGCCTCAGTTGCTGGCATGGAGCGCCAAAGGCGCTCCATGCCAGCAACTGCAACCCTCGCAAACTTCACCTCGCAACGCAAACTACACGACACACCAATTACGACACTCGCTAAATTTTACGACCAACGCAAACAACATACGACACACGTTAACACACATTACGGCCTCGCAACACTCGGACGCAACTCGCGAACATTACAAAATTAAAAACACAATACATACACACAGCACATACATAAAAACCTTACCTACAGCAAGAGGGAGCATCCAGGACCTCAAAAATGCAACTCACACCTTCATTTCACTCGAAATAAAAGAGTTTAGACACAAAAAAATTTGCTAAGCGAGAGAAACAATGGCCTCCGAACAAAACGAAAACGAGGCTACACACGCAAACACCCTACGAGACACGTTAGCACACATTATGACCTCGCAAACATCTGACGCAACACGCCGACATACAAACATTTAAAACACAATAAATACACACAACACACACATAAAAAGCTTACCTACAGCAAGAGGAACCATCCAGCACCTCAAAAAAGCAAGTTACACCTTCATTTAAATAAAAATAAAAGAGTTTATACACTAATAAAATCGCTAAGCGAGAGAAAAAATGGCCGACGACCAAAACGAAAACGAGGCTACAGCACTCTAAACACGGAAAACACCACAACACACTCGCAAAACACCACAAGAAACTCGCAAAACACCACTAAGCACCTACGGATAATCCGCAAAGACGCATAACACAGACTACCCACCATTTTACGCCAATGCGGAAGTACACCACTACTCTAACGGTTTGGTCTCGCGCACGCACAGTATGATACTGCACACATTCAGCACGCTTACACAGCAGCTCCACACCACTAATGCTGCAGCAACATCAAAACACATTGACAGCTCTTCAACACAATGCTTCAAAATAGGTAAAGTATATTCATTTATTAATGCATTATATATTTCATTATTATACACCAAACAGCATTAGCTACCTTACAATTTCATTGCCGTCATTTTTTGACGGGCAATTCGCTAGTACAATATAATAATGGAAGGTTAGTGTTTTAGACTTCACAGACTTGCTGCTCTCCACCCCTGTCATGTGTACAGGAGGAGAGAGAGAGTCTGCTCAGGTGCATTGTCCTGATAGACGTCTTTATCTGGTATCCTGATAACATCCTTTACTTACTTATTTTCATACTATGGATAGTGCAAATCTACACTGGTGAAAAAAAACATTAGCACAGACCCCCGTGGACACCTACAGGGGTGGAGACAGTCAGATGTGCTGGAAGTTGCAATGCTAAAATTCAGATGCAAGTTTTTAATATTGATTTTTTTTTTTCATATATTGTTTTTATTGCTAAGCAGTTACTAAATAAATAAATTAACTGTATATCTAAATTTTCCTGTTGTTACCTTTTTCTAATCAAACCCATGCTGCTTATATCAGTGACAAACCTTGCAGTCACAATCCAGGAAACTTAGATGTGCCTTTAATCCCTTTAGTATGAACACAAAAGCAGCCATTTAATGGGATATGCAAGATTTCTGGATTTTACTAGGTATTTAATATCCTTGTGTATCTATTTACTTTTATGTACTTTGTTTTATTACAAAGCACTTAAAAGCTCTGTTTTTACTGCCTAAAATCAATGAAACTTTACATTTTTTGGTCTGCGGCTCATGAAAACAGACTTTGTAGTATTTGGGGTTCTGTTTTAATTTCAAGCCTCATTTTATTTGCTGCTTTCTCAGGTGGAGGGTGTGACCAAACACACTTCCATTGCTCCTTTTAAAAGCATTGCCAGTTTTAGCTGCCACATTCCCACAGTGCAGACAGAAACATCCTGTGCATTCTGTAAATGCATGTCTGTATATTTTTTATATATTAAAAACATGTTTCAAGTGTAGTTCTTCAAAAGAGTATAATTAAAAAAAATTATACTTTAATTATTTTTTAATAATTTCAAAAATATGACATCAAAGTACGGATGGAGGGCTCTGGTGCAAAAAAAAAATATGTTGCACTCCCTGTGGGGGGAAGTAAAATTATTTTTGCACTGGGCCCCTCTGCAAAACTCTTTCTCATAACAACTCCCCTTCCCATAACACTGTCCCTCCCCAAGACCCATTTCCATAGCTCATTATATACACACACATATATATATATATATATATATATATATATATATATATATACTAGCATCTGGCCCACTCACCACGGGCCTCGCAATGAGCGCTTTTGGTGCTCATTGCGAGCCTCGCCCCCCTCTACCTCTCCCACCCTCCACTTTACTGGCCTTGCGATTAGCTCATCACTGGCCTCGCAATGGGCACCTTTGGCGCTCATTGCGAGTCTCTCCTCCTATCTACTTCCTCCCTTGTGTCTCATTTCCTCCGTCCTTTTTGTCTCCTTTCCTCCCTCCTCTCCCTCCCTTGTGTCTCCTTCGCCCCCTGTGTTTTTACCCCATCTCCCTTCTGTGTCTCTAACCCCCTCCCCTGTGTCTTTTTCCCTCCTGTGTCTCTTTCCCCCTCTCCCTCCCATGCGTCTCTTTCCTCTCCCCGTGTCTCCTTCCCCCTCCACTGTGTCTCTTCCCCCTACCCTGTGTCTATTTCCCCCTCTCTCTCCCCTGTGTCTCTTCCGCCCCTGTGTCTCTTTCCTCCCTGCCCCCTGCCTATTGTGTCTTTCCCCCCCCATTTCTCTCCCCTGTGTCTTTCCCCCCTCCCCTGTGTATCTTTCTCCCTCCTCTCCCCCTGTGTCTCTTCCCCCTCCTCTCACTCTCCTGTCTCTTCCCCCTCCTCTCACTCCCCTGTGTCTCTTCCTCCCTCCTTTTCCTCCCCTCCTCTCCCTCCCCTGTGTCTCTTTCGCTCCTGTGTCTCTTCCCCACCTATCCCTGCCCTGTGTCTGTTCCCCCCTCCCCTGTGTCTCTTTCCCCCTCCCCTGCATCTCTTTCCACCTCCCATGTGTCTCTTCCCCCCGTGTCTCTTCCCCCCTTTCCTTCCCCTGTGTCTCTTCCCCCCTCTCCCTCACATGCGTTTCTTTCCCCCTCCCCTGTGTCTCTTCCCCCCCCCCCCTCCCTGCTCAGTGTCTCTTCCCCCTCCTGTGTTTTTTCCCCCTTGTCCCCCCTATGTCTTTTACCCCACCTCTCTCGTGTCTCTTCCCCCCATTTCCCTGCTTTGTGTCTTTCCCCCCTGCCCTGTGTCTCTCCCACCCTTCTTGCCCTAGCCTGTGTCTCTTCCCCCTCCTCTCCCTCTCTGTGTCTCTTCCCTTTCTCTCACTCCCCTGTGTCTCTCCCCCCTCCCACTCCTTCCCTGTGTGTCTTTAAGCTCCTCCCCTGGGTGTCTTTCCCCCCTCCCCTGTGTCTCTTCCCCTTCTCTCACTCCCCTGTGTCTCTCCCCCCTCCCACTCCTCCCCTGTGTGTCTTTAAGCTCCTCCCCTGGGTGTCTTTCCCCCCTCCCCTGTGTCTCTTTTCCCTTCTCTCACTCCCCTGTGTCTCTCCCCCCCCTCCCGTGTGGTTTTCCCCTCCTCCCCTGTGTGTCTCTTCCTCTCTTCTCTGCCTTCATGTGCGCGCCTCGATGCAGTGCGCAGGGTTTTGCAATCGATCGTTTGTCAAACTGCGATTTGTCGCAAAGTGTGACGACGAATCGCAGTTTGACAATTATAATATGTGATTATATATATATATATATATATATATATGTATATATATATAAATATATATATATATACAGTATATATATATATATATACTAGCGACTTGCCCATCAAAAATGACGGAGCAAGCAAAATTGAAACCATGGCAATGCTGTATGTTACACAATGTCAAGCTTTTTGTACTGTGAGGACCTTCGGCGCTCATTGCGAGCCTCTCCTATGATGTACTTTTGCTCCTCTGAGCACCTTCGACGCTCATCACAAAGACAGATACATATGTCTATATTTTTTTTAAATAATAATCAATTAATTAGTTACTTAATGTATTAATATATTAACCTATTTGTAATTAATATATCCAGCAATCAATAGCCTAAAAAGCTAACGATATCTTTTTATTTTAAATGACGGAGCAATAAAATTTAAACAATGTTAAGCTTTTTATACTCTAAGGACCTTCGGCACTCATTGCGAGCCTTGCGCTGAGCGTTGTTTGTCTATGTACTACGCTGTTCGCAAGCATTAGCCATCCTTTGTAGTAGTGTATTTAGTAGCTCGTACGTTCCTTAGTGAAAGTGGTACACGGTTGGCAGTGTTTTGCGCGGTCCAGGGTTGTGTAGCCTCGTTTTCATTTTGTTTGGCCGCCATTTTTTCGAGTGCCGAAACTCGTGAAACTTAACTTAAATTTGCTTTCCATCTCACTCCCAAATGTCCTGGCTGTTCCCCCGTGCTGTGTGTGATGTTTTTGTTGTATTTTTCGTTGTATTTTTTGTTTTTTTTGTGCTCATCGCCTAAGTGCTGTGAGTTAGCAGCTCACCTCGCTACGTGGGGCTCGCAGGTGATGAGCGCTCAGGGCGGGAACATGATCAATTAAGCAAGCCTGTAACCTCCAATTTTGAATAAGCCAGTAACACAGCTGTAAAAATGGAGGTTACATGTCAATCAATTTGGTTTGGGGTCCGATATGCGATCAGATTTGCAAACCTGCAAAATAAAGAATTAGGAAAATGAATAACAATACTGTTCTAGTCCATATGGGTGGCCTGATATGTATTAACTCATTGATACACGAGATCAATTTAACCACCAAATTAAACATTCAAAAAATCTAAGATCTTGCCAATTTGCGGGCTTGGGACTGTTGTGCGATTAATTCTAATGTCTGTCATCACTTTTCCCGTTATTTACAGTACAGTAGTGATTTGTTATTTACATTTACAGTGCTACGAATAGGTGTTAAACCCCCTTAGTGTTCCTCTGTAGCACAGGTAGGATTTTCTTCTTCTTTTGTCATTTACTTGTGTGAAAACATTTGCGGGCTTGGGGAAATTGAGCAATTGAATAGCAATTAGCGATTTTAGCCTTGCGAAAGTGAAAGATCAAAGGCTTCTGCAGGCTGTAAGTTACGAGTTTAACCATCGACAATTTTCCAAGGGCGTAACTCAAAAGCCAATCGGAAATCCGCAAAAAAGACGCCAAATAAATAGCAACTTAGCTTGCAACCGCACTTACGGGCTACCGGAACTCCCGAAACCTGCATTGAATGGGGACCAATGTATTTAAGCTATTTGTAAGATTTCTGAATATCATAGTAAGTATTAATGTATCAGTGTTCTGGTTGATGAGTGTCACAACCAGCTCTTCCTTGGGCTTGATAATACCAAAGAGACCAATCCTAACGCGGGTTGTATAGGTTCTGGATCACCGCACAAGGGACAGCGTAACTGTATTGTAGGTCAAGTTGCAGATTCTCAGACCAAGTTACCGAGTATTAAATAAGAAAAAGGACATTCATGGTAACCAGTAACGCTCCTCACACCTGAAGTATTAACTAGAAACCCTATTAAGGTTAAAAACAGGACAAGATGACTGTCTCTGTGAGGGGTTGTGGTCCAAACTAAGTAGGGGAATATTTGTATTAGCTTAACTCAATAGTTGCACCCCAAAACACACTCTACACACAAAATAATGCCCCTAAAAATGGAAACTGGACCCAAGGCCCTCTATGCTCAAAAGACCTGGTGGAAGGGGGCCTAATGGGTCCAGGACATACAACCAGAGCTTGGGGGAAACTCCACACAACATAACAAATTAGCAAGTCGTAAAGCCTTTCACAAGGTCCTAATGGCCATTATAATACCTCTTTAATTTAACTTGTAGCTAAAGTCCGTCAGGATCCAGTGGCCAGACTCAAAAGTCCAAGTGGACTTGGGTTCGTGACAATGCTAATCTATAATGAATATAAATGTTGTTTTTTAAGCTATGTGATTTGTAGTACAGAATAAATGATGCTACGTTAGATAAAATAATTGCAGGATGGATTAATTGAAATAATGTTATAATTATTGGTTTTACACTTAAATGTAGTGAATGTAGGTATTTGGATTGTAGCACTGATAAGATAATGATTCCTACAGCTTTGTTTACTATTATGAGACCAATAAAATGCCTATGATATTTGCAGAGCCTCTGAAACCTCCAGCGTTAGACATAGCTCAGAGAGTTAGATCTACCTTCAGAATCACACAATATATCATGTATTTCCCAATGAAAATATACAGCACCAATCAGTGATAATTCCCTGAGGTGTCATTTAGAAATTTGCTGTTTAAATGTTTAATTTTATTTAAAATAGTCTCTATCTCCCACTCCGCAATACTCATAGCGCAGAGCAATGTTCAGTCCCATTCAAATCACATGGGATTATGTCCCCGGCACAGAAAATAATGTCTTTACTGCATTTTAAATAGATGTTAGCTGTAATTCATTCTATTTTTCACACTTAAAGGGCCAGAGTAAGCAATGAATGTATTTTAAAAACTCATAATTAAATACCACTATAAAAACATGCCCAAAAAGCATTAAAAAAAGCATTTAGCAAAAAAATATATATTTAAACACAAAATTTCCCTCAATCGTGGTGGCTGCTACACTCCTCCTCTACATCTCTCTTTGTCATGTACAGAATATTATGAGACCACCACGATCAACATAGATTGAATTCCTTATGCAGTCCAGATAATATGGAGCATGCTCTGTAGGAGAATGAGGTTATGACAGCAATTCCAAACAGTGAGCATGCTCTAGGTAATCTGGTCCGCATAATGAATTTCATCTAGGTTGATTGTTATTATCTGCATAATCTGGACATGACAATGAGGCCGATAGGGGAGGAGTACAGCATCAGCCATGATTAATGGAGAATATATGTTTAAATATTTTTTTCTGCTGAAGCCTTTTTTCACAGCTGTTTGCACATGTATTTTTAGTGTTAATTAATGGTAAGGATTTAATTTGAAAAGCACTTACACTGATCATTTAAAGGAATACTAAAACCTATTGTAGGTTCCCTGGTGGTCCAGTGGTTAGAATTCAGTGCTTTCACCGCTGTGACCTGTGTTTGATTAGAGTCAGGGAACCAAGAGGTCACACCACCCTGAAGCCAAGCAGTGATGGACCTGGTCAGTACTTGGATGTTAGACCACCTAGGAATACCAGGAGCTGTATGCAGTGGCCTGCTGGAGTAAGAACTGCCAACCCACTCCAGTATCTCTGACATGAATACCAAGTTGTTGCGGTCCATAAGGTTACGGAGAGTCAGACACAACTGAACGACACAAAACCTATTCTCGTCTCTGGTATATAATAATTTGTAGAGACATCTTAATTCTACTGGAGTGTCCATGTAATTTCTAATGTAGCAGATGAATATTGCATCCGTACAGGTTATTTTTCCGTACATCTTCTCTCGGCTTGATCATATCTCAGATCCATATAGGGACACTAATCTGCAATGCTGTAAGTGTTGGATACCGTATCTGAAGCCATCGTAGTGCACTGACCAGAAAGTATCCAACATTTTAATGAAATGGAAACATACCGTAGATATTTAAGACACATTTAGAAATGATTAGAAACATAAAAGACTGTATTTATGGAAAAGAGAAAAAGTGGGAATAAAAAAGTCATGTTTAAATCACACTTGTACACATTACTAGATATGGGTTAGTTTGTCTTATTAAATGAACAATTTAATTCCATATTTTTAGTATTTTAAAGAACGTCACTTGATAATGGGCAAAGTATTTTAGAGCATTAAAAACTAAAAACAATCTTTGATTTACCATCTATTAAATAAAATTATATATAGTTTTGATCAACTCCATTGATGTCGCTATAAATAACTTGTCTTATCTGTTATGCCTCAACTTCCAAGGCTCCTCCCTAATAAAACTTAGCCAGAAAGGAGCGCCAAAGGCGCTCCTGCGAGTCGTTCCCACATTGAAACACGTGGGAATGAGCCTCCAAACACTTAGGAAATGCGGGATCGCCTTAGGCTGCAAGCGACGAACGCAGGAAAAAAAACTACGGGAAACGGGACATCGAAAAAAATACGAGATAGGAAAATTTCGAAGTAAACTGCCAAACTGCGCAAAGCAAAAAACTCACAAAAAACAAAAAAATACAACAAAAACATCACACACAGCACGGGGGAACTGCCAGGACGTCTGGGAGTGAGGTGGAACTCGAAAATCGGCTAAGCAAGGAAAAAAATGGCGGCCAAACAAAATGAAAACAACAGCCAACCTCATACCACTTTAACCCAGGAACGTAGAGGTACAAAATACACTATAACAAAGGATGACAAATGCTCGCAAAACGCGTAGCACATAGACAAACGACGCAATTTTACAATCCTAACTTGCAACTAACAACATTACGCATCTAAAGTAGCGCTTTACAGAAATAAACCAACTGTTTGCACTCGTGCACGCTGTCTATTTCTAATGCACAGTTGCCACATTCATAAAACTATCTCCTCAGGCCAGCAACAGTCCCACTGGACATTATATGCTGCAGGACAATAAAGAGAGATTGATACCTCTTCAGGCTATTGATTGTTACATATATTAATTAGAAAATGGTAAACTATATTAATTTATTCAATGAATTCATTAATAAGTATTTTTAAAAATATAGAGTGGAGCCAAAGGACACGCAAGGAGAGGCTTGCAATGAGCGCCGAAGGTCCTTAGACTATAAAAAGCTTAACATTGTGTGCCAAACAGCATTGCCATGGCTTCAAATTTTATTGACCGTAATTTTTTGATGGGCAAGTCGCTAGTAACTCTATAAACAGGAAATACATCTATTTGTTGTTATTATTTGTTTTTCTCATTATCAATTCTAATACTTAAAAAAAAACGTAATGAATGTTAGACTATGTTCGCACTGTTTAGTAGTTCAATCATGTCCGACTCTCAGTAACCCTATGGACCAGAGCACGCCAAGCACATTTGTCCACAGAGCTCCTCAAGCTCATGCTCATTGCTTCAATTACCTCATCTATCCATATCTGCCGTCCCCTATAGTGTCTTATTAATGTTATTGGTTCATATGATTATTTGATTTTTTGATTGACAGTTTGAGATAATATTCAGTCAGTGGATTTTTGTAGTGAATAGGCTCCATAGAATAATATATGAATTTGGGAGTTCTTATCTCGCACATGTGAAATCTCTCTAATTTTTGTTAATATTGTCCAATGTGCTGTCACAAAATGTAACTCCATGTTGTACTCTCTTTCGCAGCTTGTGACCAGCTGGCGCTCGGGGTGGCAGCGCTGTTTGGTCCATCTCACAGTTCCTCTGTCAGTGCTGTACAATCCATCTGTAACGCCCTGGAGGTTCCTCACATACAAACGCGCTGGAAACACCCATCTGTGGACAACAAAGACTCCTATTTTATCAATCTCCATCCAGACTATGCAGCAATCAGTAGAGCGGTGTTGGATTTGGTCCTGCACTACAACTGGAAGATCGTTACCGTAGTGTATGAAGACAGCACAGGTAACATTACTACGTCTTGGTTGGGATCCAAATATGTTTTTAAAATATAAACAGCTTGTAAAACAGGAAAGAGTGATCTGTAGATAAAATTAACCCAGCAAAGTCCTTTACAATGCAGCAATGTACACATATAAATAAATATAACTGCAATTGGTTGTTAATTACAATTTTGAGTGTAAGGGTCAGATCATTAAAGGGCCATTATAGTCCAAAACAAAGATCACCTTTTAAGCATTGCCGAGATTTTTTATTTTTTTTGTATTAGAAATTATAATCTATAAAATGAAAAATTACATTAAATACAGAGTGTGGGGTTATTTTGTCTTCCGCTCTCCTGATATGTTACAGGAAACAGAAAGGCGGTGAGTAGTATGGGTGGCTGAAATTCATCTTATTGTGCTTTTGTTCTTATTGGTTTTCAAGTAAATGAGTTAAGAAAAAGAGCTAATGTAAGAAAAGGGGCTAGTTTCAAGCTAAATCTATTTTAGTATACCATTAATTAACATTAAAAATATATTTGCAAACATCAGCAGAGAAAGGTTTTACAGTTTGCATTACCTGGCGCATGATCTGTACTAGAAGGGGGTTATGGCTGCATCCCCAGCATCTACAAAGTGAGCATGCTCCAGGTAATCTGGCCTGCATAATTAATGCAATCTATGATGATTATGTGTTTGTGTTCTGGACAATAGTGTTCAGGACAAGGAGGTGTGGGGGAGGAGAGCAGGGGTGGTCATTGTTGGAGGGAACTTCTTTAAATTATATTTGCTGACTCGCTGAGACAGGCTAGGACACTATATTGCACGCACAGCCCTTTTGGTGACCTATTTCATTTAAAGAGCCGCATATATGGCCACCGTGTCTTTAAAAGAGACACACAATGGTTTGTAGCAAAAGTATTAAAGTCAATGTGGGAGAGAAGTAGATGTTGATTATGTAATAAATGTATAATTAATGATATGTGTCTTGGAGCCCTTTGCTAGTTGTAGAGAGATAAAATTAACTCTATTGTTGAAGATAGACATTTTCTCTTACTTTAGAGAGCAGACTTGGGACCGCATGGAAACATCTGAGTTCCCAGGGTCAGCTGTTGCCCACAGCTAAGTCTTAAAAGTAGGTTAAGAAACATGGGACTTTACCATTATTATTTATTTACAAAGCTCCGACATATTCCGTAGCGATGTACATAAATTAGATTCAGACAATGATAAATACAGATTAACATTTAGCAAAGGAAGGAGGGCCCTGTCTTTGAGCTAGGAATCCAATGTCCATGGTGAATTCCCAAAGTACTTAGGATAGAAACTCGCAGACTTACAATCTAAGGTATAGTGAGTGGTAAAAGAGGGAGAGAGAGGTGATAAGCGTGTTAGGTTGGAAGATGATACACTTCTTTATAGAGATGCGTTTTATGTGAGGTTTTAAATGTTTTGAGGCAAGAGGATAATCTGGTGGAGCGAGGCAAGGAGTTCCAGAGACTAGGGGCAGCATGAGAAAAGTCCTGGAGACGGGAGTGAGAGGAGGTGACAAGAGTTGTAGAAAATAGAAGGTAATTAGCAGAATAAAGAGGTCGGGTGGGGGAGTATTTGGAGATGAGAGCAGATATGTAAGGGGGAACATTAATTTTGAGGGCTTTGTAAGTTACCATTCTATTAAGGGTGGGTAGAGTTCCTGTTTCCAGTGATAAATAATATATATCCAGGCTTGTCTCTCTCTTCATTAGGAGTAGGAGGTGTGGTGGATGTGGGTTCTCCAGGGAATACAAACAATAAAAAGTGTCAGTAATCAAGATTAATTTTCTACCATCTTCTGGTGGGTGGCGAGGGACAGAAGGCAGCTACGATTGTCTCTGGAGACATACACAAGGAAAGCTCTCCAGAATAAATAAGCATTGCTTGTTACATTGTATTGTCTATGAAAATGCTGGAGGAGTGACTGCGATATATAACAACTCTTTTGAAAACTCATGAGATATGCATTAATTTGAAAAATTCAATTTTTTTTTCAGTGTTGTATTTGGGGTAGAGCAGCACTAATAAATCAAATGTCCTTTTAATTAAAAAGATAGAATAGAAATAAGTGAGAGGATGAATGGAGCAGTCCAGGGACTAGTACACCCTAACATTTCACATTCAATATGTGCAAAATTAGAAAATAAGTTTATTAGAAAAAACTGATCCAGTGGCATCGACCCACATGAATATGTATTATTAATGGAAAAGCTGCCACTTATTTTTAATGCTTGCCCTAGGCAAATTTAGGGTTGTGTACTCCCATGCCCCACTTACTGCTGCTCCTTTCCCTTTACTATATATCAAACTGTATGTTTGTCACCTATACATTAATAAACATCTATACCTAAAATCAATAGTTCATGTGTTCATGTTTCTGAATATATATAGCATGTCAGTTATATTTACAGAAATATACTTTGTGGGCTTAGGCAGAAATGCACCACTACACCAGGGCTTAAAGGGGCACTTTACTCTTCTTATAGAGGGCTCTATAAAGAATAGTTAGGTAGAACCTGATAAGAAAAAAACTTTATTTAACTTTTACTGTGCGTTTAAACAGTGGATTACTTTAATTATGCCCCCAGGCTCCTTATCTCTCCACCCTCTGAATGATGTATTGTCTCAGCAGTGGACACCACCCTGAGTGCAATGCTCTCCAAATAGCATGATAGTGGAGGAGGCTAAAAAGTGTATTTGTGTACATTGCTAGCAGCTTAGGTTACACTACTATTAAGGTTAGTTCCTTCTCTGATTGAGCACCTCTGACTTTGTTGTTTTGTTAATGCAAATTACCCTTAGGGATTAGTCTCCCTAAAGCTGATAGGGGACTCCAAATGTGGAACCCTTGCCTTAGGGAGCTCAGCTACACCTTACTGACAAGGCCCAATGAAGGGCGAAACGTATGTCTGGGGTTTGCTATTTCTCCTGTTCATGGTAGAATTGCCTTGTATTTCAGGGCTGGATCACTTTAGTGATTGGGACCAGACTGACATGCTAAGTGAGCTAAAAGAGGTTGCTCTCAGAGTGGGGTATCATGTCCATAGAACTAACCTATTAAGGTTAGTTTGTTCTCTGATTGAGCACCTCTGACATTGTTGTTTTGCTCATGTTAAACAACTGCCTTCTACTAATGAGTGTTTTACAGAGTGGTCTCAAAGGGTTTTTAGTTTGGTACGTCCACCTGTATGGGTCCCATTCCAAAAACAATACATCATTCCGGGGGTGGAGAGATCAGGAGCTTATACAACCTGGTTTAAACAAGTAATTAATTGTTTAAATGCATAGTCAAAGTTTAATTCCGTTTTTTTTCTTTTAATAAAGCCCTACCTAACTTTTCTTTAGAGAACCCTTTGTAAGACCACTGAAGTGATCCTTTAAGAACTTCCAATTAAGTTAGAATGACTCTTCCACCTATTCGCCTATCCTGTAATTAAATTGTGCTATACATAACTTCTTTCTAAACTTCATCAGATTAAATTTGGCAAAGATCACCGTTAATGTCTAACAATTAACTATATTCACCCACATTGATATCTCTACTCCTGGTTGCACTTCAATGTGCAAGCTTGCTATGCTCCATCAAGTAACATCCCTGAAGAAACTCTGTGTACTATACGAGTGAAATGCGCGTAGGCCACTCCAACACTGCACTCTGCAAAATAATTAATAAGTACAAATGCAGTCAGAGCAAAATAATTATAAAAAAAAATGGTTACATTTTACATATATTCTACAAGAGATTTTGAAAATGATAAAATGCATCAAAATATATCTCTCTCCTTTCACTACAGTTTGTAATTGTAATAGATTGCAAAAGCTAGTAAAACTTGAGAGTTTGTAAATAATCATTGGCAGCACTGAGTTTGTAGATTCTTGAAGCCGTGTAAACACAATTAAATATTCATGTGTGTTTCCATTAGCATAGAGTTGATCAAGGCAGCTAGAGATATGTAAATTATCACAATGTCTTCCAATACATAACACATTTGCACAACAGTGACATATCTGATGTTTACTCTTATATAGTCTAAATAGCATGTTGGAGGAGCACCTCACCTCCTTGAGCAAGAACGGGGAAAACTACAGAGATGAACATGGCCAAACTAGAGCGTGTTTATGTAGCTTCCTTGATCTGGTCTTTTGTTTTGGCATTTTCTGCCAGTATGATACTTACACAATCTTTAAGTCCAAGTTTTTAATTAATTTTGTTCTTAAATGTATATATTTTCTTGGTTTATGAAATAGATCCCATACGTTTTGTATGCGGTGAGAAGTGAGCCTGTGGTGGCAATTCACCACTGGCGTAGGAAGGGGGGCTAGGGGGGCGGACCGCTCGGGCATAACCTCCGTGGGGGTGGGCACCAGCTGTTTTTACTTACCTTGATGATTATCTGTAGTTCAGCAAGTGATATTGAGAATATATATATATATATATATATATATATATATATATATTTATATATATATATATATATATATATATATAAATATATATATATATATATCTTTTCTAATAGCTCTGAAAGTGTTTTATCTTAGTTTTCCATGCTGTGTTTGATGATGCAGAGAAGCATTGGTATATTAAATGTACCTTTAAACCATTTTGCCACTAATTTGCCAGTTGTTAATTGTTATCTTAATAGTATGATAAGCATGACATTAATTTAATTGATTTATACCAATGGTAATACCATACTGCTAAATAATAAGTCAAAATGAACACATTAGAAGAAAAGGGAGACTCTAGAATCCATAATCTGAAGATATCTAATCTGAATCACTGTTTAGTGACTTTCTTACAGACATTGGTCTGGGTTTTTATTGTGTTTAGTGATTTGAAGTAAACACATAAATGTGACTTAGATAGCAAACTGCAGTTAAATTCGCTTTCATAGAAAATTATTCTCTAAATTGCTCCATTAAAATTGGCTAAATTTAATTGCTAATGGCAGGTAAATCATTATTTTTTTTATTGCGTGAGAAGATCATTGTCTGTATACTGAGCTCCTCCATGTCTAATATAAATTATATTGCACATTGGCAGCATGTTGAGGATTTCTTGCTAAATTCTTGTAAAACAGACATTCCAGATTCTGCAATTTGTTAACAGAGTTAGCAAAGGATCAGTATCATATTATGTGGATACTACAGGTTAGATATACTAATGTGTGAATCTCTGAGACATGGAGATACCAGATCTTAATGAATCTGTCCCATTGACTAGGGCCATTTACCTCACTGTATAGCGTTTCTCGGTGGTCCAGCAGTTTTGATTCAGTGCTTTCCCTGCTGCAACCTGGGTTTGATTCCAGTCAGGGAGCCAAAAGGTCATACCACCCTGAAGCCATGCATGGTTGGGCCTGGTCAGTACTTGGATAGGAGACCACATAGGAATACCAGGTGCTAAAGGCTATAGCCCACTGGAGAAGGAACTGACAACCCCCTCCAGTATCTCTGCCATAAAAATCAAGTGGATCAGCATGGTCCATGAGGTCACAGAGAGTAAGAAACAACTTAATGACGCAAACACACAAAGCAAGTGTACTTCATGGTGTGAAAAATCACCAAATTGTATGTTAAAATTATCTATTATTTTTATTACATAAATAACAGCTAAAAACATTAACATTTTTCAGTCTGTTTGCATTTTTTTTTTAATTCTGATTACTAGCTGTAGCATGATTAGTAGCATTGTTTCCCTGCACTTAGGACTGCACTGGCCAGTTAACCCATAACTGACCAGTTTAGGTGATTCCTGCATTCTATGCTCCTCACAGATAGATGTGGTAAGGGTGTTTGTTTTCTTTTGTTCACTACAAGGTGCAGTAGCTGCAGGTCTGGCTTGGGGCATGCCAGTGACTCATGTAAACACAGATTTAATTTATTAATCTCTCAGTGAAAAATTAAAGTATTTCAAAAATTCAAAAAGTATGTCAACATGCTTTTAGGAGATCTTTACTTTGAACTGATTCAAATTGTGCTTAAATTATTGGCCCTTTAAGGAACCACTGTAGTATTACATATTAAATTAAAACTAGTATCTATATATATATATATATATATATGACTGTAATTTTAAATTACGTATTATTTTTTACATTTTAGACAAAAGCACTATATAAATGTAAATACATAAATAATTCAACTTCTATAGCTACGTGTAGCTCTTTCATTAATATGTTTTTTTTTTTATATTAATTTACTTACAAGAAGTTTCTAGTTATTTTAGTTATTTTCCCTGGTGCATAATGAGGGTGCAAGTGTCCTGTAGAACCAGTGTGTGGCCGTTCTATTATGCTCTGGCCAGTGTGCATGTGCAAATACAGTCACTGACATACCGTGCCTTGCAAAAGTATACCCCCCCCCCCCTTGACTTTTTACCTATTTTGTTACATTACAGCCTTAAGTTCAATGTTTTGTTAATCTGAATTTTATGTGATGGATCAGAACACAAGTTGGTGAAGTGAAATGAGAAAAATATATAAATAAAACTATTTTTTAGAAATAAAAAACAGAAAATTGGCATTTGCGTATGTATTCACCCCCTTTGTTATGAAACCCATAAAAAGCTCTGGTGCAACCAAATTACCTTCAGAAGTCACATAATTAGTGAAATGATGTCCACCTGTGTGCAATTTGAGTGTGACATGATCTATCATTATTTATACACACCTTTTTTGAAAGGCCCCAGAGACTGCAACACCTAAGCAAGAGGCACCACTAACCAAACACTGACATGAAGACCAAGGGACTATTCAAACAAGTAAGGGACAATGTTGTTGAGAAGTACAAGTCAGGGTTAGGTTATGAAAAAATATCCAAATATTTGATGATCCCCAGGAGCACCATCAAATATATCCTAACCAAATGTAAAGAAAATGGCACAACAGCAAACCTGCCAAGAGACAGCCGCCCACCAAAACTCACGGATCGGGCAAGGGGGGCATTAATGAAAGAGGCAGCACAGAGACCTAAGGTAACCCTGGAGCTGCAGAGTTCCACAGCCGAGACTGGAGTATCTGTACATAGGACGAGAATTAGACGTACGCTCCATAGAGTTGGGCTTTATGGCAGAGTGGCCAGAAGAAAGCCATTACTTTCAGCAAAAAATAAAATGGCACATTTTGAGTTTGTGAAAAGGCATGTGGGAGACTCCCAAAATGTATGGAGGAAGGTGTTCTGGTCTGATGAGAAATGCTATGTCTGGTGCAAACCCAACACATCACATCACCCAAGGAACACCATCCCCACAGTGAAACATGGTGGTGGAAGCTTCATGCTGTGGATATGTTTTTCAGCAGCCGGGACTGGGAAACTGGTCAGAATTGAGGGAAAGATGGATGCTGCTAAATACAGGGATATTCTTCAGCAAAACCTGTACCACTCTGTGCGTGATTTGAGGCTAGGACAGAGGTTCACGTTCCAGCAGGTCAATGACCCCAAACACACTGCTAGAGCAACACTTGAGTGGTTTAAGGGGAGACATGTAAATGTGTTGGAATGGCCTAGTCAAAGCCCAGACCTCAATCCAATAGAAAATCTGTGGTCAGACTTAAAGATTGCTGTTCACAAGCGCAAACCATCCAACTTGAAGGAGCTGGAGCAGTTTTGGAAGGAGGAATGGGCAAAAATCCCAGTGGTAAGATGTGGCAAGCTCATAGAGACTTATCCAAAGCGACTTGTAGCTGTGATTGCCGCAAAAGGTGGCTCTACAAAGTATTGATTTTAGGGGGTGAATAGTTATGCATATTAACTTTTTCTGTTATTTTGTCCAATTTATTGTTTGCTTCATAATAATATTGGGCATATTCTGTACATTAAATGATGCAAATCCTCAAACAATCCATGTTAATTCCAGGTTGTGAGGCAACAAAACACAAAAAATGCCAAAGGGGGGACAAGCACTGATCTTACTGATGGGAAACCAATTCAACATATAGAGACACTGTTAAGGCTACCCCACCACCTCATTTGGCAAATAGGCAGTTAGGTGGTTCAAGGTAAATACAAGCTTGTTGTAAGTAAATTAATATCTAAAACAAACTATTAAAATATTTTTTTAGTTTAATATTGATGAAAGATCTATTCAAATAAGTTGAATCAAAATATCTCTACAGTGGTCCTTTAAAAGGCCACTGAACTCTGACTATATCTCTTCTATATGCATATTCACTTTAGTGAAGTAAATGACTTATTTTGGGCTTGATTTATATTGCCAGTCATATTGCTCTGTATAACAGTTGCAATTTTGCCTCTCACATTCTCCCTCACTGACCCCCCTCCATCTTGTTTAGTTTACCAGATGAGGTTACTGGTGGGGAGGAGCTATTCACACAGCTTGGCAGGTTCCACTTGCAACATGACAAGGGGGCTGTTATTATGGTTTATCCCCTACCTGTAAAGAAGAGCTTTAGTAAACAAATAAAACATAATACATATTAGTGTGCAGCACATAAAATCCTTCACACATAAAAGCTAATTATATTTATTATACTAATTATTCTTCAAATAGATATAGATGGGTATTTTCAAAACTGTACATAATATATACACATATGTCCCTATTGTTTAATGAGTTTCCTGGTGGTCCAGTGGTTAGGATTTGGTGCTTTTACCGCTGCAACCTGGGTTTGATTCCAAGTAAGGGAACCTAGAGGTCACACCACCCTGACGCGGAGCAGTGTTGATCCTGGTCAGTATTTGGATGGGAGACCACCTAGGAATACCAGGAGCTGTGTGCTGTGGCCCACTAGAGAAAAAAATGGCAACCCACTCCAGTATCTCTGCAGTGAATACAAAGTGGATCAGCATAGCATGTACATGAAGATGTCCTGGTGTGTTACGGTCCATGAGGTTAAGGAGAGTTGGAAATGACTGAATGACGTAAAAAAAACTGTTATTTAAGTCTATACATAGACATTATGTAAGTTTAATTAGTTTTTATTAGTGGAAGAGTTTGTACACTTATAATGGCCATTTAGGAATATTACAGTGCACATCTGGGCTTTGGAAAATACAGATAATCCTGACGATTTGAGTAAAGATTGAATCTGATGAAGTTAAATGGCTTCCATGCATTTTATTTTCTTTTATGTGCAAATTCCCTCCTGAACAATATGCTAAGCAATTCTTCTCGGGTCTATCTACATGTCTTTATTATTAAGCAGCCTGGTCATTAGTAGAATTGGAGTACTTCAGAGGATTACTTTCTCATTGTTTATCTAATAATATAGTCACCGAACAGCCCTGATTTATAGCGCCAGCAAATGTCCTAATACAGATTCATTGACCTTCTAAATCATGTACGCAAGCCCAATATAGAGATGCATGAGACATCCGCACGTATGTAACAGACCCATCATTTCTATAATTGCTATCAGAGTACAAACTAATCAATTCTGTTTACTTGTCTGTTACTGGAGGTTCTGTTACTAAAGAGCTGGTGAGGACTCCTGTCTCTGTCTCATGAAATATGCATGATTTAAACAGTATGGTTCTAGCATCTTGAATAAATCTCTACAAATCTGCTTTCCAATTCATGGATAAAACTTTGAATTCATTTAATTTACTATTATGCTATGGGATCAAAAGAAAGTGTCCATGTGGGTATTTTTTATTTCAAAGACATATAATCTTGGGTCTTAATTTATATTCATCAATACATAAAGCGACTGTATGGAAAATGTGTTTTGTTTGGTCAAAATAAGCTATTTTACTATATGTTAGTGTGGAGTAACGCAAAATTATAATACAGGTATCTACATCAAATATATTAGGCAAATATGTGTGTTTATGTACGGAGACAGGTTACCTTTGGAAGGCAGTAAGTTAGAGTTCTTCATCTGTTCTAAGAGTAATATTTATGGATGTACTAGTATAGAGTGGATAAAAGCCAACATGCTCTTCTGGTCAGCCCAGTATTATCTACCTAAAAATCTTGACTTTATTAATCCTCAGGTTGGCCTTTTGCTTATCTCATAAATGCTTAAATGCTTGAATCCAGAAGGTCACTGTGGTCTATATGAAGCACACAACAGAAAATGTAAGACTGACTTGTTCTCTCTCCGTATAAATTCAAGGTGAATTCCCACAAGGTGACCCCCTTTAACTATTTCCCCCTTTTTTTAAAATAGTTTTTATGTTTTTGCTATTTTTCATCATTTCATAGATCTTTAAGATTTATTATGATGGAATATGTATGGGGGGCTATGATAAAAAATATGTGTTAAATGAGATTGGGATGATGTATCTGTTTTGTAAAATTTTGATAAAACCTAAATAAAATATATAAAAAAAAATGCTTGAATACATGTACTGTGTTTGCCTTTACCACTTCCACTGGATAAGACTGTTCCATTTATCTTCTACACTTTCAGTAAAATATTACTTTCACACATTACCCTTAAATCTTCCACCTTCCAACTTTAAGGCATGACCTCTTTTGCTGGAAGATACTTCATCCTGAACGTTATTAAATTATCTCCCTTCTAAGTCAGTGGTTCCTTACAACTGGTCCTTTTCCTCTGACAATACTCAGGAACAAAAAGAGGTAAGGAGAGTCTAATACTTTAAACATCCCACTACCATTAATCATGGTTATAGATAGATTATTGAGGAGTGTGTCTTAAGTTAAGATGTATGTTATTTAAACCTGTGCTAACACTCGGACCCTAACACACCAGAACATCGTTATGTCCATGGTCATGCTAATCTACTTGGTATTCATGGCATAGATACTGGATTGGGTTGCCAGTTCCTTCTCCAGTGGGCAACAGCACACTGTTTTTGTATTCCATAGTGGTCTCTAATCCAAGTACTGACCAGGCCCGACCCTGCTCGGGTTCAGGGTGGTGGGAGCTCTTGGTTCCCTGACTGGAATCAAAACTAGGTTGCAGTGTTGCAAGCACCGAATCCTAACCACTGCACCACCAGAGAACCCCACTTTCTCACTTACTTACCAGTAAAACTTTCACCTTCCTACTTTAAATTATGGTCTCTTCTCCTTGCATTATTCTCCCCTCTTTAAAAACATACCTAAGTTTCCTGGATTATGAATGCATTTGATAGAGGAGACACAGTAGTGTATGCAAAAAAATTTTTTGCATGAAAAAATACAAAAATTTAAACATTTACTTTGAAGACAGCAGGATGTCTTGTAATTTTTGACATTTGATAAACAAGGTTAACATCCTCTCCAAACCCAGGCTAAATTATCATTCATTTAAAAAATAGTTTTGGCCAATCAGGAGGAAGCATGGGCTGAAACATTTGGGGTTGCTGTCTGTGCTGCAAAGCAGCCTGGGATATGTAGTCAGACTCATATAAAAATAAATAGTACTTTCTAACATGTGCCAATCTGTGCAGCACATTCACATGAGATTATACCCGCAGTTGTCTGTTCTCCTGCATCATTGCTGCTGGTGTTTATATTTCCCACAAGAAGACAGGCAGATATAAATAAGCTGTGAGCCCAGCAACCATGTGACTGGCACCATTTCTTCTGGAAGTCACAACCTGTACCCAGATGCTCTGCAGCCTGGTACACTGTTATGTAAGCTTCCTTGGGTGTGAAATTCCAAATAGCAGTATCCAGCATATAAATAGGTAAGCACATTTAACTTTTCAATATAATACATATTTTTCTACTAATCACTGGCTTTATTTTAGGAAACATTTCAAACCCACCCAGAAAAAGTCTGTATACCTTCACTTTATTAAATACTTTGATATATTTGAAGGTTGCTATTCATATTCAGGCCATGACCTCTTTCCTTGTATTGTCTTTTAGACCATGGATCATTTTAATTGTCCTTTTTTTATATATTTTTAATATGTTGATATCCTTTTGAAGATACAGTCTCCAGAACCGGACACCGTCTATCTAGGGATCTATAGAGTGTCATTAATAGTTCTCTCTTTTTACTGCTGCTAATTCTTCTAACAATGCGCCCACGATCCTACTCTTTACTGCGGCTTTGTTTCATTGCTTGCATACTTTTTAAATCATGTAATATAATAACTCTAATTATTTTGCTCAGGATTTGCCATCATAATTTTACCATTAAATTAATAGTCAAATTTTTGTTTTTGCAGCCTATAATTCCGGATTTGGCTACTTTATAAATCATTTTGTTGCTTGTATCAACTGTCCACTACAAGAAAAATAACATACTAGTGACTTGCCCGTCAAAAAGGACGGGACAATAAAATTTGAAACGATGGGAATGCTGTTTGCCACACAATGTAAGGCTTTTGCTACTCTGAGGACCTTCAGCGCTCATTGCGAGCCTCTCCTCTTGTGTACTTCAAGTTTCCTTCTTTGCAACGATCACCTTCGTCGCTCGTCGCGAAGACAGATATATAAGTACAGTGTAAAATATAAAATGTATTTAGTACAGTGAATTAATAAATCAATATGAATTAATAAATTAATATACTTTATTGCAGCAATCAATATCCTGAAGAGCTAACAATCTCTTTGGATTTTCCTACAGCCTACAATGTACTGTGTTGGACTGTTAATAACCTGAGGAGAAAGTGTCAGCAATGTTCAGTGTAAATAGGCTGCGTGCGCAAGGCCACACCGTTTGTTTAGGCGGATAAAGCGCCATTTTAGAATCATAATGTTATTATTTGCAAGTTAGTGTGTTTTTATTTATACATTTTTTCATGTTTTTCGATTTCTGTGGTTCAGCCGTTAAAGTCGTATTTTTGCAAGGTCTTTTTTTTTGCCCCCGAGATTGCAAGGTCATTCTTGGCTAACTCGTGGCTAACTGGCGGTGATTTGCTCACTTCGGGCTCCTTTAGCCTTGCTTTAATTTTTTTCATCCGCCATTTTTTTTCTCGCTTAGCCGATTTTCGAGTGTCGAAACGCTGCAAATTCGGCTTAAATTTGCATGCAACCTAACTCCCAGGCATCCTGGCTCTCCCCCCGTGCTGTGTGTGAGTGTTTTTTTTTTGGAGCCTAAGTAAGTGCTGTGTTTCTTAACTGCTTGCAGTCTAAGTACCGCGTGTTTCAATGTCACAACTGCTCGCCTCGCTTCGTGAGGCTCGCAGGGAGATGAGCTCCTAAGTGCTCCGAGCCGCCACATTTTTTCTAATGCCTCAACTATGATGAGTACCTTTGGCCTAAGTGCGCCGAGCTCGGAAGGCTTCTATGCTTTAACGGCTCGCTTGCTTCACGAGGCTCGCAGTTGCGGCCCTACGGGTTGCAAACGGCTCACTTCGCTTCGCGAGGCTCACAAGCATGACGACAAATCGCAGTTTGAGAACTATTATATGTGATAAGCATTTACAGATAATGATCAGCTTACATAAGTCATGCCCTAACAAGAGAGGAAATAATTAGTTTATTTATAGAATATTGCTTTAAGAAGCTGTATCTTATACATAATTGGTCCTGTTTTTATGCAAACAAAGTAATTGCCTCACTAATTGTCCAACATAATACATGTTGTCAATATATTTAATAACTAACAAACTGAGATCTTGTATCAATAGGCATTACATGTTGACATTATACCTAGCTTCTTAAGACCATAGTGTTAGCTTGTGTAATCCACCGTTATTTCCCAGCATGTGGAACCAATATATCTTTTTAATCATCACATATTTTAGAAGATTCATTAATATATGACATTTTATTTTTTGTCCCAGATGTTAGATTTCACTATATTTTGAGTGCTATTTTTGTGCAGGGGTACTTTTGTGAGGGGCCCATCTGGGATGGGGTTCCCTGCTGGATGTCATTTATATTATGTGCCGAGCTGCCTGGCATCAAGGTAGGAAGGAACATAGCTCCTAAAAACATTGGTCCACCCCTAAATATACTTATTTATTAAGGCAAACAAATTCAGATATTTCAACACTATATGTAGGCTCAAGGTAATGGCTGACTATAGGAGATGGGTAAATGGGTGTGCATCAGTTGGGATGGCTGGCTATTATATTTGAACTGGGTGCTCCAAAATATCTGATGGCGGCCCTGGCTTCCTGGCGATGTCTTTTTTTTTTTACTTTTAGCGAATCTGCCTTTTAAATTTAGAATATGGACATAAACCTGCAGTAATAAGCCTATTAATGTGACAATAGAGCTAAGTATTTGAAAATATTTCAGCCATGAAGCCTATTTGGGCTTGAGTATATAGTATGGGAATCAAAGTACTTTAAAATGTCTTACATCGAAAACCAAAAGCCTGTACCCAAAAATGTCTATTTCGTCCTGGGACTTCATAACAGACCACAAGATCTTTACTATTGCCTCCTAACCCATTTCCAGTTTTCAACAGAATATACATATTTATATACAAGTGTATGTAAGACCATGAATAACCTAAGCAAAGTCCAATTTTTCATTTTATTCATTCTAAAATCACAACCATACAAACCTTTCACACAAGATTTTCCCAGAAACATACAGTTCCTGGATTTTATAAAATAATAAGTATACAGCATCCAATATTTTCTGCTTTTTTTAGAATTGTAAACTGTAAGCAGAAAATGCGTTCAACAAAAGGTCAGCTCTTATGATAAATGCAATGCAAAAAATACAGAATGTACAAAGAAGCTAAAAATTACCATAATAAAAGAAAATGCAATACAGGAAAATGCACTGTGACAGTAGAGTATTAGGACAAATAGTTTTAATAATTAAAAAAGGATATTTTCTCATTAATAAGTTGGGAAAAGTTATATTTTACATCACTATGAAAATTAACTTATTAAGAAATACATAAATTATGCGCTAAACATTCAATGAATCTATTCCAATGAATACTTGCTTCCTTCCCTGCCCCGTCACTCCATCCTTATAGTTATTATAGTGGCTTCTAAGCCAATCAAAATAGATTTTCCTGATATTTTCTCCAGTTGTACCCTTAGCTATGAAAGCAATACTCATTTTTCACTTCTTTTCACTCTTCCTGCATCGTCTAACTTCAGATGATGATTGAGGAAAAGTCCACTTTGTCATGTCTCTTTAAATAAAATTCAGTCTATTTATTTTTTATAGAGAGTGATAACTACAGTATAATTCAGAACTGAAAGTACTGATATGTGTCTTATTTGTTTCTGTTGAAATCTTATAGAACTGTAGCTTTGTAAATGGAAAAAGTAATGGTCCGTCTTGTGGATAAACCTAAAGTAATGATTCCCGGTTGGTGTCTTCATATGTTACACATCCAATCCAACATAACAAAGTAATATATTGCTTCTGCAAACCAACTGTGACAATTCAGAGTGGAATCCCTGTATACAATCTCTATTGTTTAAATGGACAGTCACTGCAGTTCTTAAAGAGCCAAGTAGATCCATATTTACAGTACGATTTTTGGAAAAATTACACTTGATAAAGATCCAAATGAATAATACAACCTCATTTATTATCTATTATATGTAGACACCGCCATTTTTGTTTCTAGGTGGTAGGTGGGAGCAGGCTTTGAATGGACAGAAGCATTCAGCTGCTACAAATAAAATGCAGCAGTCGTTATTCCAGTACTTTCAGTAGGCATAATGGAGCTTTCATTAGTTTTCAAGGCCTCTCCCTATGGAGAAAGAGGCTCGAGCAAGGCAATGACTGCCCACAGTAAAGAATAATATAATGTAATAGTTAAAGGGACACTGTTGTTGTAAAGTAATAATAACCCTTTAAAGGTATAAGTTGCATCTAACATAATGAAACCCCTTTTAGCCAACAGTTATTAGTAATTTTGTAACACCCAGTCCAGCCAGCAGTTTTCCATTAAACTACGTGTTCATGTGTTGCTTGATCCTGCACTAGAAGCTTCACCATATGACTGAGTGGACCTATAGGAATCTGCTAGTAATGATGAGGGTTTCACCTTAGGGTCGGAACATAATGCAACAAGGGGAAAAGAGCAGCAATATAGAGATCACTAGGGGTAAACACATTTGAATGGGGATCTGCTGGTAATGACTAGGGTTTAACCTTAGGGTCGGAACATACTAGAACAAGGGGAAAACAGCAGCACTATAGAGATCACTGGGCGTAAACACATTTGAATGGGAATCTGCTGGTAATGACTAGGGTTTAACCTTAGGGTTGGAACATACTACAGCAATGGGAAAAGAGCAGCACTATAGAGATCACTGGGGGTAAACACATTTGCATGGGAATCTGCTGGTAATGACTAGGGTTTAACCTTAGGGTCGGAACATACTACAATAAGGGGAAAAGAGCAGCACTATAGAGATCACTGGGGGTAAACACATTTGCATGGGAATCTGCTGGTAATGACTAGGGTTTAACCTTAGGGTCGGAACATACTACAATAAGGGGAAAAGAGCAGCAGTATAGAGATCACTAGAGGTAAACACATTTGAATGTTAATCTGCTGGTAATGACTAGGGTTTAACCTTAGGGTCGGAACACACTACAACAAGGGGAAAAGAGCAGCAGTAAATGGATCACTGGGGGTAAACACATTTGAATGGGAATCTGGTGGTAATGACTAGGGTTTAACCTTAGGGTCGGCACATACTAAAACAAGGGGAAAAGAGCAGCAGTATAGAGATCACTGGGGGTAAACACATTTGAATGGGAATCTGCTGGTAATGACTAGGGTTTAACCTTAGGGTCGGAACATACTACAATAAGGGGAAAAGAGCAGCACTTTAGAGATCACTGGGGGTAAACACATTTGCATGGGAATCTGCTGGTAATGACTAGGGTTTAACCTTAGGGTCGGAACATACTACAATAAGGGGAAAAGAGCAGCAGTATAGAGATCACTAGAGGTAAACACATTTGAATGTTAATCTGCTGGTAATGACTAGGGTTTAACCTTAGGGTCGGAACACACTACAACAAGGGGAAAAGAGCAGCAGTAAATGGATCACTGGGGGTAAACACATTTGAATGGGAATCTGGTGGCAATGACTAGGGTTTAACCTTAGGGTCGGCACATACTACAACAAGGGGAAAAGAGCAGCAGTATAGAGATCACTGGGGGTAAACACATTTGAATGGGAATCTGCTGGTAATGACTAGGGTTTAACCTTAGGGTCGGAACATACTACAATAAGGGGGAAAGAGCAGCACTATAGAGATCACTGGGGGTAAACACATTTGAATGGGAATCTGGTGGTAATGACTAGGGTTTAACCTTGGGGTTGGAACATACTACAACCAGGGGAAAAGAGCAGCACTATAGAGATCACTGGGGGTAAACACATTTGAATGGGAATCTGCTGGTAATGACTAGGGTTTAACCTTAGGGTCGGAACATACTACAATAAGGGGAAAAGAGCAGCACTTTAGAGATCACTGGGGGTAAACACATTTGAATGAGAATCTGCTGGTAATGACTAGGGTTTAACCTTAGGGTCGGAACATACAACAATAAGGGGAAAAGAGCAGAAGTATAGAGATCACTAGGGGTAAACACATTTGAATGTGAATCTGCTGGTAATGACTAGGGTTTAATCTTAGGGTCGGAACATACTACAACAAGGGGAAAAGAGCAGCAGTATAGAGATCACTAGGGGTAAACACATTTGAATTTGAATCTGCTGGTAACGACTAGGGTTTAACCTTAGGGTCGGAACATACTACAACAAGGGGAAAAGAGCAGCAGTATAGGGATCACTGTGGCTAAACACATTTGAATGGGAATCTGCTGGTAATGACTAGGGTTTAACCTTAGGGTCGGAACATACTACAACAAGGGGAAAAGAGCAGCAGTATTGGGATCACTGGGGGTAAACACATTTGAATGGGAATCTGCTGGTAATGATGAGGGTTTAACCTTAGGGTCGGAAAATACTGCAACAAGGAGAAAAGAGCAGCAGTATAGGGATCACTGGGGTTAAATACATTTGAATGGGTCAATAGAAACATACAATCTAAATACACCCCATAGCATAAGAAGTTGCAATATAAAGATTCATAGCTTGCCACTGTCCCATCTCACAAAGTGGTATACTCAAAGGAATTGGAGAAGAGGAGTATAAGCCAACATGGTAGCCCCTAAAGACTAACACACAGTTTTTAATTAAACTACTTGTTCAAGTGTAGCTTGATCCTGCACTAGAAGCTACACCATTTTACTGAGTGGACCTATAGGAATCTTCTGGTAACCACAAGGGTTTAACTTTAGGGATCGGAACATACTGCAACAAGGGAAAAGAGCAGCGGCATAGAGATCACTGGGGGTAAACACATTTGTATGGGAATCTGCTGGTAATGATGAAGGTTTAACCTTAGGGTTGGAAAATACTGCAACAAGGGGAAAAGAGCAGCAGTAAAGGGATCACTGGGGGTAAACACATTTGAATGGGTCAATAGCCACATACAATCTAAATACACCCCATAGCATAAGAAGTTGCAATATGAAGATTCATAGTTTGCCCCTGTCCCATCTCACAAAGCGGCATGTTCAAAGGAATTGGAGGAGAGGAGTACAAGCCAACATGGTAGCCCCTACAGACTAACACACAGAAATGTAAACTGTATTAACAAATCATAACTTTATAAATGTGGCTAATATGGCTTTTAAATATGTTAAATGTAATTTATAGTTGGAAAGGACCATGGTTTATTATAACACTGCAGTTTTCCTTGAATAAATTCAAGTCTACATTTAATCTTCTAACTAATTTAGAAATTATAAACCGTGAAAAAAAAGCTGCAGAATTAAATAAAAAATGGTCTGCTCATTGTTCATTCAACAAACGTTTTTGTATCCTGATCTTTAATGTGAATGATAAAAACGTTATATGTTCTTTTAAGATCTCTATGAGTCATACAACTTTCCATATGGTAAAACATCAGACTTGTTATAAAAATACATCATCAAACACACTGTGATATTTGCTGGCTGATGCTGTCTTTGGTGCTTAAGTAATGTCACTTTCGATGACACTAAAGTTGTGCACTTTGCTGAATCGGACTCGTAGAGTTATAAATAACCACTGATGGGGCTACTTAGAAAAAACACTGCGTATTCTAGGCTTCCAGTACTCAAGCTGTGAGAGTATTTATGTCATCCCACTACACTTCTAAAACTCAGACAGAGGGGACGCCTCTGCTTTTACTGTAATTTATGCAGGAAGCAGACAGCAGTAACTGTGAAAATGATGCCAAAGCAAAACTGGCTCTTATGAGTTGGAAATCAGCACCACGGACAGGGACTGATCCGCAAGGAAACTAAGATTTGTCTTTAAGAGGATTGTAGGGCAATGAAGGGATGGAGTTAAAACTTAAAGATGAAATAACGCTTACATTGCAGCTGGATGACAGAATTTTTTTTACTGGTACTGCTCAATCAAATAAGTGAAAGGATGAAGGCACAAACATTGATAAACTTCTCAGGAGCTGTAAGGAGTGATGGTTTTAACCTTGCTGTAGAGTGTGGACTCCACTTTGAAGTCAGCATTTTTTAAAAAGAAAAAATAATCCACCCTTGTTGACCACCAACAGCTCTTGTATATATCCCCTTCTGGGTCGCTACCTTGTCGTGATGAAGGAAGGGGCTTGTGTACCTCAATGAAGCTGTGAGCGATACCATGTTGGGTCACGCAAGATGGGCAGGCTATAGCATGTCAGACAAATTGTGCTCCAGTGAAGAAGGAACTGTCAACCCACTCCAGTATCTTTTCCATGAAAACCTTATGGATTAGCACAACCAGACACAAGATGTGCATGGCATGCTGCAGTCCATAAGGTCACGGAGAGACGGACATGACTGAACGACAAAACAGCAAAAAATCCTGGCCAAAGGAGACAAGGAAGAAACGAGGACTTAATTATATAAAATATAATCTTTATTGATTAACAATTAAACATTGTATTATTACAAAAAACAATTACTTTATAACCTGCAAACAATGATGCAATCCCCACTACTTAGTGGCACAGACGGGGTGATCCTGCAACTGTAGTGGCTTCGGTGGCGAGAGGGTGGGGGGGGTAAATGAGATAGGTGTGTTGGAAGAGAGAGCGAGGGGTAGAAGAGAGGGAGGGGGGGGAGAGAAAGAGAGATGGAGGGGGAAGAGAGAGAGGGGGAAGAGAGAAAGGGAAGGAAGAAAGAGAGGGGTAAGGGAGGGAGGGGAAAAAGAGAGGGAGGTGGAGTGTGGAGGCAGGGAGGGAGGGAGAAAGGGAGGGGGACAGAGAGGGGGAGAGGAGGCAGGGAGGGAGAGAGAGAGAAAGAGAGTGGGAGGAAGGGGGACAGAGAGAGGGAGAGAGAAAGGGAGGGGGAGAGAGAAAGGGAGAGAGAGAGAAAGGGAGGGGGAGAGTGGGAGGGGAAGAGGGAAGGAGGGGGACAGAGAGGGGGAGAGGAGGCAGAGAGGGAGAGAGTGAGAAAGGGAGGGGGAGAGAGAGAAAGAGAGTGGGGGAGGGGGACAGAGAGAGGGAGAGAGAAAGGGAGGGGGAGAGAGAAAGAGAGAGAGACAGAAAGGGAGGGGAGAGAGAGAGAGAGCGGGAGGGGAGAGAGACAGACAGCACACAGAGCACAGACAGAGGGCACAGAGAGAGAGAGAGCATGCACAGAGAGACAAGGTACACCAAGAGAGAGACAGAGGGCTCACGGAGAGAGGGAGAGGGTGCACAGAGACAGCACAGAGAGAGACAGCACAGACAAATGAACATAACATATATGACACAGACATTGACGGCTAAGTTACTAGTAGAAAATAAAGTAAGTTCTTATGGGTTCACCATCCCAAGGTTGGACAATGTATATACATAGTAATTTGCACACCCTATGTATAATAGCGGAATACATGTCACACTATAAAGGGCACTATCATAATAATGATAGGTCAAAATAGTAGCAGCAATAGTAACTCAATTCAAGGAATGGACAATGTGTATTAAATCACACCATAGGAATTTTTCTGAAAGTCACCTAGTATAGTCCTTCTAATACACAACTGAAACTAGTATCAGGCCAAATTCCAAAACTAGTCATAAAATGCACAATATAGGTTTAATTGCTCAAAGAAAAATAAAATTATAGTATATATATATATATATATATATATATATATATATATATATATATATATATATTTATACATACACAAAGAGAGAGAAAGAGAGAGCAATCTCTCTGGTTGACCCTATTTCATAATGCCAAGGCTTCAGACCTTATCTATAGTTAGAGGTACCTTTATGTCTCTACTATATCTTTAGTTCAGGCTAATGCAGTAAATATTTGGCCAATTGTATAAATGTGTTTTCATAATAATAACACATTTATTTTAGCCTTAAATTATTTTCAGTAGTCCATTAACAAAAAGATGAGAAATATCCTCTAAAATGTAGAACAAGTTAATTTTATAGTTTTGGGAAATTAACAATATTTCATTAAAAAGCTTGGAAAATGGGCTTTGGAGCACTGTGTCCATCTAGGAACACGCGATGCTATATTAAATGCATAACATTTAGAGCAGAAAGGACAATGAAAGAAGTTTTTTAGAAGTGTGCCAAGTTCCTAAAAATTAATAGCAAAGTCTGCCGGTAGATTCAAGGCCAAGTGCTTCTAATACTGCCATCACCAGAAGATTAGATTCAGCAGCTTTGCACGTGCCAGCAAGCATACTGCCAATGTCCAACCATGTAAAATCACAGAACAAATCATTTCATGGCAGTTACTTTCTCTAGATCAGAGTCAGCATCCTCTGGTTCAAAAGCCAAATGTGGCTTAGTAGAGATAAACATATGACTCCACTGACATCCTAAAAAAATTGGTTGCGGTGAGCCAGCATCAGGCTTGGAATTTGAAGAAGTATCAGCTTTCCTTCTCATAAGCAAGGAAACCTACTGGTTTACCGAGCAGGTCAGATTGCAGCTGTGAATTCAAAACTGTGTCACTTTGTTTTGTATTGTCTTGAAAAAATAAGGTTAATGTAGTTCATGTTTGATTATTTGCTCTTTTGGAGCTGGGTCACTCTTTTGGGTTTGACCAGACTGATATACTACAGGAGATTTCTCCATGTGAACGGCACATTGAGCTAAAAGAGGCTGCTCTCTGAGTAGGTGACCAGGCCTATATAAAAGCTACTTAGTTGTTGTTCGTCTCAGATTTGAGCTCCTCTGACGTTTGTGGTGCTTATGCAAATGATCCTTAGGGGTTTTGTCACCCTATGCGTCGTAGGGGGCTTCAGACATGGACTCCATGTTCACTGTGCCTTTAGAAGATAAGCTACACCTCACTGATGAGGCCCAAGAGATCCTAAAACATATGTCTGGGGTTTTCTGTTTCTCCTGCTAGAATTGCCTGGTATTTCGGGGCTGGATCACTCTTTTTGGTGAGACCAGACTGATATATTACAGGATATTTTTCACTGTGAAGGGCACAAGTGGCTAAAAGAGGCTGCTCCCTGAGTATGTTACCAGGCTACAGAACAAGTCTACTTAGGTGTTGCCCATTCTTAGATTAAGCTCCTCTGACTTTTTTGTTGCATTTGCTATTGGTAGCAGACCTCTAACCTAGATAAAAAAAATATTGTATGGACATGTGCTCTATTTGTAGTCAGGTTGTTGAAAGGAGGAAGCTTATTACACATTTAGTCACACTAGGACTTCAGTAGCACTTCCATCAATTTAACCGATGGCTTAGTTCTCCCAACATTATAATGTATGTAGTGTTTGTGCTTGTAGGGTTCTGTGGCAAGCCTTAATACGAAACAAGCCTTAATACGAAAAATATACTCAGAACAGCAACAAACGGAGTCAGAAATACCAAATTCACCAGACATACATAACTAGATGGGATTTGTGAATTAAGCTTCAAGAATTACATGTTAACTAATTTCAAGTACTCGTTCCAGGCCTGAATACAATATTTTGTAAAATCAGCGACTTCCCATACATCCAGAAATGTAAAAATCACCAGACACACATGAATAGATGTGATTTATGTAATAAGCCTCAAGTTTGTTTATTAATTATGTAATAAAAAGAGGCATATAATCGATCTAGGAGCAGCTGAACACATAAATTCCTAGTTGGAGAATGTGGATCAGTCAATATATCTGCAGTGAGTAACCGTGAGTACTATGTGTATGTGTAAGCGATTAGTTAAATAGTAATAGTTACATAGTAAGTGAGGAAGTGAGTGCATGGGTTATGAATGGGTTCAGTATGAATGTTGTGGTAGGCATTAGTGCTTGGGAAGGGATCGGGAAGGAGGGGGGAGGGGGGGGGTGGGTGAGGAGAAGCAAAGAGTCTCAAAGTAGTATGACCAATATAGATAAATTGAAAGAAAACAGACTGAGAATCTGTAGCCAGAATGTCCAAGGACTAAATTTAGGGGTTAAAAGACAGATATGCCAGAGATCGTTTGGCGCTGGCTCATCTGATGTGGTATGCCTCCAGGAGACCCACTGGCAGACAGGTAAAATTCCCTACTTCCAAATGAATAATATAGGTCTGACACTTAATTCTACCTACAGGAAAAAAGCCCGGGGAGTTTCAATTCTTTTCAACCATAAATTAATCTTGCAGGAAGAAATCTCCATAATAGACCCTAATGGTCGTTATATAATTTGGGGAGGTCTAATAAATAGCGAGAATTTTACAATAGTTAATATTTACGCCCCAAATCAAAGACAAATTAGTTTTCTGAACAGAACTTTTAAGCTGATAAGAAGATATAGTTCGGGTGCTCTTATCATTTGTGGGGACTTCAACCTATGCGTAGATGCCGACCTAGATAGGAAATCCCACAAAGGGATAGCTTTAGATTCTCACGTGAAACTAAAAAGTAATCTTTTTCATAATATTTTAATGAAACATCAAGTATATGATTCATGGCGCACCTTTCACCCCCAGGAAAGGGATTACTCATTTTATTCCTATCGACATGATACGCATGTTAGATTGGATTACATATTTGTGAATAGCGCAACGTTAAAAAGAGTGATAAAAACAGAAATTGGTCCTATATTATGGTCAGACCATGGTATGGTCTCTATAAATATATCAATGGGTCATGTAGAAACTATTAGACCACCATGGAAATTAAAAATTTCATTACACCAGGACCCACAGATAAAAGTGTTGTTAAAAAAAGAACTCAATGATTACTTTAAAGCCAATAACCCGTCTGTCACATCTAAAGTTACAGTTTGGACTGCTCACAAAGCCTCCATAAGGGGCTATTTGATCAGCTGGGAGGTGATGAAGAAGAAACTTAGAGGTCGTTCTTTACGAGATTTATACATCGATTTGTCAAACTTAGATAGGCTTAATAAGATGGGCTCAAATGACAAAATGTTAAAGAATATGGCTGCAATAAGATCTCAGATTAAAAAAATAGAACAAGGTCTGTTAGATAAATCCTTATGGGCACTGCAGCAACGAATGTACCATATGGGGAACAAATCAGGGCGTCTCTTAGCCAATAAATTAAAGAACAAAACAGCGTGCAAAAGAATAGAAAGGTTAAAGTATAAAAATGAAACCCTGACAAAGCCTAGTGATATAGGGAATGCCTTTGGTCTTTATTATCAAGATCTTTATAATTTGAGGGAAGATAAAAAATTTATTTCACCATCCAAAGAAGAGATACTTAAATTTTTGGATAAAATTGACTTACCAAGAATTTCGGATGTCGATTTGGACATGTTAAATAAAGAAATAACTGTGAAAGAAATTCTGGAAGCAATTGATAACCTTAAAAATTTTTCATCACCAGGCCCAGATGGTTCTAAGGCCATTTGGGCCCTATACACTAATCCCAACGCAAAAGTAATGAGGCCAGGTTATAGTTCATCCAGTTTCCCTATGTCAAATGGGACACGTCAAGGGTGCCCCTTATCCCCTGCTATCTTTGCTTTGTTTATTGAACCACTGATAATAATGATTAGAAATGCGAAAGAGGTGCAAGGAATACAGGTGGGAGCTATGGAACATAAAATATCTGCTTTTGCGGATGATATTCTTGTTGCATTACAAAACCCGGTAGCCTCTCTCGGATCCTTATTCCGACTGATTGAGGAGTATAGTAAAATATCAAATTTTAAGCTAAATATTAGCAAATCAGAAGCTATGTCCATTAATATCTCTTATGAATTGTTACTCAAATTAAAACAAGTATTCCCTCTCATATGGCAAAACTCCTTGAAACATTTGGGGATAATATTGGAGCCAAATTTGAAGCAGACAATAATAACTAACTATAAAAAAGTGTACAATAAGGTGATAGAAAAGATTAATGCTTGGTCTGGTCTAAATATTTCCTGGTCCGGGAGAATTATTGCCATAAAAATGGTAATATTGCCAAAAATAACCTATATCTTAAGGAATATCCCCTGCCGAATTCCCACCTATTTCCTAAACCGATTACAAAATAAAATTGATATCTTCATTCACAAAGGGAAAAAAATAAGAATAAAAAGATCAAGAATGGGAGGGAAATTTAAACATGGTGGTATGGCTTATCCATTACTTAAAGAATACCAGGAAGCTACACTAGTGGCAAATATGTTGGAATGGCTAGATCCTATTAATGACAATAATTGGGTTCAAATTGAACAAGAGCTAACAGGTTTAAAGAACATTAAAATTATTTTATTTTTAAAAAAGATTAACTTTAAATATTTGATACAGGATGAAACTATGGTTAGAGTAAAGGGGAATGTATGGAATAAATTGAATGGTAAATATAATTTGATTCCATTTCCCTCACCAATTACTCCGTTACTAGATCTAGCATCACATATTGAATCTCCAACTCTAAGGAGGATAGCTAAAGTAGGATTTAACCGGCTCCTAGAATTGTTCCCTGGTAATAATTTCTCATTGGAGAATATTAAAACGAAAGCCCCTCAACTAAAGATTTCATGGCTAGAATCTTTATCACTGGAAAAGGCCCTCAAAAAATCTGAGTTTTACCTGACTAGATTAAGAGACTTAACTCCTCTGGAAAAATTGATTATGGCGAAATCTAAAACTCATATTATCTCAAAATGTTATGATATTATTAGAAGGCCACAAATGGAATATAAATCTAAGTGTATTCAGGATTGGGAAGAGGAATTAAAGCATAAATGGACCATTGAAGAGTGGTTTAGTTCATATGAAATTACGGACAGATTTGTTAAATACCCCTCTTATAGAGAACTCCATTTTAAAATCTGCAATAGGTGGCATTTTACGCCGGTTAGGATGGCAATGATTTGTGGGTTAGATCAGGAGAAGTTTTGTTGGCGTAAATGCAGTGAAATAGGTTCTTCCCTGCATATTTGGTGGCAATGTATACACATCAAAAAACTCTGGGCAGAGGTTTTTTTCCATTTGACTAGAATATGTGGGGTAGAATTGTGTCCACACCCTGAGATAATTTTATTCCACATCTTCCCCCCCTTACCTTTAAAAGTTAAAGCTCTTTTGCTACAGGTACTGATGGTAGCAAAATCATTAATAGCTTCCAAGTGGAAGCGGAAAGAGGTTCCGTCCTGGAACGAGGTTAAAGGTAAAGTAGATAAAAATCGTTTACTGGAACTAAACTTTACTGACCTGGGTGTGACCAAAAAAAGTAGCTTATCCTGGTCTCTATGGGATAGATATTTCCGCAATACGTAAATTGGAAGCTGTTGATTTGTCCGAGGTCATTCTGATCCTTCCACTCCGGTCCCACTCCACCTGTCTTCTCTTCCCTAGCGATACCTATGCCTGATGCCTTGTATGATAGTAGTGTGATTGGTGGTGTGTTTTATTTTGATTATATATTGTATTATAGTAGTTTGGTATACTATTGGGTTATCGTCGGGACAGTGTAGTTTAACTTTTCTTTTAATGAACGTAATGGTGTAAAGGCTCCAATAAAGAGATGGAAGCATTTAACAAATCGAAATAAAATTGGGGAAAAAATAAAAGGAAAGAAAAAAAGACTTTTAGGCCATGAAGTTCAATCTTTTAAGATCTCCTCTGATCTGCAATATGCAGATTAGTCGTTAATTGATCCAGAGGAAGGCAAACAGAAAAAAATTGAAGTGAAACATAGCCAATCGTCTCAAATGGGACAATATGAATTCCTTCCTGACCCCCAATATTGGCGATCGGATTCCTCCCTGGATCAATACTCTCTCTCTAATTAACCAGGATAACCCTAAATGTCCTTTTTAATAAAAAATATATCCAGTATAAAAAGTTATCTATCGAATCCGCTGTCACCACCTCCTTTAGTAGAGAATTCCACAGATTAACCTCTCTGTGGAGAACCCTTTTCTTTCTTTAAGGTGGAATCCTTTTAGTCCTAACCTCAAAGGATGTCCTCTTGTCAGTTGAAAACCTTTTGGTACAAAAAGCTCACTTGACAAATCTTTATACTGACCCTGGATGTATGTATATAAGGTAATCATATCTTCTCTTAGACACCTTTTTTCTAGAGAAAATAAGTTTAATTTGGTTAGTTTTTCTTCATAACTTAGCCCCTACATTAACCTTATTAGTTTTGTTGCCCTCTGTACCTTTTCCAGCTCTAAAATGTCCTTTTTATGAAGTGCTGCCCAAAATTGTACTCCATATTCCAAATGAGGGCGTACTAGGGATTTGTATAGTGACAGAATTATATTTGCTTCCCTTGCTTCTATACCCTTCCTAATACATGCTAATATTTTACTTGCCTTTGCAGCTGCTGCTTGGCATTGCACAAAGTTTACCACAACCCTTTGCTTCCTATCTTTTAGCCAGCTCTTGATCCATGAGCAGATGTTTACGGCAATTCCTGTATCCCTTAGTTGGCACAATAGTCTCTCATGTGGCACTGTATCAAAAGCCTTTGCAAAATTCAAAAAGACTACATCCACTGAGTTGCCTTGATCCAGGTTCCTACTAACCTCCTTATAGAAACTAATTTGGTTTGTTTGACATGACCTATCGCTCATAGATCCATGTTGACTCCTGCTTATAATCATGTACAAATAGACATATTCTTGTATATTATCCCTTATTAACCCTTCTAAAAGCTTTCCCACTAGCGAAGTGAGGCTCACTGGTCTATAATTCCCCAGATTTGCTCTTGCTCCCTTCTTAAATGTAGGTATCACATCTGCTTTTCTCCAGTCATCTGGTAGCGACCCTGTGTTGAGTGAATCTTGAAAAATTAGATATAATGGTTTGGCTATTACAGAACCCAGTTTCCTCAGTACCCGTGGATGTATTCCATCATGACCCGGGGCTTTATTAACTTTTTTTTTTCCAGTATTGGCCATGTGCTGTGTGTTCCATAACTGTGGTTATTCAGTATTGCATCATATATAAATATAACATGTGATATGCATTGATATAGGTTACCCTTGTATATCACCAAAACATTGTGTGGAGTTGTTTGGAAGGTTGAATTCAGGCAGTGCGATAAAACATCTTAAATCTAGTTTGAGATTTACAGTGTTGCTAAAGAGTTTATTATCTATTTGCTGTGCGAATAAAGAGCATGTAATCTGTTTTAGTCTGAAGAAAGTTTGCTATATTATTTTACTTAAATTAGCTTAAGGGAACAAGGAAGGTTCCTAGATTTCACTATGAATATAATATGTCTACAGTATGTATATCTTTATTTTTCTGTACTTTAATTTATTCATTGTTTTTTCTGCCTTAAATTCTACAAATACTTCCTAATTGGTTTCCCCTTTGCAGCTCATGAAGATAATGTATTTTAAGTACCGGGGGCCTCATTCAATTGCGATTTGGCCAATTGAATAGGGCTCTATATAAGCACAGAGCATATTTTTTTTACAGAACTTTTTAGTTAGTGAAGACTTTGCTTTTTGACAAAAGTTCACTAACTACAAACTTCCGTAAAAAAAAATATGCTCTGTGCTTATATAGAGCCTTATTCAATTGGCCAAATCGGAATTGAATGTGGCCCAAGGTGTGAAGTCTCATAGTAACCAACAAGTGGCAACATTCTGCTACATGCTCCTTGAGATAGGTCACCCCCTTAGGCTCCAGACCACAATCTGTCTTCAAACATCCTATATAAAGCCTGACTTAAGCACAAGAGGCTACTAAACACTTACAGCCTTATTAAATTGCGATTCTGCAAATTTAAAAGGGCTCTATTTAAGCACATAACATATTTTTTTTACAGAAGTTTTTAGTTAGTGAAGACCTTGCTTTTGGATAGAAGTTCACTAACTAAAAACTTCTGTAAAAAAATATGCTCTGTGCTTATATAGAGCCCTATTTAATTGGCCAAATCACAATTGAATGAGGCCCTTAGTTTGCTACATACTTGTCAAATGTGTCCTTTTTTTCTTGTACTGCAGTGGTCCTTTAACTGGTCTGTGAAAAAAATTGCAATGTTTCTGCCAAAAATGGGCCTTGGTGTGGAGAAATAATCAGCTCCATATATTTTAGACTTGAAAATATAAATGTAGGTTTATTTGTATCAAGTTAATTTTCTAAACTCCTAAAGTTGTATAAATTTGCCATTGTGTCTCCAAACTTTTGCATTTCTTAAAAAATTTGAATATTCCATTTTCAGATGTTTTCAAGCACTGCATTATATAGAAATGATATATTGTAAAAATATAAGTCTTTCTGCCTACAAACAAAGGAGTCTTAAGTTTGCTCCTAACATTAATCTTAGAAAGCTAGTGTTGCTTTGGGCTCCGTGTAATATCTGGAGCAACAAGATAAGCGAACAAGTAGATCCAAAGGGATTCATTAACTTTGAGACTGATGTTTGTGTGTTGCAGCTACACTGTGTATTTATCAGGGCGGACATGTTCACACAATGAGAGAACCACTCTACCAACCCGCCAGACGCTTACACACAACTGCGGGTGTAAAATTAAGTTTAAAAACTAAAACTAAAATAAAAATTATTTTAAATACTATTGGTAAAGAGAATATTGCTCTAAAACAGTTTAAAATGTTATTGCTTAGCATAACCTGTGTACTCCTGACAAAACATAATATAGTATATGAAATAATATGGCCTCCATTCAATTGAAAATTGCAACAGTTACAGAGCGATTCAATTGATCAAGCCCACAACTACCTGGCAGAAAGCATGAACCGTAAGCATGGCACCCGTAAGTATCATTTCAAAGCATGATCAATTAAGCAAGGCCGTAACTACCGATTTAGAAACAGCCAATAGTAAATGAGACCGTCATCATCATGTCCGTAAAACATGGAGGTTAAACGTCAATCAGTTAGCGTTTAGAGGTCTGATGTGCGATCGGGCTCGCAATCCGGCAATGTACAAAATAATAAATATGATATGTATTAACTCCTTGATTCCCGCGATTGATATAACATGGAAATTAAACGTAAACAAAATATATTTTTTTATTGCAGATTTGCGGGCTTGAGACTGTTGTGCAATTAATTATAACGTCTTACATCACTTTCCTGTCTTTTAAAGCGCAGTATTGATTTTTTATTTGCATTTACAGTCCTACTAACAGGTGTTTAACCCCCTTGCGAGTCCTGTCTGGTACCAGTAGGATTTTCTTCTACATTTGCCATTTATGGGTTTGAAGGCCATTGCGGGCTGTAGGATATGTAGCAATTGAATAGTGATTTGCGATTGTAAAATTTACGGGCTTGAAAGATCAAAGGCTAAGCTGGGTCGGAGTTACGATTTTAACAACCGCAGGGAATTTCAGCCTGTAAACCGCAAATCGTTTGGGGGTAGCTAAAAGACACCAATTGAATAGCAAATTATTTTACATTACGGGCTCAAGTAACTAGAATTTGCTTAATTGAATGTAGGGCTGTGTTACCTTTTTGTTACAATTATTTAATTTAATAAGCACCCTGTCCTCCTATTATATGATTGTTGTTTAGCCTTTTTTATTCTTTCTAACGTCTAACCAAATGTATAATTCTGTCCTGTACGTAGTCCAACAGTTGCTGATATTCAGTTTTGTGATATTAGCAGCCCCATCATACTTTACAGGAAGCTTCTTTCTTTTCATGGTTTTTACAAATTACCTTTTTAGCCACTAACAATTCTGGAAATAATGACGTGAAAGGATTTTTTAACTAGCTTTCGTTTCCCTATACCTTTCTCTTATCTAACACAAGCTCTAGACACACACATTACATTGATCCATTCTATACAAATACAGATTTATTTATTTTTTATAAAAGTTGTTTTCCACACCCAGAGCTGCTTACATTGCACTGTGTACCTACCAATAGAAATACTGCATTTGGGTATGGATTTTAACACTTTACTAACCTTCAAGCCAACAGCAGCTCAATGCAGAGATCTGCACATCAGTGTCTGACTTCTCCTGCTTCCTTCTACAGGGAGACCACACATCCCATAATTCCTACCTGCACAAACTGCCATCATTGATTGTTACACTGTATTAAAATGTATTATCTGCCTGTGATTGGCCTAAACAAATTATAAATTTTATGCTAATTTTAGCAGGCATTTTCAGGGGTGTCAACTCACAAAAGTTGCTGCTTGCAAACTCAAGAGATTTAGCAAACATCAGAGTGAGATTGTTAATGTTTATGATGGTATTTATTCATGCAAACTGTTTTCATACACTATTGATTCTCCTCTATCATATGCATTCATAATCCAGGAAACTTACCGTACATACTTAAGTATAAGCCAACTACTTTTTCAGCACATTTTTTTATGCGGAAAAAGCCCCCCTCGGCTTATACTCGAGTCAAAAAAAAAAAGCTTGCTTTTCTCCCCCCTTATACTCCTCCTTCCCCCCTTATCATCCTCCTCCTTCCCCCCTTTATCATCCTCATCCTTCCTTCCCCCTCTTATCATCCTCCTCCTTCCCCCCTTATCATCCTCATCCTCCCCCATCATCATCCTCCTCCTTCTCCTCCTTCCCCCCTTTATCATCATCCTCTTTCCCCCACAACCTCCTCCTTCTTCACCCTCTCCAATACCTATCCCCCTCTCTCTTTACTTGCTACAATGCTCCGATGAGCTGATGCCGATCCTGACGCCGAAGCACATCTTCCGTACCTGCATATGCTAATGACGTGACGTCACATGCGCATCACGTCATTAGCATATGCCGGTACGGAAGACGTGCTGCAGCGTCAGGATCAGCTCATCGGAGCATAGGGGGGCATCAGGGGGGAAGGACCCGCTTTTGCACCCTCGAGTCAATACGTTTTCACCATTTTTTGTGGTAAAAATAGGTGCCTCGGCTTATACTCGGGTCGGCTTATACTCGAATATATATGGTAGATATGTCTTTAAGGGTTGTTTCTAAAATCTCATACAATGTTTAGTACATTAGTTCCTCTTAAGCTCAGTTTAAATAAAGAATAAGCCTACATACTGAAGAGACAGTAGCAGAGCAGCTCAGTGGGATTCATAAATATTGTACTGTAAAAAATAGTCATTGAAATAGTGCAGTGATACATGTAGAAAGAACTAGTGTAGCGAAGTAATGCAGGGACTAGATCTGCCGGCTGCCTGTAATATATTAATAGATAGCGAGATTGCTGTAATTGTATTTGGCTCTCTCACTGTGAATGGAGCTGAGGTATTTTTGTCATCTATTTTTATGCATAAATAGTCTTTAAATAATACTGGGAAGTCAAAATCTCATTTCACTGTATGGCTTTCATTTGCATTATTTATTTTTAGATATCCATTTATTTTTAGATCTATCGAACTATCAATCATCAAGTTATCTATTTATTCATATTTCTGACGCAGGCATTGTTTTCGGTGACAGTGGGCAATTAAATATATATGGCTGTTGCTATTTTATGTTCATGTGATTTGTGTATTGTATTTAAAGGACCAGTGCTCTTTTATGAAGTATGTAACAATCTAAGTTAGTAGTATAATCCATGCATATAAAATGTTTTTTAGAAGAAAATCTGAAGACTCTGTTTATGAATAGAATACTCCATCTTGTCTTTGTTGCATTACTTTGTAAGAGCTCAATCTTGAGTGTGTTTATTTATCTATCGGTAGAGAGTGGGGTGAGAGAAGGGAGACAGGAGTGATAAGGGAGATTTGTTAGATGATTGGGTCTCATTGAATATGACACTAACCTAATTCACCCTCACATGCCCAGAAGCAGGCCACTTGCATCAATAGATACAAGCCCTGTTGTCTAGAAATGTAAATGCCCTTTCACACGCATACAAATTCCACCAAAATATAATGGCTGCCTCCAGTGTCCAGCAGAGATATCACAATTATTTTTATTTTCTAATTAAAAACAGCTTTGTTACTTTCCCTTGCCAAATATGCCCTTAGTCAGACCCAATGTTTTCAGACATATATAATTATTTTTGCATTGTATAGTTGTCCTAACGCAACTAGTGTGGTCACTGGTGTCTGGGAGGTGTCGGTTTTCTTATGCATGTGAATTGCAATGTATTATAATTTATTGTGCGTTCAGCGTGTGTACTCTCAGTGACAACTGGGGGATTATGGGATATTTTTTCAGTTTGTGGAGAAGACAAAATAGCTTTTTTCAATCCCAATCACAGAGAGAGACAGAGCAATAATGTTCCTCCGAGAAGCACCCTAGTGAACTTCCATCTCAATGTTCTTCCATCTCAGAAGACCAAATGATTATAGTCTCATTAGACCTGGTCAGATTCAAGTCTTATGACATTGTTTTGAATGTATAAACATGCCGGAAAGTTCTCACTGATCAGGATACATATTACTGGCCTGCAGTCCTTGGTCCCTGAGGATCATCTGCATGTGGTATGGATCTGTTAGGAGCTAGAACTTCTAGTTCCAGAGGACTACAATGTATCTGCTGTCAAGCTCTGGTCCAGCTGACCCTGTTCTATCATACTATCAGCCTATCACTCTACTGACCCTGTTCTATCATACTATCAGCCTATCACTCTACTGACCCTGTTCTATCATACTATCAGCCTATCACTATACTGACTCTGTTCTATCATACTATCAGCCTATCACCCTACTGACCCTGTTCTATCATACTATCAGCCTATCACTATACTGACCCTGTTCTATCATACTATCAGCCTATCACCCTACTGACCCTGTTCTATCATACTATCAGCCTATCACTATACTGACCCTGTTCTATCATACTATCAGCCTATCAATATACTGACCCTGTTCTATCATACTATCAGCCTATCACTCTACTGACCATGTTCTATCATACTATCAGCCTATCACCCTACTGACCCTGTTCTATCATACTATCAGCCTATCACTCTACTGACCATGTTCTATCATACTATCAGCCTATCACTCTACTGACGCTGTTCTATCATACTATCAGCCTATCACTATACTGACCCTGTTCTATCATACTATCAGCCTATCACTATACTGACCCTGTTCTATCATACTATCAGCCTATCACTCTACTGACCCTGTTCTATCATACTATCAGCCTATCACCCTACTGACCCTGTTCTATCATACTATCAGCCTATCACTCTACTGACCATGTTCTATCATACTATCAGCCTATCACTCTACTGACGCTGTTCTATCATACTATCAGCCTATCACTCTACTGACCCTGTTCTATCATACTATCAGCCTATCACTATACTGACCCTGTTCTATCATACTATCAGCCTATCACTTTACTGACCCTGTTCTATCATACTATCAGCCTATCACTATACTGACCCTGTTCTATCATACTATCAGCCTATCACTCTACTGACCCTGTTCTATCATACTATCAGCCTATCACTCTACTGACCCTGTTCTATCATACTATCAGCCTATCACTATACTGACCCTGTTCTATCATACTATCAGCCTATCACTCTACTGACCATGTTCTATCATACTATCAGCCTATCACTATACTGACCCTGTTCTATCATACTATCAGCCTATCACTCTACTGACCCTGTTCTATCATACTATCAGCCTATCACTCTACTGACCCTGTTCTATCATACTATCAGCCTATCACTATACTGACCCTGTTCTATCATACTATCAGCCTATCACTCGACTGACCCTGTTCTATCATACTATCAGCCTATCACTATACTGACCCTGTTCTATCATACTATCAGCCTATCACCCTACTGACCCTGTTCTATCATACTATCAGCCTATCACTCTACTGACCATGTTCTATCATACTATCAGCCTATCACTCTACTGACGCTGTTCTATCATACTATCAGCCTATCACTATACTGGCCCTGTTCTATCATACTATCAGCCTATCACTCTACTGACCCTGTTCTATCATACTATCAGCCTATCACTCTACTGACCCTGTTCTATCATACTATCATCCTATCACTTTACTGACCCTGTTCTATCATACTATCATCCTATCACTTTACTGACCCTGTTCTATCATACTATCATCCTATCACTTTACTGACCCTGTTCTATCATACTATCATCCTATCACTATACTGACCCTGTTCTATCATACTATCAGCCTATCACTCTACTGACCCTGTTCTATCATACTATCAGCCTATCACTATACTGACCCTGTTCTATCATACTATCAGCCTATCACTCTACTGACCCTGTTCTATCATACTATCAGCCTATCACTATACTGACCCTGTTCTATCATACTATCAGCCTATCACTATACTGACCCTGTTCTATCATACTATCAGCCTATCACTCTACTGACCCTGTTCTATCATACTATCAGCCTATCACTCTACTGACCCTGTTCTATCATACTATCAGCCTATCACTCTACTGACCCTGTTCTATCATACTATCAGCCTATCACTCTATTTTAGTTGAGAAGTGTACTTGGTTTAGGCTTTTATCCTAATAAGGTCTACCATTCTACCAGAATTGAGTTAACATTTTTTTCCAATTACATTCCCTTCTGTTCCTAACTTGATCTCCAGTAGACTTAGATTAGACTTAGATATTGAAATCTTCATTCAAGTTAATCTTTCTGTATATTGTGTCTCTCCAAGATTGCATCACTTGGATATCTACCACTAGATCTACCTTTTGGGCGGCAATGATTTAGTCCGTCTAGCTATCTAGCAGCATACATGGAGTGCATACATGGAGTATGTGAGATGATGGATATTGTATGACCTTTTTCCAGTATAAAGATGAAACTTACATTCTGGAAAATAGGTGATGCTTCCCAAGAAATGTGTATAACAAAGATAGAGACAATAAGTACTTGCTTAAGTTGGCATTCAAACGGAGTATTTTTAGACATATAAAAGAAAGAGGTACTTAAGCTGCAAATGAACAACTCTAAATAGCATGATATACACGATAATATACCCTCTAAGCTTCTAGAGTTGTAGGTCACTCATGCCATCACAGGCAATACATTACCGCTAGCAAGTCAATCTGATTCGGCCTAGTAAGATAAGCCAACCCTGAAATCCTAAGGAGACAGAGCCAGACTTAAATCTTTTGGGCCCCTAGGCAGACAATCCCAGGCTGCTCCTAAAGTGTTGTCATGTGAGTCCCAAGTACCAGTGTGCTCTCCCCATTTCATTATTACCCATAGCTGATTAGAGCACTTATTACAGTGAGCACTGTAGTACACTCCAAGTCCAGTAGTTGGTCTTTATTGCTGCGCTATTAAATAACACAGTTTCCGAGGAACATTTTGACAAAACTCTATGAGTACAAGGTAGACAAATACTGACCTTCGTTGTATCCCATGTTGTGTACATAAATGAATTACATACAGGTACGGACCACTCCAGAATAGTAAAGTATAATATATTAAACGGACATGAAATATTATATATTTTTAGGGTCCAAAATGCAGATTTTTCTGCCTAAAAAATATTCCAAATAGAAAAAAATCATCCAAAACTGCTTGGGATTGTCCTCTGTAGCTCATGAAGACTCTGAAGTGATGTGTTTCAAATTATCCAATCAGTGACCATTTCTCAGCAGCATGTTGCAGAATGTTGCTGAGAGATGGCCTCTGATTGGCTACTACTGAGCAACCATACTGTGTTTTCATTTCCTAGAGAGGGCAGACCAAGGCAGGCACTATTTGTATGGGTTTAGGCAGGATAAAACGATATTTTAAGCACTTTGTAATAAAGTAAAGTACATACAAGTAAATAGATACATAGGTAAATGAAATTCCTTCGGAAATCCAGAAAACTTCCCTTACTTTTACGATAAAAACAGATACTGACCCTGAGTTTTTTTTTACCTGCATTTTTGACCTTATAAATATATTATTTTTTGTGATTTGAAAGTGCTCAATATTTTATAAATGTAGGATTATATATAATAGTGAATGAATAAAATATGGAGCATTTCCAAATCATAATAGGGAGCACTTCTAGATCAAAAAACGATGAAGCTGCATGGTGTGCATTCAACATCATCATTTTCTACCCATGTGTTTGGGCAGGGGGCATTGAGCCTGAATGCTACCCACCTCAAATAGGTGAGTTCGTAGTGCATTGCTTGTGCGCACCACTCCCTGCTCCACCAGTATTTATGCAGCCATATTGTAAAATATATATATAAAAAAAAATGTATGTAGGCAAGAGCCTACTTCACCTAAAGATATATCCAGTTGTGCAGCCAGATCATGGGAGAAACTGCAGGAACCAGACACTAAACAGGTATACATTTCCATCTCTTGGCTTTCATCAGCACTGATGAGTAAAGGGGTCCATTTCTGGTTTATACTATAACCCTCAGGTATATCGTAATAATTATTTACATTGGATCTATCCTGTTATGTTGCCGGGACAGGTTCTCAGCTGCAGTGCGGCCTCCAAAGCCTAGATGGCGCTGCCAATATTTTACAGCGCTGCCGATATGTGAGAGAAGTTCTAAGCTTAGAATGTTAGCCTAACCCTAACCCTCACCCCAACCCCAACCCTCACCCTAACCGTAACAGTTTACCTAAGTCTTGACTCTATGATATGGCACCTGCATATCGCCAGCACCATCTAGCGGATGCTCACCCCCACTGCTGTTGTCTTGTGCTGCGCCAGCATAACAGGATAGGACCTTTACATCTAACTAAAATGGATCCAAAGGTACACTTGAGAATGGATTACTTTGTGTAGTGCAGTCACACAGGTATTAGCTCATGTGTACCAAGATTTACTATAGTATATTGATATGACTTCACCAAAAAATCATCAGTTGGTGCTAAAAGTGACTGGATCCATGGGCGGATTTATCACGGTGCAACCCGTGCGTTACACCGAGGCCCTTGCTCCATGAGGGGCCCAGTGCTGTTTCCCTCCTACCCCCAGGGCCCCCTCTGCAGCACCATTCAGCCCTTAGCAGACCCAATTAACCCCGCCCAGCAGCACCATTTTAACTCTCCCACCAGCATCTCTTAGCCCCCCAGCAGCCCCCTTTTCTTACCTGTGCACTGTGGTCCTTGGTCCGGTTGCTATTAGTCAGAGGTTGGATATCCTTCCCCTGCCGGCACTTCATATTGCAGGGAATACCCTTTCCCTTCAATATGAAGTGCCGGCAGGGGAAGGATATCCAGCCACTGACTAATGGGAACCAGACCACAGTGCACAAGTAAGAGGAGGGGCCTGAATGGGGTTGCTTGGAGGCTGAATGGGATTGCTTGAGGGTTGTGGGGCTGTTGGGGGGGGGGGTGAATGACGCTGTGTAGGGCATGAATGGGGCTGCTGGGGGTTATGGGGCTGCTGAGGGCTAAATGGGGCTGCTGGAGGGGTTGCAGGGCTGTTGGGGGGTTATGGGGCTGATGGGAGAGTGAATGAGGCTGTGGGGGGCTTAATAGGGCTGTTGTGGGGCTGAATGGGGCTGCTGAGGGTTGTGGGGCTGAATGGGGCTGCTGGGGGTTATGTGGCTGCTCGGGGGCTAAATAGGGCTGAATGGGTCTGCTGGGGGACCGGATAGGTCTGCTGGGGGGCTGCTGTATGGCTGAATGGGGCTGCTGGGGGCTGAATGGGGTGTTGGGGGGTATGGGTTTGAAGGGGGCTGCTGGGGAGGTTGGGGCTGCACGGGGCGTTATGGGGCTGCTGGGGGTTTGTGAGGCTGAATGTTGCTGCTGGGCGGGGGTTGAATAGGTCTGCTGGGGGGCTGAATGGGCTGCTGGGGAGGGCGGTTGTGAGGCCGAATGGTGCTGCTGGGGGAGGGAATGGGGCTGCTGTGCGGATGAATGGGGCTGCTAAGGGGCTTAATGGGGCTGCTGGGGGCCTGTGAGGCTGAATGGGGATGCTGGGGTGGGTGAATGGGGCTGCTTGGAGTTGAATGGTGTTTCTGTGGGTTGTGGGGCTGAGTGGTGATGCTGGGGTGGAGGTGAATGGAACTGCTGGGAGTGACTGGTGTTGCGGGCGGGGGGTTGTGGGGCTGAATGGTGCTGGTGGGGGCTTGTAGGGGTCCACTGCACTACGGAAAAGGAACATGTTAACATAAAATATTTTTTTACAGGACAACTTAGTTTAAATAAATATATATAGATATATATATATATATATATATATATATATATATATATATATACATACTGTATATATATGGCTCTGGAGGGGGACCCGGGGTGGTTCAAAAGATTTTTTGCCCCTCCTACTTAGGGGGGGGGGGGAACATTTTTTTGCACCGGGGCCCTCCATTTACTAGCTCCGCCACTGCTGGGATCCCATGTTCTGTTCAACAAGCTTGCATCTGCCATCATTTAGAACAGTGTCTGTGAGCATGACTTGTAGGAACTTGGTTACAGGGATCCCTCTTTGACCTCCGTTATCAAATTTCAATACTTACTTTATCTTTATCTTTAAAATTATATTTAAAAGCATATACAAGTTTCCTGGGTTATTACATTTCTGTGCCCTATAGACAAAAAGCAGCCTGTATGTATACAGCACATCTCATAAATCTGTTTTTTTTATTAATATCTAAAAATCCCTCTAATGATTATGTTGATTCCCTAGGAGTATCTACACAGGCCCCTGATCCATACCCTATCAGCATGCAGCATTAAGGGATCAATTTAACCCATTATTCACCTGCTGTTTTTTTCCTCAGCCAATAGTAAAGCAGTGATGTCTGCCCCAAAGTAACTCCTGGGATATGACTCCCTGCTGCTTCCTGTTTGTGCTGTGTCCTGTCCTGCTGCCATAGCACCTAACATAGTATCACACTACATATCCCAGGCTGCTTTGCATCACAAACAGAAACCCCAGAGTTTAATTCAAATGTTTCAGCTAACCTGATTGGCCAAAACAAATTATGCTAATTTAGCCTGGGTTTGGAAGGGTTAACCCCTAATTTTCAGAAATTACAAGACATTTTGCTAACTTCAAGGTGTTTAAATGTTTATTTTTGTATATTTTCATCATATGCATTTATAATTAAGGAAAATTAGATATGCCTTTAAGGAAAAGTGGATAGTATTAAATTCATATATATTCTACAGTTAATCTCTGTTTAATGCCCCTATACATAATGCATAAAATATCAGTGACAAGTGTTTCACAACAGGAGTGCTGCAATCCAGTATAGCTAACTGATTTTAGATAAGATTAATACATGATGAATTTTAATTTATTTCAGACATTATTATGTGCTTAATAGGAGTTTTGTTGGCTTTTTGTGCTTTCATATTTTATTTTGTTCCAAGCACCAGCTATGAGGATACCTATCAATACCCTAATCCAGACCTCACTTATGGGTCCTTTAGGAGGATAAGATAGCCCTTCCATGCCTAAGCAAATTGTGATTAAGCAGTGGTTAAAATAATACATTGAATATTTAATATAATTTCAATGGTGCCTGTTTATTAACTGGGTGTAAAGGCTAATCAAGGTAAAGGCTAATCAAGGTTAATAAACACTGCCGTGACATGGAGATTTTCTCTGGCGTGCTGTGGCCCATAGGGTCACACAGAGTCAGACATGACTGAATGACTAAACAACAACCTAGGAAACATACACTAATTGATCACGTTCACAGCTGCGCATCCGTTGAGCGAAAAATGGTTTACGGGTTTGCCTCTCAAACCCGTATCTCGCAGCCTGTTCTAATTTAATAGCACCGTAAATCTGCAACTCTTCAAGCTCGCATCCGTTGCAGATACAAGCGTTCAAATTTAATGTAGCTGATAGTACTTGGTGTCAATAAATCCACATTGTCCAGGTTTTTACACATTTTGACAAATGTACCCAGTTTGGTTAGCTCCTATGTTTTTACAGAACCTTTTTATAAATTGTGTTTTACCCCATTTGATAATTGTTGTGTGGGAAAAAATAGTGGGAAAATAGTTTAATTTCAAGTCAAATGATTTGTTTAAATTTTATACCCCATATTTTTAAGATCTTTTTGAGATGGCACTGAACAGATACAAATGCATTCACTTGGATAAACCAGACAATGTGAATTGTGAATTCATCCTAATAGTACTTTGAAATAATTTAGTATTCAGTCTCATTTATTCTCCGAGCTCTGCCATATAAAATTGTGTGTATGAAGCAAGATAGCCCCTCTCATCTTGTGTTATGCTAATGGATTATAAATGCTGACTGTGCCCGCTGACCAGCAAAGCATAGAGCTATAACGTGCCAAGTGGGCACTTAAAACATCTGTATATTGTCTAAATCATAGGTTCTCAAACAGTGTAATGCCAAGTAATGTCTGGCCACCTTCCTAAACTGACAGTAACCACTTCTAAGATCCAAAACATTATGAGCAGTGTGACAATATGCCAAATAATCCTTTATCATTACATGGATTTGAATAGAGTTCATCTTAACTGTAGGCCAGATATTCAATAACCTGAGTACAACTGCCATTAAAGGACCAGTGCAAGCTCCAGGCTGTATCTAGGTCGCCACTTGTTAGTTCAAGAAATATCTATTTAGAATTTGAACAATAAAGCCGATGGTTTAAAACTGAATGTTGACCTGTCGGAGCTGCTGGGTCCATCTCCACCTCCCTCTTGTCAAATGACTCATATTGTTTCTGTAGAACCCATTGAAGTTATCTGGTAGTTGTTTCATTATTTAGGAGTTCTGAGTTAAGCATCCATTTAATCTGATAGGATGGTAAGTTAGTCATTGTTTAGAAAATTAGGCAACAAAAAATCACTAATGACATCTGGTGGGGGGTGGGGGTAAGTCATAAGTACGGTGTAATTAAGCCAGATGATTGCAATGGCTTCCACAAAAACAATGCTCAGTCATGTGATAGGAGTGAGATTGGTCCTGACTCAGCATACCAAGTAGGTAAAAACATTTTGGAACCATTTTATTTATAGATGACTTTATTGTTGAATTTAAAAGCACACATTTCTTGAACCAAGAAGTGGTGAACTAGATACAGTCCTTTATCTGGAGCTTACACTACCCCTTTAAACTAGAAAAACATTAAAGGATCCAGTCCCAGTTTGAGCCACATAACAGGGAAACATTTAAGTGTCCAGTCTGTCCTCAATTTTCCTGAAGTCTTCAGGAGAAAAAAAGGAGTCTGGGAGATGCACACATGTGAATGGACCTAGATCTACATAAAACCTAAATATGTACAAACAAAGATTTGATTGAAAATAAGAACTAAAAGGCTTGTTCGGTCTCAGTGGAGCTACTGTTGGTGCAGCATATGCATAGCACCGGGGCCCACAACCGGTTAGGGGATCTCTGTTACTGCTAATAAAACAGGAATCTTTTTTTTTTACATAAGAATGGCAGATACTTACTATATATAAAGTTGTTCTGATCACCATAGATATTATCTGGCCATCTACATTTTATTGACTCCTACAGGGTGGATATGGAAGTTTCAACGGGGCCCCAAATTATTTTGGTCTGGGTCCTTCCATTCACTATCTCCACCTCTAACCTGAAAGGTTTACCTTTTATCTTTTTATTTTTTTACCCTTTCTGTAAACTAGTACTTTCTCACATTACCCATAAATCTTCCAACTCCAAATCATATCCTTTTCTTTTTGCATTCATCATTTCTAAAAGAGACTTCCCCCCAGAACTAAGACACGCAGTTGGGGCAGCTCGTATAGATTTCCATATTATGGGCCTCATTCTATTATCGGCCGTAAATCAGCCGTAAGGCTGCGATTCCTTGCGGGGGTTCAGTTAACTCGCAATTCTATTATACGGCCCCGCAAGGATCTCCTTTTACGGCCGGCCGCATATCTTGGAACCGGCCGTAATCTGTGAAATATAAAAACTAAAAAATAAATTCAAGCCTGCACTGTACAGCTCTGTAAATGCTAGGGATCATATTGGGGGACATGAGGATTAAAAGTAACCCACTCTCAAGCTTGCACATCAGCCCAAACCCGAGTTCAAATTAACTGTTTATTTTCCGGCTGCGGCGTGGGTGTGTCTGAGGTGCTCCAAGCACTCTGGACTTTTTACATGTATATTTTACGGATATTAAAAATAAAATATTTTACAGATTTGAGTACAGGATAATTATGTGCTATTTTTTCTAACACCTAAAATCCCTTTATAGTCTTCTCAAAGTGCAGGATGGCTTTATTTGAGCTATTTTATGTGCTTAATTGGTGCTAGCGAGACCTCTTTCCTGCAAGTAAGCTGCGGCTCGTTTTTAGCCTTGCAGAGAGGTTTCCCGGAGCAATTGAATTGCAAAACTCTTGCGGCCGTTTTAGATCAAAGGCTTTCCTCCGGCGCGAGCGGCCGCAAGAGATAGCAAGGCACCGGCCGCAAGCCTGCCGGAGCCTCCGGCCATAAGGGAATAGAATAGCAGAATAGCTTGCGGCCGGTCCTTGCGGCCCCGCAACGGCTGCGGCCGCTAATAGAATGAGGCCCTATCTTTGGTGCAGAGCCATGGAAGCTTCACCTCTTTGTATATACCGTATACACTCGAGTATAAGCCGAGTTTTTCAGCCCTTTTTTTAAGACGGAAAAAGCCTTCCTCTGCTTATACTCGAGTCACCCTGTGTCTCTTCCCCCTGTGTCTCCCCCCCTCGTGTCTCTTCCCGCCTCTCCCTCCCCTGTGTCTCTTCCCTCCTCTCCCTTGTGTCTCTGTGCCTCCCTCTCCCTTATCATCCTCCTCATCCTCCCTCCTCATCCTCCCTCCTCAACCCTCATCCTCAACCCCCCTCCTTATCCTCCACCCCCCTCCTCAACCCTCCTCCTCAACCCCCCTCCTCATCCTCAACCCCCTCCTCATCCTTCCTTTCTCAACCCCCCTCCTTATCACTTTACCCTTCTCTAATTACCTCCCCCTCTCCCTTTCCTCTCTCTTACCTTCCATCAGCGGCTCCTCCGCTCCTCTGCGCATCTTCCGGCTGTGTCGGGACCCAGCATATGCTAATGACGTGACGTCACATGCGCGTCACGTCATTAGCATTGAGGAGGGGGTTGAGGATGAGGAGGGGAGTTGAGGAGGGAGGTTGAGGAGGGAGGATGAGGAGGATGATAAGGAAGGGGGAGGGAAAGAGACACGAGAGAGAGGGGGGAAAGAGACACAGGGGAGGGAGAGGGGGAAGAGACACAGGGGTTTTGGGAGGGAGGGTAAAGAAACACAAGGGAGGGAGATGGGGGAAGATACACAGACACAATATATAGCATTGTTTAATTTGCATAGCTCATGAATGATATAAAATGTACTCTCCCGGGTTTGACCTTTCCTTCTATATTAAGTAAACAGCGTCTGATTTTTTTCCATTCTAGTAAATTTAAATGAAATATTATAATAATGAAAATACATATTGTATGTTTTCCTCGACGATGATTTTCGTTACTGTACTACAGAAAGACTTCCCATATACAGAAAGACTACCTCTATCTCTGTTGGCGTTACTTTACTTGCAAATCATTGTATTGATTGATGAACTGCCGTTTCAAAAGCTTTTATTAATGAGTAAATCCTGATTAGTTTAGTGTAGAATTATGCTTCTTTTATTCTCAAGACACCGTAAAGCAAGAGATTTCCAATTTCCTAAAATTGCTATGCTTTGAGATAAAACATTGTTAATAAGTATTGCTGGCATGTATGTGCTGTGATATGCGTCTCCTGTGGCCAGATCTCATTGTTCTGGGTAATTTTATCAGCAGATTTACGCAAAAGGGATTTTCTTTGAAATATATTGACATACCACTGAAATACTACATATTTGTGTAATGAGTTAATGATTTCAATCAAAAATGTTCAGTTTTGCTTTTTTTTGTATTTTAAATGTGCTAAAATATAAGACCTAAAGGGATTCTTTTATGCCAACAAGTTTGTTTCTTAACTTAAAGGGCATTAAAACTGGCTATACATTGTAATAGCAATTTATCTCTGCAGTGAATCATTCCTGAAATATTCAGTATTTTTTGTGTGGCTCTGTTATGCTAATGTGCTCCATAAACTAAGTTCTAATAATAAAGTACAAGTGGTTAAGGAGTCTAGATTTCTCTTTACCAGAGTTCTTGATAGTTATCAGTATCCTGAACATATATGCAGGGGAGCTTGAATAAAACATAATCATTATACGGAGTGATAACCCACTCTTAAAGGGAGAGTTGCAGAGGAGGTTCCAGACGGAGGCAATTTTTCAACTGGACCCTGTAATTACCTTCAAACTGAACTTTTGTCTTCAGGTTCTAATTTTCTTATATATATAGATGTATTCAATTTACTCAAGCCCGCAATTGCCTGCTCACAAACCCCACACTCAAACCATGAACCTGTAAATAACATTTCAAGGCATGATTAAGATCAATTAAGCAAGCCTGTAAGTTGCATTTTAGACAGAGCCAATAGTAAACGAGAAGTAAAACATGGGACCTCATTCAATTCCAAGCCTGTAATAACAATGTCTGAGGCTGTAAGTCTGCGGGCTTAAAAATTGAAACAGTTACAGAGCGATTTTAATTGACTCAAGCCTGCAAGTACATGGCAGAAAGCCAAAATAGTAAATCATGCTTCCATATGTAGCATTTCAAGGCCTGATTATGATCTGTTAAGCAAGACCCGTAAGTTACTGCTTAGACAGAGCCAAACCCTTAACTTGCACCTTAGACAGAGCCAATAGTAAATGAGACCATCTTTATGACGTCAGTAAACCATGGAGTTAAAACTACAAATCATTAGTGTTTAGAAGTTTGATTTGCAATCGGACTCGCAATCCAGAAATGTTGCAATGAAAAAGAAAAATCAATAAATCTAGTAGGATTGAGTTTTTATTTGCTTTTATAGTGTTAAGAAGTCGTTTAACCCACTTGCGGGTCCTCTCTAGTACCTGTAGGATTTTTTGCTACATTTGCCATTTACGGGTTTGAAGGCAATTGCGGGCTTGGGGAATTGTAGCAATTTAATAGCCATTTGCGATTATAGCGATTGTAACATTTGCGGCTTGAAAGATCAAAGGCTTAGATGGGTTGGAGTTACGATTTTGACAACCGCAGGGACTTTCAGCCTTGTAGCTCACAAATAGATTGCGGGTAGCTAAAAGAGGCCAGTTTAATACCTGTAACTTTTGCGGGCTACATTACGGCCTACAGTAACTACTATTTGGACAATCGAATGAGGTCCATGGAGTTTAAATTACAATCAATTAGTGTTTAGAAATTCCAGAAATGTAGAAATCAATAAATCAACTGTTCTAGTCCATGCGGGTTCCATGATATGTATTAATTCCTTAATTCCTGGGATCGATATAACACAAAAAAAATAAATAATCATTCATTGGAAATTTGCGAGCTTGAGACTGTTGTGCAATTCTAATGCCTTTCATTGCTTTCCTAGTATTTATAGTACATTAGTGTGTACAAAAGATTTCAGTTTGTTTTTCAATTGAGTTGTACAGTTTATAGGTCACATTAAAGGTGGAAAAAGTTCTGAAATGATTTATCTTTGTCTAATTTTTTTACAGCACAGAAACCTGACATTTTAACAGGGGTGTGTAGACTTTTTATATCCACTGTATATATTAACTAATTGATTCCCGGGATCGATGTAACACAGAAATAAAACGGGGAAAAAAATGTTATTGCAGATTTGCGAGTTTGAGGCTGTTTTGCTATTAATTACTTTGATTACGTTCCCGGTATTTTTAAGGACAGTGGTGTGAGTCTGTAACCCGCAATTGGAATGCAAGTAGCTAAATGTAGCCAATTGAATATCAGTAACATTTACGGGCTCCATTACGGGCTCATGTAATTGCGATTTGGACAATTACATAGGGGCCTGTGTCAGTGACATGTTCAAGGATTCAAACTCTCTTCATAAGATGTCTTTCTTACCCCATTCAGGCACCAGCACTGGTCCACAGGCTTCTGTTTGAAAACACTGATTTACAGATAAACTCTCTACCTGTGTTATACACCAAGTTATAAATAAAGCCTCACATTCAGATACAAAGAGCATCTTAGCTTTTATAACTTGCATTCTGGAAAACCCAGCTGTAACACCTCTTAAGGATAATGAACCCAGATTCCTGTTTGTATGTAAATTGCAGTCATTCAGAAGTGTTCTACTTAACGCGTAAAAGCCAGTCCAGATGAGGTTACTTAGAAACACAAGTTGAATATTCCCCATCATCAAGTCAAATCTCTAGTGTCCTTTTAAAAGATTTTAAAGAAAGCCTCATGGGATTGTCATTGCTATGAAATATTTAATCAGGCCTTCAAGTACATGAAGTAATTTATTACATTTTTAAGGATAATTTCATATTGCTTCTCTTGATTGGATTTGATCTTAGTATGTAAGAAGTCCCGATTCTGTTATCAAGCTGTAATGTATTTGCATATGAAGTTGACAATGTAGTATGCTTTGAAATCAGGAACAATTGTTACATCTTCATAGGAGAATTTAAAAGCTAGTGCTGGAGATTGAGTTCCATGGGTAAAAAATGCCAAAATATTCTTGATAATTCAAAAATCATTAGGTTAATGTAATGATATCACAAGGCAAATAATTCTCTGTGGTGGGGTTTACACAATTAAAATGCTATGTTCAAGTGAATTGGGGCGGGCGGGTGGGGAAGAAGAACGCACAATCTCTAGTGCAGGTTACCCAAGACAATAAAGCTTAATAGATATAAGTATCAGAGAGGTGTGAGTAGAATCTTCCCTTTGTATACCTCAAATATTGAGGTAAGATCACGTATTCGTCCGACCTTCTTCCGATCTGGTGTGGTTTGTTAAGAATCAGCATAGATGTATCTCTCTGTATTGTCTTCCTTTTAGTTTGACAATTATGTGGGTATTGGCTAGTTTGCCTTGATTTAGATAGTACTGTAGGGCTTTGTAAAATTCCTAGGTGTAAGTGATGAATGTCTCGGACCACAACATAAGTGCTGGATATTGGTCCAAAACAATGTTATTTTAAATGATATCAAAACCAAATTTGTAAAAGCAAGATATATAAGGTATTCAAACGCGTTTCACTGATATAATCAATAACTTCCTCAGTGATATATACCTCTAATTGGACAAGAACCTACTTGGTCCAATATGCTGAGGTTGCAATGTCATCTACCATAGTCAACATTCCTAATCAGTTGATTGTCACTATTTGAGTACCTCTATGGTCTCCTTGGGTTCAATGGTGGTCCACTGGTTATGATTTGGTGCGTCCACTGCTGCGACCAGGGTTCAATTGCAGTCAGGGAACTAAGAGGTCACACTATCCTGAAGCCATGCAGGGTTGTGGCTTACTGGAGAAGGAAGTGGCAACTCACTCCAGTATCTGTCATGAATACCAAGTGGATCAGCATGGTGTGTTGCAGTGTATGAGAGTTGGTCACAACTGAACAACACAAATACATGGTCTCCTTAGAACTACCGATAAAATAAAATGTAAATAGAATTGAATTTCTTATCTTTACTTGGTAAGCTTACTAAACATCTACAGTGCCTTACAAAAGTATTAACCCCCACTTGAATTTTACCTATTTTGTTACATTACATCCTTAAGTTCAATGTTTTGTTAATCTGAAGTTTATGTGATGGATCAGAACACAATAGTCTAAGTTGGTGAAGTAAAATGAGAAAAATATATACATAAAACATTTTTTTAGAAATGGAAAACAGAAAATTGGCATGTGCATATGTATTCACCCCCTTTGTTATGAAGCCCATAAAAAGCTCTGGTGCAACTAATTACCTTCAGAAGTCACATTATTAGTGAAATGATGTCCACCTGTGTGCAATCTACGTGTCACATGATCTGTCATTACATATACACACCTTTTTTGAAAGGCCCCAGAGGCTGCAACACCCAAGCAAGAGGCACACTAACTAAACATTGTCATGAAGACCAAGGAACTCTCCAAACAAGTAAGGAACAATATTGTTGAGAAGTACAAGTCAGGGTTAGGTTATAAAAAAAACATCCAAATCTTTGATGATCTCAAGGAGCACCATCCAATCTATCATAACCAAATGGAAAGAACATGGCACAACAGCAAACCTGCCAAGAGACAGCCGCCCACCAAAACTCACGGACCGGGCAAGGAGGGCATTAATCAGAGAGGCAGCACAGAGACCTAAGGTAACCCTGGAGGAGCAGCAGAGTTCCACAGCAGAGACTGGAGTATCTGTACATAGGATGACAATAAGCCGTACGCACCTTGGAGTTGGGCTTTATGGCAGAGTGGCCAGAAGAAAGCCATTACGTTCAGCAAAAAACAAAATGGCATGTTTTGAGTTTAGGAAAAGGCATGTGGGAGTCTCCCAAAATGTATGGAGGAAGGTGATCTGGTCTGATGAGACTAAAATTGAACTTTTCGGCCATCAAAGGAAACGCTATGGCCCTAATTCAATTGCAATTTGGCCAATTGAATAGGGGTCTAAATAAGCACATAACATATTTTTTAAAATACGTTTTTAGTTAGTAAACATCTATCCAAAAACAAGGTTTTCACTAACTAAAAACGTATTTAAAAAAATATGTTATGTGCTTATTTAGAGCACTATTGAATTGGCCAAATCGCAATTGAATGAGGGCCTATGTCTGGCTCAAACCCAAGACATCACCCAAAGAACACCATCCCCACAGTGAAACATGGTGGTGGCAGCATCATGCTGTGGGGATGTTTTTCAGCAGCCGGGACTGAGAAACTGGTCAGAGTTGAGGGAAAGATGGATGGTGCTAAATACAGGGATATTCTTAAGCAAAACCTGTACCACTCTGTGCGTGATTTGAGGCTAGGACGGAGGTTCACCTTCCAGCAGGACAATGACCCCAAACACACTGCTAAAGCAACACTTGAGTGGTTTAAGGGAAAACATGTAAATGTGTTGGAATGGCCTAGTCAAAGCCCAGACCTCAATCCAATAGAAAATCTGTGGTCAGACTTAAAGATTGCTGTTCACAAGTGCAAGCCATTCAACTTGAAGGAGCTGGAGCAGTTTTGCAAGGAGGAATGGGCAAAAATCCCAGTGGTAAGATGTGGCAAGCTCATAGAGACTTATCCAAAGCGACTTGGAGCTTTGATTGCCGCAAAAGGTGGCTCTACAAAGTATTGACTTTAGGGGGGGTGAATATTTATGCACATTGACTTTTTCTGTTATTTTGTCCTATTTGTTGTTTACTTCGCAATAAAAAAGAAACATCTTTAAAGTTGTGGGCATGTTCTGTAAATTAAATGATGCAGATCCTCAAACAGTCCATGTTAATTCCAGGTTGTGAGGCAACAAAACACGAAAAATGCCAAGGGGGTGAATACTTTTGCAAGGCACTGTAATTATTTGATGGCATGCCACTAGCCAGATTATTAAACAAATGTATAGTACACTGAGAACACTTAGCCCAATGCCTACTATACCTCCCTCTTGATTACAATTATGGCTGCCGGTGAACTTATACTGGCACACTGTTCAGTAAGTGAACTGCATTTACCAGGTACTGATACTAATTTGATCTGTGGTTAAATAGCTGTCAATATGATACCAATAAATTGTGTTACTTTTCTGTTTTGTTACTGAAGGTATGTGATGGGCTCAAGCTCTTACAGCGGTGGTAGAGCTTCCTTCTACAAGGCCACCAACAACTCATGTAATATCTCTATAGATCAATCAGAAATTAATGTTGGTATGACTGTATTATCCACCATTGCCATAGTATTTTATTAATACTAAAAGGACAAAGGGAGAAATATGTCAAATAATTTAATATAATTCAGGAGTGAACTGTTGTCCAGAATAAGAGCAATGCAAGAACAAGAGAGCATAGTTTGAAGTTGGAAGGTGAAAGATTTACAGTAATTGTATGAAAGTACTACTTTACAGAAAATGTAATAAATAAGAGAAACAGACTTTCTCCAAGAGGAAGTGTTTGGAAAATAAATTCAAGCATGTTGAGGTAAGCCCAAGGCCATACAGAGAATTTAATTAAATTAATTAAACCAGGAAATTGGGTAGATAGAACGCGTAGGTTATATTGGCCTTTTGGATCTTTTTTTGGACCCTAACACACCAGGTACATCTTTATGTCCATGGTCATGCTGATCCACTTGGTTTTCATGGCAGAGATACTGGAGTGACTTGCCAGTTTCTTCTCCCGTGGGCCACAGCATACAGCTCCTGATATTCCTAGGTGGTCTCTCGTCCAAATACTGACCAGACCCAACCTTGCTTGGCTTTCGGATGAGGTGACCTTTTGGTTCACTGACAGGAATCAAACCCTACCCTGCTTGGCTTCTGGATGATGGGACCTTTTGGTTCCCTGACTGGAATCAAACCCAGATCACAGAGATAAAAGCACTGTATCCTAACCACTGGACCACCATGGTATTCTATTACTAGCTTTACATGAGTACAAATATATTCTGTTGGGCATTTTATCTGAGCTAATAATTATTATAATACGTACCAAGAGCCCAAGCAATTGTAAGTTACTGGAGCCTGTAATGGAGCCCGTCAGCTAATTTACGTGTTACGGCTTTAAAACTTTGCGGTTTTTAAACCAGGAACTATCGAAGCTTTAGAGCTATCACGACCGCAAGAGTTAAAATCGAGAATCGCTATTGAATTGCTACAATTCCTCAAGCCCGCAAATGTAGAAGAAAATCCTACGAGTGCTAGAGAGGACTCGCAAGGGGGTTAAACACCTATCCGTAGCACTGTGAATGCAAATAAAAAATCAATATTCCACTGCAAATGACGGGGAAAGCGATGACAGACATTATAATTAACTGCACAACAGTCTTAAGCCCGCACATCTGCAATAAAAATAATTTTATTTTATGTGTCATTTTGGGGTTATATCGATCTCAGGAATCAATGAGTTAATACATATCAGGACCTATAAACTCTAATTGATTGACATGTAACCTCCATGTTTCACTAATGTCATGATGACGGTCTCATTTTCTATTGGCTGTTTAGAAATGGCCTTACTTAATTGTTCCCGCCCTGAACTGCTACATATGTTTGCATGGTTTGAGGTTTCGGCTTTCGGCGCCTAACTTGCGGGTTTGTTCATTTGAATAGCACCCGAATTGTAGCAGAGTTCAAGCCCGCAGCGCGCCCGCAGTCATACGGCCTCTTTCAGCTGTTAACATTTTTCATTTTAGCTTAAGATTTATACTTTGAGCAAATCTCTGTCACTGCTGATTTTTTCTTATTTAGTTGCAGTAAATACATCTGTTTTCCTACCTGTTTTTCTTACTGATTATACACTATGTGCTCTCTTTCCATTAGTATAAAAGTTTTAGAGAGCCGTAGAATCAATTTAAGTTTATTTCTCTGAGTTTCTTAACCTTTTTATTCAAGTAAAACAGCTATACAGATATTAATGGCATTCAAGTGTTTTAATGGATGATTCCGCTAAAATTGGATTGCAATGTAAAATAATATGGGTGAATTAAAATATGCTTTGGATCGACAGATGGTTATTTTAAATATAAAGAAGGCCAAGTATCAGTCCTTCATATCTGACATTTACTTGCAATTCTTTTAAGTAGAGTTACCAAACTGAGAAAGTTTTTTTTAAGTTTGGATAGTACCAATAGAAGGTTAGCACCAAAGGAAGAATTATAATGTGTATACTAGATAATGTTTTTTTTTATTGTTTTTTTTACTGTTGCAAGTAAGTTTGTATGCAAAAATATTGTGTATATATATATATATATATATATATATATATATATATATATATATTGTGTTTCTTCTCTGAATTTACTTGTGGATGATATCTCTTGCAGTTAGTGGCTACACAAGGGTACCACACTAGCATCCAATAGTCTTACTAGGTTTATGAATAATCCATAACTTTAACACTCTAAATGAATAAATAGAATAAATCGATATGACGTGATAGGTTCTCTTATCATTTGAACCAGTTTAATGTCTTCTTCTTGGTCTCAGTTCAAGAAAGGGGGCATATTAGGTAAAAGGTCAGTTCACATTTTATATTACACATACATTTTATACAACTGGACAAGACTTGAGACAAGTCTTTGCCAAATGTGACATCCATATGTTAGTGAGGTAGTGGGTGAGATTGCTCGGTCCTTCATGTAGTGGTGGGGGGCATCCAATAGGACACATTAAAATTCATATATACTCCATTATTTTCTAATGGGTCTATGGGACATTCACTGAACAGCACACGGCTTTGGTGAGCTCTGGGGAAAACTGCCATTGCACCTCTAGTCACGGCCTACAATAGCTTAGGGAATCCTCATCTGTCCTGTTTGTTGGAATATAAGTTAAAGGGACATCATCATCTGTCCTGTTTGTTAGAATATAAGTTAAAGGGACATGGTGGGGGTTCCATGTTTTGATATTAAAATAAACTATTTAAGTGTTTATTTGCATATTTAATTAACAAGTGCTTAAGAGCCTTCCAGTCACATGCAATGTGTCTATAGTACTACATGTACTAGACCAGTGTTTTTCAACCTTTTTACATCTGCAGATCAGTGAAAATAAGAGAAATGTTTTGCTGACCACTACGGCAGAAATAAAATAAAAAACTATTCATGGAAGCAGTGAATTTAAGAACGTTCGAGGAAGGCAAGGTGCGCGGGATGTGATTATGACGTGTTGTCGACAGATGAGCTGACGCAATACTGACAAAACTATGTGCAGTAGAATACCGGTTATCTGGCACCCTACTAACCGGGACTCTCAAGCAACTGACACCGTTATCAATTCCCGATTTAAAAAAAACTCCAGCTGAACCGGCATAACCGGCACTATCCGGAGTTCGAGACTGCAAAAAAAAAAATGCTAACTTTTTTTCTAACGTAATTATTTAAATGGGCCAGTTTAGGTGCTAATACTTTTTAAAAGGCATTTTGAGGGTTTTGGGGGGGTTTAAGGGTCGTTTAGACCCTTAAATTAGTGGACTCCCGATTAACCGGAAACTACAGTTATCTGGCAATAGGGAGTCACCGTGGGTGCCGGATAACGGGGGGTTTACTGTATTAAACACTGATTACATGCCTCCACTACGCTACATGCTCCAGGGGTACCATGTGTTAAGCAGCAATAACTTTTGCGCAGACAGGCAGAACATTTCTGTGGACCAACACTGGTCCATGGACCAACTGCTGTAAACCACTGTACTAGACAATCACCGTCTGTGTCTTAGCAGCATGTTACTAAAATCCTGCTAAAACTCAGACTTTCATTGGCTAGGTAGTTTATTTTTAATATTATAAACAGGGAACTCTCCCATTAAAGGGTCACAAAATCTTTTTTTATAGACTCTATTACAAGCTGCCAGTATTCTTCTGCATTAAAAAATAAACACAATATATAAATAATATATATTATTTGAAATAAACTACCTAATGTTACAGACTTGGAACAGAGTCACTCACACTAACCCTCCTATGCATTATACATATATATGTAGATAAATAACCACAGCAATTTTATGGTTTGTATTTTGTATGCACAAATGGAGCACTTTGGCAAGTTGCCTGTAAAAGTAAAATAACCAGGCTTTTGGCTATTCATAACTTAAACAAAAATGTATTTTCTGTTGCTTAACAGGTCTTTAAAATGCATATATTTGGATAAATTTTCTGCAAAGTTAAAAAACAAAACAAAAAAACTTTGCTTTTGCTATATTTATGTACAAGAATCTCTCTGCCCCCTCCTATGTGAATCTTTTATCTATTTTTATCATCCTTTGTTTTCACTCCTGTGAGTACTATTATATTTTGTGCACCATTTGCTGCTGTTCATTCCCCACAGTGTTTCATTAAATGCTCTTAAATGTTGACTGTCCAATCTTTTGTTCTATAAGCTCACTGGTCTAAAAAAAACGCTTGACAAAATCCCTTTAACCTTCCTGGTGGTGTGATTATGCCAGTATTTGGAATGTAAAAGCTGTACATTAAAAAATACTGAGATAATCATACTGCCTTTAGACACCATTACCCCTTCCCCCTCTCCTCCTCCCTTTCCCCTTCCCCTGTATCCTCCTCCTCCCTTTCCCCCTTCCCCCTTATCCTCGTCCTTTTCCCTCCTTATCCTCCTCCTCCTTTTCCCTCCTCCTCCTATTCCCCCCTTATCCTCCTCCCTCCTTCCCCGTTCTCCAATAACCTCTTTATCCCCTCTCCTCTCTTCTATGCATTATTTACACCCTGAAACACTTTATACATATCAAATAACTGTCTTCAAAATGTGAAATTGAACCAGAGCACTCTAGACTCTGACGACCTGTTGGAAATAGTTCTTAGCTGTCCAGGGCATGTAAACAGGGGCTTGGGGATCATTAGAAATTACAACAGTTTAACAACCACATTTTAGTCCCATACCCAAGTGATTATAGTCCTTATTAGACATATCCTGGGGGTCGTTATAATAGTCTTAGTCCTTTTGCTCCATGTGGCTAGGGTACATAGGGGTAGAGTCACCAGACGTAAAATCCAATAGTCTTGGGATTTTTGTCAGTCTCCTCAATTTGCCAGCTAGAATCCTATAACCTTTTAAATACATGACCTATCTTCTGAAATCACTCTCTTTTTTTATAAAAGAAAATTAAAGGACTAATGAAGCATCCTGTTTCTAATATGGTCTTATGAAGAACTTAACTTGATAACATGCAACATAAATGTTTAAATAAGCAAATAAAATCTTTATTTTTTAATTATTGTAATTAATTTTGCTTTAATGATAGCAGACCTTTTACTTTTATTCCTAAAAAAGGATTAGAAACCTGTAAGAAATGGGGCAAACCATGAGTTCTGCTGAAGGACTGCCACTTGACAATAGAACTATGTAGAAGAGTAAGCTCCAGTAGGATAACCCTCCCCCTCAGACTTCAGTCAGTGTAGCAGTTCAGGATGGAATCCCTCATGGCACAAGCAGAGTTAGCTAAATCTAAAGGGATATTAAAGGCATTTGTTCTTTGTTGCATCTGAAAGAGGACATACGATAATGTTACACAGTGTATTTATTTTTTGAAAATGAAGCTCCTGGAGCGGAATATACTGCTTTGAATATATAACTGTCTTTGGGGGTTTATCCCTGTTGGCCAATGAGCAGCAAGATAACTGTATGAGTCATAAGTGTCTACCAATAAGATCCAGAGTCATGCATACTCTCTGCTCATATAGTAAAGTATTTCCTGTGCTAGTTTCCAATACTTTAAGCAAGTTTTAATAAATATTTTTACATGAAAAAATAACTTTTATAAGGTTTAATACATGCACTTTTAATATTTTTAATATTAAATATTAATATTTTTTTCTAAATAAATGTTTTAATAATCCTAATGTTGTTTGATACATAGCTCGCAAACAGGATTTTTTTTTCTCCCGAACTGCAGTGTTCCTTTAAATGTAATGTAATTTGGCCCTGAAAACTTCTCTAGCTAGTTTTAAAGTCACTGAAATGAGGCCGCAATAGATGTCATAATGTTTATACACCCCACTCAATACAATCTGTTGTTATTACAGTATTCATTAGAGCATTAGTTAGGTGATAATCCCCGCAGAACATGTCATTATCTGGCAATTAATTCTCCAGCTGGAGGCAACTCACATTAAAACAAAAGCTGGGAGGGAGTCATGCAGCGCGGCAGTTAGCGCAAGTGCTGCCATTCTCCTGGCCAGAGATTTACTATCTGAAGACTCTGTTAATTTCCCTCTAAAAGGGCAGCAAAGTCAACAGTTCTCTAGGCAGGCCGTGGACAGCTAAGCTCCTCAAAGAATGTGTTGTTTGTTTGCTCTCCATGAAAAAAAATGATTAATTAAAAATGTTTCCCAGAAAAACAAGAAAGCTGCTGATCAAAACCTAAAGCAGTAAGCCCCTGCGGCATGTACCATCCCCTGGCACTGCGGTTATAGTTTACTGTTACTAAAGTAATTAAATATTTAGTCATAATTAAGAACTTTTGAATATAATGTTTGACTGATCTAAATAATAGTTTAAGGTTATGGAAAAATCACTATTGTGGTGGTACTGCAAATAAATTATCGCATCTAAACACTTTTTAAAAGGACGCAGAAAAAAAACAATCTATTATTAGCTACAGTGGTGGAGCTAGCGAATGGAGGGCCCAGGTGCAAAACAACTATTTTTTGTGGGTTTGGGTCCCCCAATACCAATTTACTCAGTGCTCCTCCCCAAGACCCCTTCTCATAACAGCTCTCCTCCTTAAGACCCCTTTCCAAAATAGCACCCTTTTCTTACCTGCTGCCTGTGCGACGCTCCTCTACCTACAGCACAGCTCCAGGACTTGTGCAGGGCCAGTGTGTGTATGTGTGTGTGTGTGTGTGTGTGTGTGGGGGGGGGGGGGGGGGCTCACTACACTACACTACACAAATAGATATACTATCTCTATATAGCACCCAGTCCTTTTCAACATCCACTCCACACAGCACCCAAACCTCTTTGCATTCACCCCTACACTACAGAAGAAAAAATTAAAACAATTAGTCCACACTGGGCCCCCTCCCAGAGGAGGGCCCTGGTGCACTGCATCACCTGCACCACTAGTAGCTCTGCCTCTGATTAACTATATAGTAGAAACTCTATATTTCTATGAATTTAGATGTTGATTACCATTTGCTGGGTGACTTTTCATGGAGAATACTGGATTTTCGGGTGAATATCAGAACATTTTTTGCTGAATTTTTGCTGGATTTGACAAATATAGGGGCTGAGGAATATAGAGGTTCTACTGTATTTAAAGGACCACTGTGGTCAATTATGTTATAAATTATATTTTGAATTACATGTTTTAGAAAGCAAAAAGTAAACATATCCTTCACATATTTTTCTTTTATATATGCGTTTTTTTCTTTATTGCAGAGTCCTATTTTCTTTTGCTGATTATGCCTGCTACTTTTTCATGAATGTGTGTTTTTGCAAACTAAGAGGTTTTCTATTACTCCTACTGCCACATTTCCATTGTGCAAGCTAGAAACCTCTTCTGCATTCAAAGTCTCCTCCCACCCTAGGAAGTTGACCAGCACATACCAAGATGGTAGTAGAATAAATTATAGTCTATATTTTAGTACACTAAGACCATGAATTAGCCTCATTGAATTTCTACAATGTCCTCTTTTTAAATTGGTGCCTAGACTATAAAGGAGGTCTTACCAGGAATTTTTATAGCGACATAATTACACTTTCTTCCTTTTTTTCTATACTTTTTATAATGTAACAATGTGCACTGCTATATAGATGGTTACCCACAAGCACTCCTAAATCCTTTCTATTTCTGATACCCTTGTACTTTATTTCTCCCAAAAGTTTTACATTTCTCAGTATTACATTTCATTTGACATTTTGCTGCTTATTCTTGTAGTTTAAGACCCTTTGGAGGAAAAGCACATCCTGTTCTGATTTAATTACCTTGCACACTTTAGTGTCCTCAGCAAATATGGAGGAGAGAGAGATCTAAATACAGATATACATACATAATTTTTTAAAGTAGTTTATCCTGGTATTTAGTAGTAATCACTCCCTATCCAGGACCGCCCCCACTCCTTCCCCGGTACCTCTCCCCTCCCTTCCAAGTACCTCCCCTTCACAGCCACGTGATCTTGCGAGAGTCGGCTATCAGAGTAATCCGGCAGATACAGGAGCAGGAGTTATGGGGGAGGAGGAGATCCCAGCGAGCTAATGCGTGTTGTGATCTCTCTTCTGATGCTAGATACCATGGATAAGGTAGCTACTGTGTAGACCTACTGCTTCAGTTGGACTTGATAAGAACCTAGTTCAAGCCTACCTGGTAGAACTGTCTGGTTCTTTGTATATCCCTAATACCAACCCAGCTTACTGCCACCAAAGTGTCCAACAATCCACAGGAACCAGTAGTCACCCAGCAGATGTTATTCGCTGTAACAGGGTCCAATGCAGATCCAGCAGCAATAATCACAAAAATAAAGATTATTATATCCCTCAGAATGAAAAACACAACTTGAATGATGTATGTTTAAACTCATCACACTTTATTGATGCATAGCACATTTCATTTCAGGAGGCCTGTCCATCAGTTATGTCACCCCATCCTACTTACCCACCTGTGCTGGGAACTTAGTCGCAGTTTCTGATGTATGAGACCCTCCATATGTCCAGTAGGTTTCCCCATTCACACCTAAGTGTACACTGTCCATAGTGCCAACCAACACCTTAGTAACTGGTGACCCCTCTGCCCAGGGACCCTGGTGATATACTTTTCTGAAACAGCATTCCAATACCAAACATGCTTGGGTTCCCCGAGGTAATGCACTGGCCGAGTGCTTGGTCCACTGGGCAATTCCTTTTTAGGTGTCCTAGCTGACACCCATAACATTCCCCTCTGTTGATGTGGGTCACAGGGCGAGGACCAACAATGTTAGCAGGTCTGGGGGTCCTGGATCTCTTTAGGCCTCATATCTTCAGCAGCAATGGTTGGACTTGAGCAGGGTGAGGGCTAGTGTATGGTGGGACCGGAGACCCCCCCTTTGGCTCTAGCCCCCTTTCACCACTGTCTCACCTCTGGTAATCAAAAAATGATCCAGTTTAGCAGCAGCTCCCTGGTGGTGGGTTTCTGGTCCTGTATCCTTGCTCTCCATCGATCAGAGCAGATCAAATACAACTGTTCAAAGAGAACCACATCCAAAACTTCCTCAACTGTGGTTGCCCTTTCCACCAACTGAGGTAGGCATGCCTCATCTGAGACATAACTTTGCAGTAGGTGTCCCCTGAACTATTTGTGGACTTGCAGAACGTGTACATATAGTCTCAGGGTTGACAGCATACCTGTCCAGCACTACTTTCTGGATCTCTGCATAGGTCCTCTCCTGCTTGGGCATCACTGTGAATGCCTCACTGGCTCTCTACTAACCAACAGTGTAATCCACTCCTCCTCTGGCACTTTATATAAATCACAATGTTGCACAAAGTCCTGTAGAAAACCATCAATGTCTTATTTATCCTCACAGAAGTGCTTGACACTGCTGTATGCCATCTTTAGTCTGGCTACCCCTGGATCCTTCCCCGCCTTAGATCCTAGAGAGGAATGGACATGCTCCCATTTGGTCTGCAGCTGTACCTCATGGCTTATTGGGTCTGGAGGGCCATCACCTGGTCCTTGGTTATCTTTGGCATGGCAGACCTCCACCTCTGAAATCTCTGGAACATGACATCCTCCTCCTCTGCAGTGAGCCCTGTCTTTAGAACTGGTTCTGGGTCAGGATCTGGAAACTCCTCCCTTGTTTCCATACTTTCCTTCACTCCCGCTGTCTAAGCAAAGCCTCTTTCCCTGAATAGTTCTTTGAGATCAGCAGCGGACATATTCTGGTAGTTGGACATCCTGCTATTTTTCTTACAGGGATTCCCACCTCCTGCCACCAAGTTGTGATGACCTATTGCTTCAGTTAGGCTTGATAAGAACCTAGGTGAAACCTACCCAGTAGGACCGTCTGGTTGTTTGTGATAGCTAACTGCAACCAAAGTGTCCAGCAATCTCGTGTGTGGCCAGGTTTTTACTATTCCTGCTTCTGGTGGTTGATGACCTTGAATGTGGAGAAGCATTTAAACTGTTTTCAATTAAATGAAAGCTAAATTACAGTGCTTCCAATAGAGAGAATTGAAAGCAAATCAGTCTACAAGGCCATCAAACAAGGCAATGGCTACTACAGTACGAACTTATTGCATACAACCTAATATGTGAAAGGCTTATTTATTTATTTATTACTGTTTAAAATATTTTGCCCGATACACATTTTAAATTTGAGATAAGTAACTTTTGATATGTTTAAATTCCATGAACAGTCATTTTATTAGAACAAATACAAAAGGTTTATGTTACTATGTTCTTTACAAAAAAAAATGTATGAAAAGTTAATTCAATATTTGTTTACGATAAACAGCAACATTCATCAGTGGACCAAATAAATAATATGCACAATTGACTTTTTATTGCAAATATTTTCACACACCAGAAGCAACAAAAGAAATAAAATATGCCAACATTGCTTTAGTCGGCAGTTTTCTTTTGGAAACAATTATTTCTTTTTGTGGCAATTCAGCATAAATATTTGATATAATGAAGGAAGCTATGATTTAAATGAATTACAGATACAATTGCAACTGCAATTAAAAACTGGAACTTTATACACTGTTGCCTTTTGACATTTTGTATTAGGTATGGGGTGGTTGTTATATTTACCAAGTGTAACAAAATCTAAATTTATCTGCAATTTCTTCTCAAATAATGTCTCTGTGTGTTTAATGAAGAATATTGTTTTTGCATTTTAAGGAATACTGTAATGACCTAACAACAAAAGCTTGATTTTTAAAAAAATAAACAATGATCTTTCATAAAATTCTGATTCAGTGATTCAGAAAAGTTATGTTCAGTACAAACTTACTTTCAAACACAAACATCTAAACCTCAAGTTGAGCTGCTTGTCTCCACCCCTTACTGAGGTCATGAAGGCATGTAAGAAATTGTGGCCTAGAAGCAGTCCTAGATATTCTTACAGAAGTTAAAAGGTATATGGAAGGATTCCGGATTTTACCTTTTTCTAATCTAACACATGCTGCTTATATCAGAAACACACATTACATTCAGTCAGTCTATACACACCGATTTATTTTATTAACAAAATGGTTTTCACATTCATAGAGTTGCCCACATAGGCACCTCATACTTACCATTATAAAAACTGAATTCAATTATGGTTTTTAACCCTATACTAACTGTAACGGAGCTGGAACACGCAGTCCAATATCTCCGCTGGTATACGGTAAAATACCCAAGGGGCACTACAGTTTCACCATTCACGACCTCCCATATTGGACGACACACAATTTGGGAGTCAAATGAGTACTGCCTTTATTTACCTTTACAGAAATATTTATACCCATCTCTTCCCACAGGCAATACACATGCCCATATTTGGCCGCAAAATACACATAAAGAGAACAATAGGTGGGTCACACCTCCCCGAGGCTCCCTGGCAACTTTGATACAATCAGACATTGATTCAATTACACTTCTTTGTTCTTATCTGAGAATGAAAACACTGTATACAATAGACTTCCTTTATCTTATGCGGAGTCTCTGTAACAGGATTATCTCCCATGCTAAGTAGCTGCAAATGTCTGGGACAATATTCTGCAGAGCATCAACCAACATACATGCAGTATAATAGTAGGATCATATTTTAACCATAATAATCATAAAACAGGGTAAAACAGTGATGGGTTCCGTTACACTAACCTTTCAGCTTGTAGCAGCACAGTGCAGATATCCATAGCAGCATTTCCTTTCATTTTCATGCAAAAAAAAACTTTGCATACACTACTGATTCTCCACTATCACATGCATTCATGATCTATGAAACTTCTATATACCTTCTATAAGTCTAGACAGGGGCAGATGTTCTCCATTGGCCACGACACAACTATTTAGCACCACTCTCACTCAGAGTGTCTCCCATATCTTGATGACCTTTTAAGTGGGTGGAGATAAGCAGCTCAAGAAGCTGTTGTTTTAAAGTATGTTTGCTATTGAGCATTTTTTTGTAAATCATTGAATAGAGACTTTTTAAATATTACTGGCTGTTGTGACAAGGAATCTGTCTCCGACTGGGTCTGTGCCCCTGTCTCTAGCACATTCAATGGAGGAACACTAACACCGGAGGCTTTTAAATGCTTTTCAAACGTTACTAATTTATTGCCAGTATACAAATCCTGGATCAATCCTGTTATGTTGTCGTGACAGGTCTGCCGCTGCAGTGCAGCCTCCAACCGCTAAGTGGTGCTGCCAATATTTTGCAGCGCTGCCGATATGTGAGAGAAGTTCTAAGCTTATAATGTTAGCCTAATCCTTGAACTAACCCTAACCCCAACCCTAACCCTTGAACTAACACTCACCCCAACCCTAACAGTTTACCTAAGCTGAATATCACCGGAATATCAGCAGCGCCATCTAGCAGATGCTCACAGCCACTTCTGCTGCCTTGTGCTGTGCTACCATAAGAGGATAGGCCCCAAATCCTTATAATAAAAAACAACAAAAGTATAAAATAAACAGGCCTAGCTTTCTTTGAAGCACTAACTTCACTGAGTAGTTCCCTTACTATCAGGCCCACTCCCAGCTAATCCTGGGAGGGGGTAAACAAAACAATCCAATAAGTTTATATTTAACTTACTGGCCTTTATCTTGAAGTCCAAGATTCCAGTCTGTGGCTTGCTCATTAGCATCCACATCTCTGTATCTTTGTCTTTGCCTTGTCCTGGTCCATATATTGTAGTTTAGTAACCAATGTTCTGGGTTTATCTCTTTTCCAGACTGATCTTCTCCAGTGAGTCTGCATTTGTAAACTCTACTCAGTTTTCTTTCTTAGTCTTGCCATGATTCAGGCCCATAACAGCCTACTTAATCGTCACTCCTTACTGCTTTAGGAGTTAACCCTCACACCTCCTGGTGTAAACTCTGCTCCAGGAGTTACCTCTTTCACATATTCCTCGTTTCACTATATCACGCTATCTAAAACTTCTAGTTCCAGTTCTCGTGGCATTACAATGGTCCTTTAATTTAATATATTATGGCAAAACTTTTCGGCCAGTTGCCCACACTTCTCCGTTTTCAAGATGCTGGTTACACAAACAGATGATGTAATTGTTTGAACGCCATCCAAAAATGTTATTAGTGTTGCTGAAAAAAAAACATTACCTCCATTTTTCAATGTGTTTCTTTACAATATCAAAATGAGAATCTTCTTCTCTTTCTAGCTGGTATATGTGTTAGCGGTATTGATTAATACTATCTTGGTTGACAGTCTATGGTCATATACTAAAGGGCAATATTAATTCTAAACCTTTCAAGCAGCAGAGGAAATATATTCATTGATCATGTCTGACAGGCACAGATATTTACGAGGCAGTAAAGCCGTGTCTTGCTTTATTGTGCCATCCCTTAAATATATAATGTCACTATAATATGTGTTCTGTAAAAGCTGTGACATTTGTATCAGTCTAAAGTGGAGACATTAAATATAATAACATAAATATGTTACATGGTCATTTATTTTAAAGAAACAAGCAGCAACAAATCAGCTACTAACTGGTAGAGTGTCTAGGGACAGTATAACACAATAAAGGTAAAGCAGTGCTATGAAAAGATGGTACCCAACGCCATTCAGTGGGCTGGCTTACATTAAAGTGTTGAAAAGCTTGTGGGGGAAAAAAGCAAGTTTTGTTATATCCCAAGATATAATAGATGTTTTCAGGGTTATTTTAGTGATAATGGACTTTAATATAACAATAGACCCAATTATATATCTTTTCGGATACACTACTGATTTCATTACACAAAGGAAAAAAAGAGTTCACATTTAATGGCGCACTTTAGTATATGTTTATCCTTGTATAAGGAAGCAAAGACAACTTAATTGGTTAAAACATAACCATACTTTTATATTATAAAATCCCAACTAAATAGAAAATAACAAAACTTTGTGTGGTAGTGTTATTGTTCAGGTTAATGCTAAAAATGGAAATCAGTCATAATTATTAATGACAGATGCCTTAAGAGAATGAATGCATTGGTGAATAATAATATGCGAGAAATAAGAAAATGCACTATTATTATCCTTAAGTGAAAAATAAGCAATAGGTATTCATATGTGATATAAAAGGCTTTGTGAGTTGCTAGTTGAGCTGTGCCTTACAAAGGATCCATTTTTTTCTATATGTAATTGGGGATTAAAAATTAAAGAGGTGTAGTCTGTATGTAGTCTCTAGGTGGTTGATGCTCTCACAAATAGGATTAATAATTATTTCTGAAAAAAGGGTCTAAATTGGCAGTAATCGTATAATAATATAGCTTTTTCAAACCCAAAAAATACTAAGATCGAATATAAACAGAATAACTATTGCGAGTGAATAATCATAATCGTTTTCCCCATTAGACCCACACAACCGTAGTCTAACTTTTAAATATAGAAAAATAACAAAGTAGAACAGCCCAGGGACTACCATAGTTTAGAATTATAAATATATATATATATATATATATGTATAGATTCAATTACAATAAGATAATCTTTAAAATATTGATGTACATCCAATAGGAAAAAAAAAGCCTCTGGGTTGCCTTAGTAGAACATATCCAGTAATTATATATATATATATATATATATATATATATATATATATATATATATATATATATACACACACAGTATCTCACAAAAGTGAGAACACTCTCACATTTTTGTAAATATTTTATTATATCTTTTCATGTGACAACACTGAATAAATGACACTCTGCTGCAATGTAAAGTAGTAAGTGTACAGCCTGTATAATAGTGTAAATTTGCTGTCCCCTCAAAACAACTCAACACACAGCCATTAATGTCTAAACCGTTGGCAACAAAAGTGAGTACACCCCTGAGTGGAAATGTCCAAATTGGGCCCAAAGTGTCAATATTTTGTGTGGCCACCATTATTTTCCAGCACTGCCTTAACCCTCATGGGCATGGAGTTCACCAGAGCTTCCCAGGTTGCCACTGGAGTCCTCTTCCACTCTTCCATGATGACATCACAGAGCATGTGGATGTTAGAGACCTTGCACTCCCCCACCTTCCGTATGGGCATGCCCCCAGATGCTCAATAGGGTTTAGGTCTGGTGACATGCTGGCCAGTCCATCACCTTTACCTTCAGCTTCTTTAGCAAGGCACTGGTTATCTTGGAGGTGTGTCTGGGGTCGTTATCATGTTGGAATACTGCCCTGCGGACCAGTCTCCGAAGGTAGGGGATCATGCTTTGCTTCAGTATGTCACAGACAATGTGGGCATTCATGGTTCCCTCAATGAACTGTAGCTCCCCAGTGCCGGCAGCACTCATGCAGGCCCAGACCATGACACTCCTACCACCAAAAGTACCCATCTATACTGAGGAAAGGTAGTTGAAATAATCCCTAAATCCCCTTAACGGATAAGGCACAAAGAGCACAAAAACACTGATATGAGATGAAACCCCCAGTTTGAATGTAAACAGCGATGCAGAGAGAGGTAGCATGTGACATTATCAGGTAAATGTATATAGGGGGAGTCAACACAACATATTATAGAAAACATATGTACAGATGTATACACATATGGGCGTCACTGGACAGTGTAGACTTATACTAGGTCCTAGTGCCTTCATGTGGTAATTTTTCATCTTCTTGTAATCATGAACTGATCTATAACTATAGATAAATTGTTGTGTTTTTATTCAAAACTCGTCCCCAGGCTTTATCTAAACAGCATATTTTTAGCTTCGTCAAACCTGTCCTGACATTATTAAAATATACAAGGTCATATAAATACATATATAACACATATGTAAGGATTTACGGTTGTGCCTTTGGAATTTAACATTGCCTTTAAAATGCATAGACATATGCAGAACTCAAACCCAGATACACATGTGCAGGAGATATTTATGAGGTAATATGAGCATTTTTTTGTGTGCAGTCTTAATAATATTTATATTTTCTATATATCTTTCTATAAAATAGTACGACTATGCACTCACTCAGTAGTGCAAATATGCTAAGGCATATTTAAGTTTCATGTATTATGAATATATCTCATAGAGGAGATGCAGTAGTGTATGAAAACATTTTTTTGCATGAAAAATAAAAAATACCAAATTAATCACCTTTCAAATAGTATGAAAAATAGTTATTGTTTGTACTTATCTGGTGATCATTCTTTAATAATAAATAGCAATCATGGTTACTAAGAAATCTTACATTTTCCAATACATAATCATCTATGTTTAATATTATAATATTCCCTTATCTGCATTTTTTATTGTGATATTAAGTCTATTCTTATTATTTTTAAGATCATCAAGAATTAATCTTTAATTTTTTGTCAGATTATCACATCTTTTGCATTTCAGAGCAAGTGACCCTAATTTTTTTGTTATATTTGGTTTAAACCATTCAGTATTACGATTTAATGTAAAAATAGACATATATTGACTTTTTTTTAATTTTAACTCTCTAAAAGATCCCTCACATTCAAATGTAGTTTGATCTGTTGAGCAAAGGCAGAGCTTCCGCCAGTGCAACCAGTGCAAGCTACAGAGGCCCCTGGCCTCTGAGGGGCCCCCATGGACCTCGCGCAGCCCCTGTGGACGTCCCGCAACCGTTGCGAACCTCCCGCAGGTCACCTGCGGGTCCAGCAGATCCTCTTTTGCCCCTGCACCCCCCCTGTGGCCCCCGCGGCCCTGTGTTTCCTTGGTGGCTCCCACATGTCTTCTGTGGCCTTCATAGATTCCCTGTGGTCCCTGCTGGTGCCCTGGATCATCTGTGCCCCCCACCCCATGGCTCCACAGCCCTTTATGGCCCTCCAAGACTTCCCGTGGGTCCCCTGTGGCCCCTGCAGCTCTTTATGGCCTGCTACGGCCTCCACGGGCCCCAGGGGCCCACTGCAGGCCCTGTGGCCCCCACAGCCCCATATGATCCTTATCACCCACCTGTGGCCCCTCGCGAGCCTCTGCTACCTTCCTCAGTCCCCTGTTGCCCTCTGTAGCCTCCATTGGCCCCTTGTGGCCCCCTCGGTCCTTGTATGCCCCCTGCAGACCTCTGCGGGCTCCCTCGCCTTTTGTGGCCCCCTTGTTCAGGTAAGAAAGTATATATGGGGGGGTCAAGATTCATGTCTGCAACCACAGGTGCATATCAGAAAAAAAAAAAAATATATATATATAGATAGAGAGAGAGACAGACAGACTGACAGAAGAAGAAGAAGCGTTCTCATTTAATGGCACACTGTAATATATAAATAGCTGAGATAAGTGAATTGGTTAAAACTAATCTTTATTATCTCCCACATAACATAATATAAAATCCCACTAAAACCCCTTAAAATAATAAAACTCTCTGTGATGTTTTCTGGTTAATACTAACGATGAAAACTTAAAGTTATAATTATCAGTCATATCTGAATGAGTGCATCAGTGAACAAATAAGTATGAGAATATTAAAATGCATTATTAATGTCATTAAGTGAAAAAATAGTCATATGTAAAATAAAATGCTTTATTAGTTATTAGTTAAGAAGACTTTAGAGAAAATATATCAAAGCACCTAGAGACTATATATAGGTCTTTAACGTACTGCTCTTCATCGCTTTAATTCCTAATCCCCAGTAATGTACAGAAAAAGTGGTTCCTTTGTAAAGTACGGCTCAATGCTGAAAGCCTTTTGAAACGAGACAAGTCTTAGTAAATTCACCCCATACTGTGCAGCAAGGCGATCTATAGCAGAACACTGGAACAGAGGTAATATACATCAAAGTATTATTGTGAACATGGAACAATAGTGCAGTAACTTAAATTACTCATATGAGAAATGTATGCAACTTTTTATACTTTAGAAAATAATTAATGCTAAGCCTAAAAATGGGCTGTTCGGATAGTTACGTTTTTTTTTAAATCAACAACAAAATGTAATTTATTTATATTTTATGATGTTTTTTACATTGTATTTACATATTATACTTATTGTTAACGTTGAATATCGATTGATATGGCAAAAATCTATATGTGTTTTTGTTGGCCGTATGTTGAAATAGAAATGTATTTATGATATATACAGTACATCTAAGTATTGCTGGCCTAACGAGAAAGTCAGCTCTGTTCAATAGCTTCATTAGTCACAACACTCAAAATCTTACATTTCTACGCTCCCTTATTGGTCGCCAGTTGTTGTGTTGCATGTAATACATATAAAATAATCAAACCAGCGTTACATTAAAGCAATGACACAATCAATAAAAGTATAATATATGATACAATACAATAACAAACACAAGTAACTAACTATAAATGTGCTTATATGGAGATGGAACATATTCACCTCAGGTGCTGTTTTGTTCTTCGTGTTCTTGCTTCTGCTTCCGCTCCGTCACAGCCTTCTACCACTCCTTCCATGCCTCTTTAATCTCCTTCTTCAGGACTCACCGTTTTTAGCCACCTTGGCCTCTCCAGTTACACTATTGTCCTGGCTATTATCAGGAGTGTAGAGCAAGATAGTGATTGTTGCTATAGTGGTCAAGTTCAAGGCTCCCCAAATATGGCTATCTATGATTGGATGTTTAAGTTTTGGGACATATTTGGCTGATCACTCACCTGGAAAACCAGTTATTTGCTTACAAGAATAATCCAGGTATAACCAGGGATGCCTCACACTCGTGTGTACAAGGAATGTGTTTCTTGGAGGAGCGTGTAAGGGTTTAGCAGATGGGACACAAGAGAACATGATAGTTATCACATATTATCTTCTGTAGCTACTTTTCATATATATGAACTTGCAAGATCCCTTGCTCATATATACAATTCTTGGCCACCTCGGAACTCAACATTTTCAGAACTTGACGTGTCTCACTGCGAACAAATTGCCTCAGAACACGCTGCTTGCTCAAAATTGGCGATTGCTCAGAACTCAACGCCTGCCCTGAATTTGATGCGCACGCGCCAACCCACATCATGTCTTTCCGGAAGTGGAATACTGTGGCGTAGTGTAGTTAGTGCCTGTTAGAGACCAAGAGCAGTCAGTGTCTGCAGGAATCAAAATGCAGCCTGTGCTTATAAAGACTAAAGTATAGACTGTGCCTATAAGACCTAAAGTGTAGTCTGTGCCTATACACAGGTGCACTATTTATTTACGGTATTACTGTATGGTGGAGGCTTCTTTTGCTCTTTTGCCCACCATATATTAAATGGTTGTTGTGGTGAAATATATATATATATATATATATATATATATATATATATATATATATACACACAATTAGTTGCCTATAAGGTAATGTGATCTATTTTTACTATATATATATTTTCAAATAAATAAAATAGCCTTAATAATAGTGAGCAGAAATGGAAGTACCAAATACAGTAAGAAAATGTAATTAGGCCTTTTGTCCATATAATAGTAAAATATAGTTAGATAAAGACTATGGGATTTTATTTGAAAGGAGAATAGGAAGAATATACAGTACATATTAATAGATCTCCATCTAGATAATGTTCATCTTGTCTGACTTGAGCACTCTCTAATAGCTTAGAAGATGAGGGATTGTTAAATGATTTGAGACTTAGGTATTTGACACCTGCCTCCTACCTCAAACCTGCTTACAGTCACATATTGCAAGTACAACTGCAAGTTCTGCTCCTGCAGAAATGTAAATGTCCCTCTCACTCATGCAACCTTCACTAAAGAATTATGGAGGCCTCCAGTGTCTAGCAGCCATACAACATGATCTTTTCTATTGAAAACCTAGCTTTTTTACATTTTTTACCTAATTTTGCTTTTAGTAGGACTCACATTTTCCAAACATATATTTTTCATCATAGAGTAGTTCTTTAAGGTCTATACATTTGGCAGATCTATAAAGTTTATTTAGCACGGTGCCTTTTTTACTACATAGCCTATCCAATTATTTTCTGCAGAAGGGATTTTTGAAATCAAATAGAGAAAGGTCAGAGACGGGGCAGCTCTTTCATCTTTGCATTAAAAAGTTAAATCATAATGTATATATAAAATCGCTGGAGAATTCTTACTTTGTAACATGCTGTGTCTAGCAGTCTGTAATGTTCAGAAATATATGGCAATATTCAATAGCTATATACGTTTTAATTGCATACCGTGTCTATTAGCATTTGAAGGTTCATTTCTCTCTTGCCTGTCTGTCGCTATTCCTTTCTCTCTAGAGCAGACCTTGGGGTCATCAGTAAGAAATAAACTCATTTATTTATTGAAGGTGCATTGAATTGCTCCCATTTAGCAATTATCAACAGCATTTTGCAATTTTTTACATGAAGGTGACACTCATTTGTGCACAATATGGTACACTGCAAGGCTTTATGAGAGAGAAACACCCACGTATACGGTATATAGTAAATAAATTGTACATTTGTGTTCACACTTGTATTCCTAACAATAATTTAAAAACTTCCTGCTCATTATTCCAAGAAATACAGTTATTGCACTGCACTCTGGGAAACTGGGCAGGGACATGCAAATGAGTCCACAATGCATTTTCACTCTTTAATCCAATATCAATATATACATGGCTCCTTTTAGCATATGCCTCCCATTATAATACATGTTTTTTTCTGCGTAGCATAGGATGGACCCCTACACAGAGTCATGGTCCTTTCCCTCTTCCCCAACTCACAAGACTGGCAGCAGCAGTGCAGCCGCCAACTGCTAGATGGCGCTGACGATTTTCCGTAATAGTGCTGCCCAATGTATATAAGGCCCGCCAACAGTAAAGGCCTTGAGCTATGAGAGTTGCTCTTGAGGGCCGAGTGCCACGGCCGAACATAGCTATGGCCTCGATGTCGATGTGCGCCACGTCGGAGGAGAGAATAAGGGATAAGGGAAATAATGGAAAAAAATACAGAAAAGCAACTGAAATTTAAAATTTTTGGCTTTTTATGAACTTTTAAGAAACTGCAAACATAACAAAACAGATGCAAACTTTAAAAATAAAAAAATTAAAGAAACAGCAGACATTAACTAAACAGTCCACTGTAAATGGCTGATGGTTCGGAACGTTAAACGGAGGCTGGCGAGGAAGAAACAGCGTTATATTGGAGTTTAGTGCTAAGCAGAGAATTACAGGAGAAAGGGCGCTATACCAAATCAGCGCTAAATGGTGTAGCTTTTAGCAGGACAAACCTATATATAAAATAAGACGTTAGAGTAGTAAACCAAGCTTGTACAATGCTCCAAAAATATATATATGGAAAATACAGGTAATAACAAGTACTATATCTGAATGTTATTACAAAAATACTTTCAATAAACTTCCAGAGAAGTTTCTAACTTGTGCCTGTCAATCAACTTTTCTGAGACACCCACCAAGCAGTCTGTTTTCTCTTCTTTATGTGTGATTGCTATGAGTAATTGCTAACCACAGCTTTGCTGTTTAAGGTGAGGCCTAGGACTGTACATTTTGAAGGGGCAGCAGGCTGGCTGAAGATGCTGGTGCAATTTCCTGGAGTAAAGTGTACATATGCACAGACATATCTACATGTCATGGTATTTCTGACTATTAGTGGTCCTGGCACTTTGTAATATACATAAATACACATAATGATTTGGGATATAGAAAGTGGATAGGAGGAGAAGTAACTGGGGCATGGCCTGTGGTGTTCTGGGACTTTGGGATGTGAACAAACCTGAATGGACCTAGCGCAGCATACGAACTTAATACTCCCATGATCCAAAACCATGTGAAATTGACAAGACAACACATGTGCCTGCTCCAAGGAGTAATTAGGCTAATCCGCCTGTGGGTTGTCTTCTCAGATAGTCCTGTTAATTTCATATATGTTTAGCATAAAGTAAAACAAGCACACCTCCAGAAGACAATTAATCATTATCAACAATGACCCATAAGAGATAACAGCCCATGCTTGTTGAGATTATCAGAAAGGCACATTGGCAGGGGTCCTATCCTGGTTTATGTGCGCCGCTGCTTGCGATCCGTCCGGTCGAGTTGCGCCATGTTGGAGGCGAGTTCTCTTGCTATACTGCAGGAGCACGCTTGGAGAGCGGCGCACATAAAACCAGATAGATCCTTGGCAGGTAATAATCTGAGTTTATTTTAATAACATGCAATAAATGATAAATTACTTGTTATTACCTATAGTTTTAAATTATACCATATTTCCAACCACCACTATGTCCTTTTAACTCCAACTCCCAGTTGGGAACAATCTCAGTCAAACCTACCCAGATGATCTGGTTCTAATGGCCCATATACAACCCATAGTTAAATCTGCAATCACTCTAATAACCATCTCCCGATTCAGTCAGTGGTTTTAGTTTTATCATAGGGGTCAAATAGATTCAGTATAAAGCTGAGGACTGTAGTAAAGCATCCTTGCTCCCCAGTAATGTTCCTCAGTAAATATTAAGAGCGTGTTTTATTCCAGATGCTATTACTCAGTGCATTTAGGTAACCCATAATAGCACACACTGTGATTTAGCCTCCTCTCATAATGCACTCAGTGAAGCCTTTTAATGCATGTCCTACCAATATAACAAGTAACCAAGCTCATGAAGTGCTTTCAGCTAATTAAATCCCTCTGCAAGTTTAGGAACAACAATATTAAGATGTGTAACAGACACAAAATATCGCTGTTAACATCACTGCAGCATCTTTAACATTTCCAAGGTCCCGTCTCAATGAACTTGCTAAAGAAGCTTGTCCAATTTTTTATTTTCTCTTTACCTTTTCAAAATTGCCCTTTTCTTCTAGTACAAATGAGATACCGCTAAGAATATCCGTCTTAATATCATGTTTACAAAAGGGAAAATGTAAGAAAACGTATTGTTTTTTAAAAATTGGAAAGCAGTTTTTTTTCCGTTGTATTGTAACCTAGAGGAATTTCATTAATTTCTACAAAATTAATAATAATAATAATAATAATACTAATATTGTTTCTAAAGCATGTGTAACGCTTTAGAAACTATTTGTACGGATTTCGTACAGGCCGCAGAGGCGCCAGTTGCGCATGCACACTGCGTGGCACCGGTTGCGCCTGCGCACCGAATGGCATCAGCCGCACATATGCAAAGCCCGGTGCCAGCCAGTGGAGGGAGGAGGGGGGAAAGAGACAGAGGGGGAAAGGGGAAAAGAGACACAGAGAGGGAGGAGGGGGGAAAGAGAGACACGTGTAATATTATACCGTCATGTATAACAGGTAAATGACTAGTAATAATAATAAAATAATAATAATAATACAAAATTAACCAGGGTCTAAAATTATTTATGATAATACAGGCAATATATTTTTATAGATACCCATATAAATATTTGAAAATAATGGAATTTTAGGGCCAATGCATTCAAGTTATTTATATACAGTATGGTGTATTAAACAAAATAAACTTCATAATGGGTAAAAAAGAGAGAATAAACTAAATTTGCATACGTATTTTTTTTTTTAAATAGTATTTTACTGCAGAATCTACCATTTTCTTTTCTAAACTGATTAAGTCTGTTGCTTTCTCAGGAGGGTGGGTCCCTGTAAACTTTCCAATAGGCCTGTTGAAAGCACTGACAGTTTTAATTGTCACATTCTTGTTGTACAAACAGAAACTTCCTCTATGTAAAGTGTCATTTCACTTAAGGAAGTTAAACAGCAGAAAACTAAATATATAAGGTAATGACTCAGAGCCTTTGTTAGGTGTTACATTCTATAATGTTCTGTACTATTTAAAAGTCAAAGACGCATCATTACAGATGTGATCTACGGAAATGGAAGCTTTAGGAGAAAAAATAATCAAATTTAAAGGTATACTGTAGTCTCAGATTTATTGTTTTTTTTCTTAACTGCTAGACATGATTATAAGCAAAATTATTTTATGAAGTAAAAAAAAAAAAAATACTAAAACACGAAATGGTGGGGAGGCAAAACAAAGAAAATGTATTGTATTTAAAAAATAATTGTTGCACACTGAGGTACATGTTTTGCGAGAGAAACTTCCACAGGAATTTATTTTCTCAAGTGCCTGAATATTATATGTATTATCAAAAATAAGTAATACACCTTTCATTCTTTAATTATGTTATTATTTTCTGGAGGCAGCCATTGCCTTGTTTGTGTATCTGGTTTCTCAATAGTCATGATCTGGGTTTGATTCCAGTCAGGAGGTCACAACTCCCTGAAAGCATGCAGGTTGGGCCTGGTCACTTCTTGGATGGGAGACCATCTAGGAATACCAGGAGCTGTATGCTGTGGCCCACTGTAGAAGGAAACTGCAACCCACTCCAGTATCTCTGCCATCCAAGTGGATCAGCATGACAATCGACATAAATATATGCTTGGTGTGTTACAGTCCATGAGGGCATGGAAAGTCAGAGTTGATTTTAAAAACATAGTGTAAACATGGGACTCCCCTTCCTGATCACTACCTTGTCATGGGGAAGGGACTTGTGTACTTCAGTGAAGCTGTGAGTTATCCCATGTGATGTCACCCAAGATGGGCAGGTCATAAAAGAGAGGTCAGACAAATTGCATTCCACTGAAGAAAGAACTGGCAACTCACTCCAGTATATCTGCCAAGAAACCCTTAGGGTAAGCACTACCACCAGAGACATAACAATTGTGTCCGGTGTGCTGTTGTCCCTGGGGTTACGGAGAGTCGGGCACGACTGTACAACATAACACAAACATAGGACTGGAAGGTACTAAATGCCCAAAGAATCTCCTCCGACATCTTGATTTGGACAATGTCCACTTTTTGACTACTCTGCAATAGGCTATCAAAAAAACATTATTTGAAATAGACTGAAAATTTGCATGAATCCAACTTTGTTAGTACCTTGCTAAATGCATGGCACAGGAGTGATGTACGTGCATCTGCCACATAAATTTAAGTTTTCACAGTAAATTAGTAGAATATTGTGAGACAATTGGTGCATGGAAAGTTCCATCCGACAGACTGTGCTATTTCATGCTTCAAATTGTAAGAAAAATCTTGTTAATAGATTTCATGCACATTTTTTTTACCCAGGTAATGTTACGCCACCTGAAGCATAAGAGAACAGAAGGGAGGAAAATAATAGCAGATGTGCAGAGGTGGATACATCCAATTATGCCATAAGAATCAGATAATTCATCTACATTTTAAAATGGAATCTTCAGCTCTTTACAGAATACATAATAATGAACAAAAAGTGTTATTTCAGACTGATAAAGTGTGTCATTCATTCAAAAGCAAGATTAAAAGTCTACTATAGAATAAAAAAATATGAATCTGATCAAGAGCATAATTAAGTAAGGAAATTTCATGAAGCTGTTTTTAGTTAGAAGAAGAATTCAATTTTGCTGCTTTTCTTGGTCTTTGAAGGCATCTATAATGCTTTGCTGAAGGTTTTGTGAGAGGGATGTTTACAATTCTGAAGGAGAGGGCCTTGCAGTCATCCCTGCAAACTATCTGCTTCTGAGCATGTTCAAAGGAAGGGGTAGGTGTCAAATTCCAAACGCTCCAATGACAACAAAGGCCCATCCCCTCTGCATATTCCCTTCTCACTTCTATACACAAGGGCCTCATTCTATTAACGGCCGTAAAATGGCCGCAATTCCTTGATTTCTTGCGGCCATCTTACTGCCCTGTGTAGCGCTATGGCTACGCTGCTATTAAAATGGACGGCGCCGCAAGGAGGTCGCCCTTGTGGCCGGCCCCAAGCATTTCCCACGCACCTGTAAATCGTGTTTCAAGGTCACAAAGTCGGAAAACTGTAAATGCAAATATAAATTCAAGATAGCACTGTAACGCATTGTAAATGAGGCAACATAATGGGGGACATGAGGATTCATAGCAACACCCTCTCAAGCTTGCACTTCGCCCAAATCCGATATTTAATCTCCGGTTTATTTTCCATTCCAAGTCGCGCTGGCTCGTCGTTGTTAAAACCCGTAAAACCCGTACAGGTTCGGAGGTTGAAGGCCGCAAACTCAAAGCATTGTAGAAGCCAATATATATTCAATCCAGCACTGCAAAGCACTGTAATGATGGGGAACACAATGGGGGACATGAGGATTAATAGCAAAACATTCTCAAGCTGGCACATCGCCAAATTATAATCTTTGATTTTAGGTTTAAAATCCGTCCAAGTCCCACGGGCCTCAATGACCAAGCCCATAGCTCGTTATTCAAGCCCGTGCGTCCTTGGAGGGTGAATGTCCTCCAAGCCCGTAGCTCGTTATTCAAACCCGCTTGCATGATAGCTAGAACACAAAGATTGAACATGAAATTAAATTTCTTTATTTGCAGATTTGAGAGTAGGGGAATGTTGAGCTATTAATTCTAAGGCAAAACATCACTTTCCCTTTTAATAAAAGTACAGGATGGCTTTTCTATGCTATGATTTGTAAGTAAGCCCTTTGCGACCTGTGGGTCTATTTTACCCATTTACGGACTTGACGGAGGCTAATCCTGCTAAAATCACAACAGCATCTCTGTGCAGAGAGATTAAGCAGTAAGAGAGTAAACCCTTCCCAAATTCATCTGTGCAGGGAAAGAACTGCTGGATTCAGCTACACGTGACAGTTGGGGCTTAAAGTCTTCTGCTACATTCCTGAAGTTCAGCGAAAAAACATAAATCTTTGTACTTGTGAAGTCTACACCAGCCCGTGTTGGCATGTGTTGTTAATCATGGCACAAAAAAAAATAAAAAATCATGGCACAGTCAGGAGTGTGTTTGTAAACAGACCTAAGACCTTAGATTTTAAGCTGTTATTTTTAATTAAAAAAAACAAACAATAGATCATTTTAACATAGAAGCTTGTGCTCTTTCACACCATGAAGAGCACGTATAGTGAGGTAAATGGCCCTTTAACGTCTTGCTTTCTCAACACCCACCCTTACTTCTTTATTCCTCCATTTTCTCTCACTCTGTATGTGATTCCTTGACTTTGGTCTAGAGTTTGGTTCAGAGCATGAATGGACGTGACAGATAAGTTTGCCATTTTGATGAATTGTGGATTTTTATCTTGTAATTTAACTTTTCAGTTATGCTTCATGCACAAACATGCTTTTATGGTACGATTTAAAATGTATTTGTTGGTGCTAACATGTAGAGGAGTCTATAGAGCAAGTGAGAAACATAGATGGAGAGTAACAGAGAAACAAGGAGCCTGATTCAATTGCAAGCCTGCAACTCGATCGTACTAGGCCGTATGTCTGCAGGCCTGCGGGCTCGCACTGTGCTACAATTCAGGTGCTATTCTGTTGAACAAGGCCCGAAATCGCTGCTCGAGATCCGAAATCGTAAACCCTCGTTCCATATGTAAGCAGAGCAGGGCTTGCGCATGGTTGGATCAAACGCCATTAAACATGACTGCAATAAACACATGGCTTTATTAAGCAATGCTTTTTAGTTAGATAGAAGCAACTGACTAGGTAGACCTTTCGGTTCTTATCTGTTGTCAAATCTATGTTTCTATATTTAATGTATGTATCTCCACCATGCCATCAAAGGTCTTGACAGTCAAGCTGGTGGACAAGAGTTCTCAGAGGAATAAGGTTGCTGAAGCTGCCTCTTAAAGAACAACTTTAGGGGTCTAATAAAGGGCTCTCTAAAAAATAGGTAGGGTTTTATAAGAAAAATTTATTTTATTAAACCTTTACTGTGCATTTAAATGATTAATTACTATTTTTCAAATTATCCTCATGCTTTATAAGTTCAATATCTTAACAACCCCTGAATAAAGTATTGTGTATGGCTAGTACTTCTAATACTGTAGAAACATATATATATATATCCTCTTCTGGATCAATACCTTGTCGTGGTGAAGGGCTTGGGTATCTCAATGAAGCTGTGAGCTATACCATGTAGAATCACCCAAGATGGGCAGGTCATAGCAGTGAGGTCAGACAAATTGCGGTCCACTGAAGAAGAAACTGGTAACCCATTCCAGTGTCTTTGCCAAGAAGACCTTATGGATAAGCACAACCAGAAACACAGCCAGAAATGTCTATATGGTCACTGAGTGTCGGACATGACTGAAGGACTCAACAACAATGATAGATAGATAGATAGATAGATAGATAGATAGATAGATAGATAGATAGATAGATAGATAGATAGTAAAGTTAGTATGGGGACATATAAATAGAAAGTAAATCATTATATATCCTCTAATTTCTTGCTTTCATCTGCAATTATGTTGCTATGGAATTTGTCTTTTTAGTTTCCAGTGATCAACTTTCTGAAGTGGGAAAAGACAGGAAGTATATTTGGACAATGGGAAGGTAGCATACCCAACTGCCAGTGCTCTCTCATTAGCTCTACTGGAAAGTTCATTAGTTTACAAGCACCCACCCTGTTGAGCATGAGCTACAAGAATAATTGAATATAAAAGTATTTATTTCTCACAGCATTTTGCACATTTTCAAGTTTTGTTATTCAAAACACCATATAGAAAATAAACAACCACAGTGGTCGTCTTAAAAAAGATCTGACCCCACATGGCTTCCTAAACTAAGTAGGCTACTTTTTATCGGTGATTGCTGATTGAATCTGACAATGCTGTAGTTCTGGAATACATTTTACTATGGCAGTAAGTCCATTTTATTTTTTTTATTTTTTTTTGTAGGTTTAATTCGTCTCCAAGAACTCATCAAAGCTCCATCAAGATACAACATCAAAATCAAAATTCGCCAATTACCCTCAGGAAATAAGGACGCCCGGCCTTTGCTCAAAGAAATGAAAAAAGCAAAGGAATTTTATGTGATTTTTGATTGCTCTCATGAAACCGCAGCAGAGATCCTCAAACAGGTATTCAAGTTGATGTTTTCTTTTTATTTCTTCAAAGTTGCAGTTTCTGCTTACACATAGCAGATCAAGGTGCAATATAGTATCATCCTTTCCATCATGTTATCATGTTTTATTATTCAAGAGATGGTTCATTATTCCTAGACCTTTACACATTCGCTGATTTTCAACATTTTCAAATTTAAAGGACTTTTTGTTAAAATTGTGTAATGTGCCTTTAGCAGAACAGGCATTTTACTTTAAAATATATTTAATCATCTGGAAATAGGGAACACGGTTATTGTTTTTATTTCCTTAAAGGCATTTTCGGATTTGTTCCCAGTTTTATATGAATCTCTGTTTTATTACGTTTTTTTGTTTTCACTGGTTTAAATGTAATACATTGTAATTATGTAAAATTTCTCCGTCATCATACTGTATAATTATTTTCTAGCTGTTTTAATTGTCTTCTGTAGTAGGTCAGTAGTGGATGGTGACAGACACCTTAAACAACATTTATTTGGGTTATATTGGGTCATATGACCCCCAAAAAATGTTTAGTTTAATGTGCCTGCCTCTCATCAGTGTGGAGTTGGATCCTAGCTTGTGTAGTATATTTTATGAGGAGGTAGTCTACCACAACAATCATTTACTTTATGGTGATCAAAAGAGCAATACAAGCCCTCTACCCTTCAGAATGGTTCATTGGGGGCCACATACAAAATACATTTAATTAAATATTACCTATTATTTTTGGCTGTTAAAGGACCATTATTGTCCTGTTTTTTCTATATAGTGTTATAAATCAGTAAAATTGGTAATGGGCGATAATATTTATCTTTTGCAATTATTGTTTGGTACAAGGTTCCAAAGCACAGAATAAAATAAGATATTAAGTCCTGTTTTAGTATGCTTGGAAAGGTTGCAGACCATTTGAGGATACAGGAGAAAGGTTTGTGTGGTTCCATGGGGACCATTTTCAGTTGTAGGTTTCTATGAACATTTTTATCCCAAATAGGATTCCATAGCTGAAATAAATTGTCATATACTGTACTAGAATAATGTATGATACAGAGATCAATGTATATATAATAACTAGCGGCTTGCCCGTCAAAAATGACGGCAATAAAATTTGAAGTCTGGCAATGGTGTTTGCCACACATTGCAAGCCTCTCCCGCTCTACTTAACTGGCCTTGCGATGAGCACCTTTGGCGCTCATTGCGAGCCTCTCCTCCCTTTACCTCTTACCCATCTACTTGACGGTAGGCTCTCAATGAGAGCCTCTCCCCCCTCTACTTTACTGTCCTTGCGTTAAGCACCTTTGACGATCATCATGGGCCTCGGAATGAGCGGCAAAGGTGCTTATTGCGAGCATCTTCCCCCCATGTGTCTCTTCCCCCCTCTCCCTCCTCTGTGTGGGGGAGGAGTTAAGAGCGTCAACCCACAGTGCATTGTCCCCCCGGACAACTGATATATGTGGGCCGCTCATGCCAGCAACTGAGGCCCTCAGTTGCTGGCATGAAGACATCACATATATAGTTGTGAGCAGGCGAGGGCCGCGGGCTCGCTATGCGAGCCCGCAAGCGTGAGCAACGGCCCGTACGCTCACAACTATATATGTGATTGATTAACTACCTAATTTAGAAAAAGGTGAAATATTAATAGTTAGTGTTGTATGTATTTGTTCGGGTATAAAAGTGTTATAAGTAAAACAATAATTAGGGTCTTAAAAAGTACTCAATCTGATTTGTTGGTCACAGTTTCACTGTCTGGCCTTGACCTATCAAATATGTTTTATGGTGAAGTATTTGCAACTTTAAAGTGCAAACGTCTACATTTGTATATATTTTTGTATAATATGATTTATTTATATTATCATTTTGAAATAATATATATATATATATATATATATATATATATATATATATGTAGACGGAAACTTGTTGAGAACTGTGGCTCCTAAATATTTTCCAAAGTCTAATACATCTCCATGAAGGGATTTACTCTTAAACAGTTCACTTGCTATCTAAACCTGGGTAGAACAAAAACAAACCAATTCAATAGTTTGTCTTAATACACTGGCATGTATTCTTCAGAACAGGTCTTCTCTCCTTCAAGTGCTTATAAGCTCAGATCTGCTGTCAGTGTCTCTTTTCCCAACTCAGCCACACCCAAGCTCCAGCTTCAGTCTTTAATTAGCTCTACTCAGGTGTAGCTAATCAGCTGCTTGAGGAATGTTAATTCCTTCAGGCCACTTGGGGAAACAGCTTTGAAAAGTCTTTGGCTCACACAACACAAACTCTTTGCATCATTCTGTCACTATATATATATAAATATATATATATATATATATATATATATATATATATATATATATACTGTATATACTGTATACTATCGACTTGCCCATCAAAATATGATGGTTGATAAAATTGTAAGGCTTTTAAGTCCTCTGAGTACCTTCGGCGCTCATTATGAGCCTCTCCTCTTGTGTAACTTTGCTCCTCTGAGCACCCTCAGCGCTGATTGTGAGCTCCGCGTTGAGCGCCTTTGGCAAAGCGAGTCTCGCCTCTGCTCATTTAGTTTTTACCTTTGGCGCCCCTTGCCAGCAACCTTGGCCCTCGCTTCGCAAGGACAGCAGTTGTGGTGGGTTCGCTATGCGAGCCTGTAAGCATTAGCAACAGCCCGTATTGCTCACAACTATATATGTGATATATATATATATATATATATATATATATATATATATATATATATCGGAAATAAATAGTACACCTGTGTTCACATTTGAATGTCTAAAGCAAGTTAAAAAACTTGCTTCCAGCTCAGAATTCCAAGAAAAACAGTTATTACACTGCATTCTGGGAAGCTGAGCTGGGACATGCAAATGGGCCTACAAATGCCTCGCTCTTCAATCCATAGCCATTATCAAACATGGCTTTCTTTAAGCTTATGCATGCTGTATTACACAGCTTTAATGCAAAGCCAAGGTTGGATATTAACTGGTTGGTATTAAAACACTAGCGACTTGCCCGTCAAAAAATGACGGCAATAAGATTGTAAGGCAGGTAATGGTGTTTGGTTGCAACATTAATTTAGTTGGTGTTCTGAGATCCTTGGGCGCTCATTGCGAGCCTCGCGCTGAGCACCTTTGGCGCTCATCGTGTGGCTGGCAATGAGCGCGTTCGGTGCTCATTGCGAGGCTGTTGGTTGTTTGTGAGCAGCGTTTTTTGTATGCTAATGAAATAATTAATAAATGAATAAATGAATATACTTTACCTATTTTGAAGTAATATATGCAGGAAGCATTGTGTTGAAGAGCTGACAATCTGTGTTCATGGTGCTGCACCATACAATGTGTGTTTTCACTGTTGTGTAGCTGCTGTGTAAGTCAGCAATGTGTGCAGTGTAAATAGTGTGCGTGCGCAAGGAAAATCCGTTAGGGTAGCTGTGTACTTCCGCATTGTGTAAGTTGGTGTTGTAAAATGGCGCCTAATGTATGTGGTATGCGGCTGTGGCTGATTTAGCGTCCTTGTTGTTGCACCTCGTACTGCTTTTTCAAAAAAATCTGTATGTGTTTTGTGGTGTTTAGGGTCCTGTAGCCTAGTTTTCGTTTTTCTCGGCGGACATTTTTTCTTTTACTTAGGGGATTTTCGGCCGTCTAAACTTGTATTGTGACTTAAATTGATGTGCAACTTCACTTTCAGAGGTCCTGTGTGCCCCCCTTGTTGTGGGTAAGCTTTTTATGTGTTGTTGTGTGTATTTATTGTGTTTTTAATGTTTTCATGTGCGCGGGCTTCGGTCGCTAAGGTTATATTTTTGCGAGGTCGTAATGTTTTTTTTTCTAAGTCCTGCGGCTCCATCTTGTGGATGGTAAGTCCGTAAATTTTGCATTTGAGGTGGGAGCCTCCACCTCCGCAAATGGGGACCCTCGCTTTGAGAGGGTCCCCATTTGCGTGCCTAAAGTCTTCAGTTGCTGGCAAGGAGCGCCTTAGGCGCTCCTTGTCAGCAACTGTGGACCTCGCTTTGCGAGCCTGCAGCGTTAGCAACAACCCGCTTGCTCACAACTATATATGTGATAGTTGTTGTTGAAATTGAATATTCACATTTATAAGCATATTATATCTATACGGAACCTTCCTCTCTCTGAATGTTCTTATCTAAGGCAACTCATTAACTCTTACATGGGGGCTGATAAGAAAAAGGCGGATGCATTTGATATACATATGTATGGTTTATTGAAGTGATGTAACTTCTGTCATTATTGCATTGTACAAAGTGATTGACATGTTGTATTCAATAGAATGTTGCCTACAAGCCCTAATCCTGCAATAGGTAAGATAGTAGCTAACAAGCACCTGTAGAGTAAGAAAGAGCTACACTTCCTTTTTTCTGCCATCTTTGTATTTAGTATGCCATGTTATTAGTTTTACTTCCATTTTGTTACTTACTGCATAAGACCCCTAACCCAGACATTCTTGCTCCAGAAGCTATTGTTGAAATAATCTTATCAACCCTGCTGTGCCAGCTCCTGCCAGAGGAAAAAGGATAAACAGTACAATGGCTAATTAACTTGTATGCTGCCCATAATCCAGTCAGAAGGGTCTGATAAGCCAGTATCAGAGACTCTCTGGCACCTAGGGGGTAGAGGAGACAGGAATTCTCTAAATCCCTGGACCTAATCTTGTCCCACGTAGGTGGTACATTCTGATTAAAGCAATTGTTCTTTAATGTCTGGCAATTGGAAATGATATTAAACTAAGTGAACTGACCAGTAAAGTTATGCTTTGTTTGACTATACATAAATATGATGTATGAGTCATTCTAGAGGGATGGCTTTTATTATTTTACTAAGCTTGGTACTATTTTAGTGGACCATTGCCTGCTCCTGTGTTCCTGGGTCCTGATGACTGGTGTTCCTGAGCTGACTAAGCAGGCTGGGCTCTGGGATATCCAAAACCTCATCATCCAGGGTTTGATTCCTGTTGCTTCCTGTAAGCTAAAGCATTTAGCATATGCTGCTAGATGTTATATATAGCACTGTACATTGCATATTAATAGGTGAATATTAATTATTATTACTTATTTTGAATATAAAATGTACTGGTATATACAGGGATTGAACCCATGATACTGAAGAATAGCATGGGGGCTAGTAAAATGTTTTAGACCCCTATGGGGCTTTAAAGCATATTAGTCAATCGCATGGGGACCTGTGTAGCGCTGATGCAAGATGTGCTTTTGTAGATGGCGGCTCATCAATCGCCCTATTAATAAACTGTGTTTAGCTGCATTAATAGACAGTGTTATTTGATGTGAGTCTAATGTGTATGTATTTTACATCTAATGTATGGCATAAACCAAAACGAAAAGCAGTTAAAAGTAATGATGAAAGTATGATGAAGGCAGACAAAGTTTGTTGATATTTTTTATTAATTAACTATGAGTATTTTGAAGTCCTTATTAATAATTTGTTGTAGCACTTAATAGAAGTCAAGAGATTTTGAACTCACTTTTATAATATCATTAGCAACCTGAAATACAGTTTATATTTTATGTAATGTATAAGCCCATTCTTTGATGCATTTTTTTGACTTGGAAAGGATCCTTCAATTCACTAACTGCTATTCTTATTGGCAATTAAAAGAACAGAAACAGTCTCTATTCTAGTATCACTGAAAACTACATTTAAAAGCATTATTATATAATATTGTGTATTTGAATGTGTATGTATTTAAATCCTTCAACAGTTTATGTATGTTATCTACTATCACTCCCTTGAGGGCGGTCACAGGGCTAGCACATGCTCATTGTCATCAAAGCAAGAAGCCAAAAAATCCTCTCAGAGTTATAGTCAGTTGCGTACATCACTATGAGCATGTGCTAGAATGTTAATTATAGCACCGAATTTTCTTTCAGTAAATTTTCTTTTTCCATTTTGCCTTTATGATCCACCCACAAAGAGGTTAAAAGGTTATTTTAATGAGAGATAACTGATAAGCCATTTTATTATTTTCTATTTTTTTTTTTGTGGGTGGATGAGAAAGGCTAAGTTACCGCTCAGAATTGCAGACTTTAATCTTCTTTTGCTAAAGGAAAATTAAGTTGTTTTTTTAATGTATAACATACTTGTTATTACCTATAGATTTAAATTATATCGTATTTGAAACATTTGCTGAGTCACTTCAATGAGCCACTCTAGTAAGAAAAAAACTGCACATTTGTGAAATATCTAAAAAAGCTATCAACTATTTTTGGGGAAATCAGTCTTTTTGACGATACTTTTTATGTAGAATAGGTTCAATCGTCTCTATTTTGATCACATTCTTATAGCTGGAGCAGGAGGGATTTGAGTATTGCAATTATTAGGGGAAGGAGGGTAGAGGAGGAGGGAAGAGGTGCCATGAAACTGGATCATGTTGAATTTGACACCCACTCCCTTCCCTTTCACATGCTCAGAAGCAAGCAGTTTGAAACAGTAACTCCATAAATGTACAAGCCACGTTCACTCATAACCAATCTTCACCATAGTATAGTGGATTCCTCCCCAGCCCAAAACAGACACCTTTTTCCTAATTAAAGTATAGTTTTCTCATGTTAACCTTCCTCACTATGCTTTTAGTCAGACCCAGCATTTAGAAACATACCGGTATATATTCTTTCATTACACAATAGTCCTTTATGAAGTCATCATTTAAATAAAAAATAGATTGCATTATAATTAAGTCATATAGATCATGTTAAGTGATTATAAATGTCTGGGTGTTTTTAGTTAGATAAAAATATTGGTTCTTGGAGATATTATTAAGGCAATTTCTGGAAATCTGTATTGCAGTAATAACGTTATTATATATTGATATTTTATAATTGGGTGTATTGTGTTAATGACTTTTCCATTACCAGAAAATGTAGTCAGGTATTGCCATTCTGTACATCGAAAGTGTTATGTGTCTTTATTACTCATGGCAATGAATGTGGCTTTTTAATCTCTTAAATCATTAAAACATCCATTGTTGCTTGCATATCCAAGGTTTCATCTTCATCGGTTATTATGAAGCTCTTCCTTTCAGGTCTGTGAGGAGACAGATAAAGGTTTGTGGATGGAACTTATACAATAGATAACTGAAGGCACATTTTTAATAACAAAAGCCACCAGCTAAAGTAAAATGTTTCAGCTTGCAATTGAGTTCTTTAGTGCATAAATTCACATTTCCAGAAATATTTGCAGTTATTGTAAAACTGCTAGGCTACAAAAAAACCTGATTGAGTTTAAGTGGCCGAGGTAGTAGCAGTAGCAGTATCTAGTATCATGTTCATTGCTTCAATGTTCGAATCTCTCCATCTCTTCTCCTGCCGTTCCCTTCTTCGTGTGCCTTCAATTATTCCCAGAATCCGAGTCTTCTCTAGGGAATTCAGTTTTCTCATGATATGGCCAAAATATTAGAGCTTTAACCTCATGATCAAATGTTCCAGTGATCATGATTTGATCTTCTTGCAGGAAGTGACTGAAATCAGTTTTCTCCAGCACCATAAGTAACAGGTTTCAATTGCACTGCACTCAGTCTTCTTTATACATCCCTATGTTACTACTGGGAATACCATAGTTGTAATTATGTTGACCTCTGTTGATAGTGTAATGTCTTTACTTTGTAATAGCTTGTCCAGACTTGCCATAGCTTTCCTTCCCAGAAGCAAATATGGCGACAGTCACAATCTGCAGAGATCTTGGATCCCAGGGAAATAGAATCTGTCACTGCCTCCACTTCTTCCACACCTTTTTGACAGGAACTGAGTTTGCTGTTTGTCATGATCTTCATCTTTTTAAAGTTGAGCAGCAGGACAGCTTTTGTTCTCTCTTTTTTCACCTTCATCAGTAGGCCCTTTAGCTATCAGAGTAGTATCATCCACGTATCTGAGGTTGTTAATATTTCTCCAAGCAATATTAATTCTAGCTTGGTATTCGGCCAGCCTGGACTTACACATTCAACATGTAAGCTGAATAAATAAGATGGCAATATACAACCTTGTCGCACTCCTTTTGCAATCTTGAACCATTTGGTTGTTCCATGTTCAGTTCTGTCTGTTACTTCTTGATCCACATACAGATGTCTCAGGAGGCAGATAAGATGGCCAGGTATCTTTTATCAGTTTAAGAACTTGCCACAATTTCTTGTGATCCACAAAGTCAAAGGCTTTAGAATAGTCTATGAAGCCGAGGTAAATGTTTTCTGGAATTCTCTTGCTTTCTCTATTATCCAACAGACATTGATCTATTAAGCCTCTGAAAACCCGACTTGCACATCGGGTAGTTCTCAATTATAGCAAAATTGCATAGAAAAGCAAAAAATTAGGTGCTGTACTTGTTTTTTACGTTCTAAAACCTATTGTTTGTTTTCCAGTTTTTCAAAATTTGTAATGGGTTTCGCAATAAAATAGGCGGGCAAACATGGAGCTGGGGAGAGTTAGAGAGTTCAGCTGGGCTTAGAAAAAAGTAGGGTGTGTGAGACATCCAGCTACAAAATCAATGAAAGCAAGAGAGAGAAATGGGAATAGTTAGAGAGGGAGAGCAAAGGAGATTACAGTAAATATCCCTTCTTGGGGAGCAGAAACACAAAAAATGTTTATGGACGATTGTAGGGAGTAGACCCAACTAGAACCCAATTAGTATGAATGCAAAGTAGTGCCCACAAAACATGCTCAAATTGGGATTAGACAGAGCCTTAAAAAGTTTGAGCTGCTGTTAGAAAACAGGAGGGAAATTATTTAGCTAAAGCAAATATTTAAAAATCACTTTACTGGGTTATGTGTTTTTTATACCTGTGTACTTAAAACTAGCGTTGTGTTTTTTTCATAATGAGTTTCTAAATTTCCAATTTTAAAATACAAAAATATGTTGACTTTGCCAACCATTTTACACATAAAATTCAATCTATCCACAATGAACTCTCCTCTCACCGTGGCTCACACACTTCCCTCTCTCAACTAACTCAACTAACCAACAACACTCAATCTACTCCCCTCTCCATTCCCACATCCACTCTGAACTACTTTACCCCTGCAACAGAAGATGAAGTCTCCATCCTAATATCATCCTCTCACCTCACCACCTGTCCTTCAGATCCTATTCCATCTCAGCTCATCCCTCCCCTCTCTACTACATGAATCCCAGCTCTCACACACATCTTCAACCTTTCCCTAAACACTGGCATGTTTCCATCATCTCTAAAACATGCCATAATTACACCCACTCTCAAGAAAAGCTCATCCGATTCTGACGTTGCATCTAACTATCGCCCTATCTTTCTACTTCCCCTGGCTTCCAAACTGCTGGAGCGGCTCGTCTATAACCGTCTTACCAGTTTCATCTCCTCTAACTCTATTCTGGACACTTTCCAATCCGGCTTTCGGCCCCAACACTCCACTGAGACAGCCCTCATAAAAGTCACCAATGACCTGCTCACCGCCAAGTCTAAAGGCCACTTTTCTATTTTGCTTCTTCTGGATCTCTCTGCCACCTTTGACACAGTTGACCATTCGCTTCTACTCCACATTCTCTCCTCCCTCGGCATTCGAGACACTGCTCTCTTGTGGTTCACATCATACCTCCAAGAACGATCATTTAGCGTCTCCTTCTCCGGCACATCTTCTTCTCCTCCCCCCCTGTCTATTGGCGTACCCCAAGGATCAGTCCTAGGCCCCCTCCTCTTCTCCATCTACACATCCTCACTCGGCACCCTAATAAACTCTTTTGGGTTCCAGTACCATCTCTATGCAGATGACACCCAAATCTACCTCTTAGCACCAGATCTATCCCCCTCTCTTCTAGCACACGTCTCCGACTGCCTCTCTAGTATATCCTCTTGGATGTCCGCCCACCATCTGAAACATGTTTAAGACTGAACTCTTAATCTTCCCACCCTCTACTACAGCTTCAATTCCTCACATCTCTCTCTCTGTCAACAATGCCATCATCATCCCCACCTCCCAAGCCCGCTGTCTCGGGGTTCTACTGGACCCTGCCCTCTCTTTCATCCCACACATACAGTCTCTAACCAAATCCTGTCTTTTCCATCTAAAAAACATATCCAAAATACGCCATTACCTTACACAAGACACTACTAAGATTCTAATACACTCTCTCATCATTTCTCGTCTTGACTATTGCAACTCGCTCCTTGTTGGCCTGCCAATCACTCGCCTCTCCCCACTTCAATCCATAATAAATGCCTCCGCCAGACTCATCTTCAGTACACATCGTTCAGTGTCGGCAGCTCCTCTTTGTCAATCACTTCACTGGCTTCCCTTAGCCTCCAGAATAAAGTTTAAAATCTTGACCCTAACTTATAAAGCCCTCAACAACAGCGCACCCCCATACATCTCTGCTCTCATCTCCAATTACTCCCCCACACACCCTCTTCGTTCTGCTAATGACCGTCTTCTTTCTACCACTCTTGTCACCTTCTCTCACTCCCGCCTCCAGGAGTTTTCTCGCACTGCCCCAATTCTCTGGAACTCCTTGCCTCGCTTCACCAGACTATCCTCCTGCCTTAAATCCTTCAAAACATCAATAAAAATGCACCTCTTTAAAGAGCCTATAACCTTCCTCCCTAACATGCTCAGCACTACTCTCTCCCTACTGTACCACATACACACTTCAACCTTTATATTGTAAGTCTGCGAATTTCAATCCTGCAAGGTGCTTTAGGGAAAGCGCTATGGACACTGGATTCCAAGCTCAAAGACAGGGCCATCCACTCTTTGCAATGTGTGAATCTTGAACTTGTCATTGCCTGTAACTTAACTTATGTATAGCGCTACGGAATATGTTGGCGCTTTACAAATAAACAATAATAATAATAATGTTAATAAATCCATGCTGCAACCATGTACTGCCAATCTATCTCAGATATATTTTCATTATATTTTTATTAGTTAGCTATGGCAAAACAAATAGTTATAGCCTCCATTCCAAATGGCTCCCATAAGAATTCTCATAAGGCTGACTCACAGCTACTGGAGTTTTGAGAAGCTAATTTGCTGAGCTATTCTATGGCTCCCTAAAAAAGAATTATGTAAAACTTATTGACTCACACCCAAGAAGCTTTGACTGGAGGTTGCTAGCTCTAATGTTTGTTTGCAGCGTGCTCGCAGGGGACTCTGAGTCTAAATCTATGTAGTCTCCATAGCAATTTTATACAATACCCACTAAGGTGAGCACACTACACTAGCCCTAACATGCTCCCTTATCCCTATTATGGATGGTCCCCCACCTAAAGTAAAATCATGGGAATGCTAGGGAGCCATGACACCTAAATATAAACCATTACCATGGGAGTCCCTATGGATCCCATTGTAATCTAAAACATAACCATGGGGATACCTAATATTAACATGTATACCATGGAGAACCTATGGACCCCTATGGTATACTAAACTATGACCATGGGGGTCCTCATGGACCCCCATGAGACACAAAATTAACCCCTATACTATGGGGGTACTTAGGGCTCTCCAGCGACGATCATCAGTGCCCAAGTTCCTCACTCTTCAGCCCTGGATAAACGGGCACTTCCATTTTGATTGAAGAATCTGTCCTCTTCTTTCTTGATTGAAGCCCCTGGTCCTGAATTTTCAACCCCTTCACATATTTCAGTCCATGCATTCTTATCTCTTAAAGTTTAAGCAATCAAATATGGGGTGGGAGTAAAAAAAAATACTTGATTCTGATTGGCTGAAATATGATTGACACATATTTTAGCCAATTGGAATACACAAAAAAATTGGATATATGGTGAAGGCAGAGCCCAAAAAAACGTTAGTTGTCGCAGGAGCTTTTCAAACGAGGAACTCCATTAGGTGAGCTTTTTGTTTTATAGAGTGCTGGGTTTTTTAGGCGAGGCCCATATCCAAAGACCAGAGCTGAGGACCAAGGGCTTGAATCAAGAAAGAAGAGCACAGATTCTTCAATCAACATGAAAGTTCCCACTTATCCAGGGATTAAGAGTGAGGAACTTGAGCATCAATAATCGTCAATGGAGGCGTTAAAAGTATAGATATTGTATATAGTCCCCCCCTTACAGGTTTAATTTGATCCTATTTCCTGTTGTTTTTTGATGTGTATAGTTTTAGGGACAATGTTGTTCTTATGAGGACCCTCATGGTATAGGGGAAACTTAAGATGCCATGGAGGTCCATAAGAACTTCATAGCTTAGTGTACCATGGGGGTTTCTTTGGGACCAAGGACCTTGAGAGTTTGTTTGGAGGAATGGTCTCAGATCCCACCTCATCAGCATTATAAGAGAAGACTTTGCTGTTATTTTGGCAAAGACAGGGTACTAAATGCTGGGGTGCAAACAATTATGACACGTTTCTGGAAAAAAAGGATTGTTTTCTTTGAATAATTTTACCTCACTGAGAGAGTAGATGGTGTAACGGAGCAGGAACACGCAGTCCAAAATCTCCGCTGATATACGATAAAATACCCACGAGGCACTACAGTTTCACCATCCCCGACCTCCCATATTGGACGACACACAATTTGGGAGTCAAATGAATACTGACTTTATTTTGTTATTGCAGAAATATTTATACATCTCTTCCCACAGGCAATCCACATCCCCCATATTTGGCTGCACAATACCCATAAAGAGAACAATAGGTGGGTCACACCTCCCTGGCAACTTTGATACAATCAGACATTGATTCAATTACACTTCTTTGTTCTTATCTGAGAAAAACACTGTATACAATAGACTTCCTTTATCTTATGCGGAGTCGCTGTAACGAGATTATCTCCCATGCCAAGTAGCTGTAAATGTTTGGGACAATATTCTGCAGAGCATCAACCAACATACATATATTAGGATCATATTTTAACCATAATAATCATAAAACAGGGTAAAACAGTGATGGGTTCCGTTACACACCTCCCCCGTGACCATAAGCCGGCATACACGGTCTGATCCCAACGGATCTGCTTGGGGATGTCCGGAGGAGTGCTCACAGATCATTTCTCGAGTTCTGTCTGTCTGGACAACCCGTCGGCGTTACCATTTTGTTTCCCTGGGCGATACTGGATGGTGAAATCAAATGGTTGTAGTGCCAAACTCCATCTCAGTAGTCTAGCATTGTCCCCTGACACCCGGTTTAGCCACACCAACGGGTTGTGATCTGTGAGCAAGGCAAATTGTTGGCCATATAAGTAGGGCTGTAGTTTCTTGAGGGCCCACACCACCGCCAGGCATTCCTTTTCGATGGCGGCATAGCTTACTTCCCTGGGTTGTAGTTTCCGACTTAAGTAAGCGACGGGATGCTCGCCGCCATCGGCCCCAACTTGGCTCAGCACTGCTCCCAATCCAAACATAGAAGCATCAGTATGAACGAGAAAGCGTTTAGTTGGATCGGGAGCGGCCAGTACAGGGGCATGAATTAGGGCAGATTTCAGTTCTTGGAATGCCTTCTCACACTCTGGGCTCCAGGTCACTACTTTGGGTAAGTTCTTTTTGGTGAGGTCAGTAAGGGGCTTGGCTAGGGCACTATAATCAGGTACAAATTTACGGTAATACCCGGCGGTTCCTAGAAAAGCTAAAACCTGAGTTTTCGTGCGAGGGGTTGGCCACTTAGCTACGGCCTCTATCTTAGCGGGTTCTGGCTTTTGCCGCCCACTACCCACCCTGTGGCCTAAGTACTGCACTTCAGCCATCCCTACGTGGCACTTGCTGGGTTTTAACGTGAGACCTGCCTCCCTGATGCGGTCGAGGATGGCTCCTATATGGGTCAAGTGCTCGTCCCAGGAGTTGCTAAATATTGCTATGTCATCTAAATAGGCGCAAGCATACTCCTGGGATCCGTCCAGTAACCGGTCCACCATCCGCTGAAACGTAGCCGGCGCATTCTTCATCCCGAATGGCATCACCTTGAATTGGTATAGCCCAAACGGGGTGACGAATGCGGACTTTGGGATGGCATCCTCGGCTAGTGGGATCTGCCAGTACCCTTTGCACAAGTCTATTGTGGTGAGGTACTGGCCCCTGGCCATTTTATCTAATAGCTCATCGATTCGGGGCATGGGATAGGCATCTGAAATTGTTTTATCATTAAGTTTCCGGTAGTCGACGCAGAAGCGGGTGGTTCCGTCCCGCTTCGGTACCAGCACTACCGGAGAGGCCCATGGGCTATCTGAGTGTTCTATCACTCCTAGTTGTAACATTTCGTCAATCTCCTTCCGCATATGATCTTTTACGGATTCTGGTATGCGGTAGGGGGTTTGTCGAAGAGGGTGTTGCCCTGGGGTTTCTACCCTGTGGGTAGCCAGCGGGGTATACCCGGGCTGGTTGGAGAATGTATCCCCTTTTTCCCGGATAAGCTCTAGTATTTGAGCTCGCTCTCTAGTGCTCAGCCTGTCTCCTAGCTGTACTTCCCCTAATTCTGTGTTGGCCCCCCCTTGGGCTAATAGGTCTGGTAGTGGTATATTATTCGGGTCCTCAGCGGCCGAGGCACATATGGCAGTTACTTCTTCGGTCCGCTTGTGATAGGGTTTCAGCATGTTAACGTGGAGCATGCGTCTACCGCCTGCTCCTGTACATGGGGCAATTATATAGGTGGTGTCACATACCTGTTCCACCACCTTATAAGGGCCTTGCCAGGAGGCCTGCAGTTTGTCATTTTGAACTGGCTTCAAGATTAACACCTTTTGTCCTATTTGAAAACTGCGGTCTCTGGCTCCCCTATCGTACCATCTGCGCTGTCGTTGCTGAGCCGCCTGGAGATTAGACCGTACCGTCTGGAATAGGGTCTCCAAGCGTTCCCTGAACTCTAGTACATATGGGACGATAGGGGTACCGTTACTGGTGACCGTTCCCTCCCAGTGTTCCCTAATGAGGTCTAAGGGACCCCGCACTCTCCTTCCGAATAGTAATTCGAATGGCGAGAACCCCGTGGACTCCTGGGGTAACTCTCGGTACGCGAAGAGCAGATGGGGAAGAAACCTTTCCCAGTTCTTCTGGGTATCCATGAAGGTAACGGAGCATTTGCTTTAATGTTCCGTTGAACCGTTCACAGAGCCCATTGGACTGGGGGTGATACGCTGAGTTTACAATAGGTTTCACCCCACATGTTCTCCATAACTGATGAGTGACTTCGGCCGTGAATTGGGTACCCCGATCTGAGATAATCTCTTTGGGGAACCCCATTCTAGAGAATATCCGGATTAGGGCATCTACTATAGTCTCCGCATGGATATTAGTTAGGGCTACGGCCTCTGGGTACCGGGTGGCATAGTCTACTACGGTTAGTATATACTTCTTCCCTGACGGGCTGGGTTTTGCTAGGGGTCCGATTATATCTACTGCCACTCTGCTGAAGGGCTCATCTATTATGGGTAGGGAGTGCATTTTTGCCTTGTACCGGTCCCCTCTCTTCCCTACTCTCTGGCATGTGTCACAAGTTTGGCAATACTGCCGAATATCTTTGGAGACCCCTGGCCAAAAGAAGTTTTGGGTCAAACGATGCTTCGTCCTACTGACGCCTAGATGTCCTGATAAAGGGATGTCATGGGCAATACGTAGTAATTCTTGCCTGTACTTTCGGGGCACGACTAATTGTGTGAGGGTCACGGGTACAGATCCTGCTACTACCTTCTCAGCATATCTATACAATAATCCTTTCTCCCAAGCGTATCTTTCCCCCTCCAACCCTGCCTGATTCTGTGTAACCCTATCCCGGTATACCTGCAGGGACGGGTCAGTGACTACTTCAGTACCAAACTCTAAGGGGGGAGCCCAGGGGATGAAAGGTGGGTCAGTACTATTACTTACTGGAGCCTCAGAATGTTCAGAAGATGCGGTGGTGCGGGCCTGCTGCCGTGTTACCACGGGTAGCGCTTCCTGCGTGGGGTGCTGAGAAACAAAAGCGGAGGTCAGCTCCCCCAAGTCGTTACCCAGGATGACATCAGCTGGTAAGTCCTGCATGAGGCCCACTTCCACATTCCCCGACCCCGCTCCCCAATCCAAATGTACTTTAGCAGTGGGAATTTTGTAAATCGCCCCCCCCTGCCACACGGACTGCCACATATTCTCCAGTGAGCTGGTGCTTGGGGGCTAGGTGATTGCGAACCAGGGTTATGGTGGCCCCAGAATCGCGCAGACCCTGAAGGCGTTTTCCCTCTACGTGTACCCCTTGGCGGTGTCCCTGTCGGTTGTCTGCAGCTGCTTGTACTGGGTTAACCTCGTGGAGGGTGCCCAAAGATTCTTCATTAGACTGGGTCCCGAAGAAAGGTTGTCGAGGCTCACTCTGGTAGCAGTGTACTGCTGCCCGGTTTGCAGGGAAATTGGTTGGAGTATTCCACGTGGTGCGGTTTCTGTTTCTGGGACAGTCTCTTTGCATGTGGCCCTGCTGGTTACACGTGTGGCACCTGATGAAAGATCGGGCATTGTTGTACCGTGGAGGGGTTTGGTAGTTCCCACCACCCGGACGCAGTGCTGGGGTGGGGTTAATGGTGTGCGGTCGGTTAGCAGCTCCCAAGATGGACCGTGCCTGTGCCTGCTGTGCCCTCCTGGCATCTTGGTACTCATCTGCCCACCTGGCGGCTTCAGTTAAGATGCGCGGTTTCCGATCTCTCAGCCAGTTTTGTAAATCCGGGGTTAACCCCTGGAAGAATTGCTCCAGTAGCAGTAATTGTAGCATGTCCTCCACTGTGGTTGCTTGTGCGGCTTGTACCCAACCTTTGCCCGCCCTAGTTAAGCGGTGCGCCCACTCCATGTGAGTATCTTTCTCCGTCTTTCGGCTTTCTCGGAACCGCTGCCGGTATGCCTCCGGGGTAATTGCGTACCTGTCCAGGATCGCCTGCTTTACTTTCTGGTAGTCTCTGCTATCCTCGTCTGGCATGGTGCGGTAGGCTTCTGCTGCCCGGCCCGCTAGCTTACTCACCAACAGGGTTACCTGGTCGGCGGCGTTGATCTCATGTAATTGGCATAATCTCTCAAAGTCATGCAAGTAGCCATCAATGTCTTCGGTCTCCACATAGTTTTTAAAAGCATGGTACGGGAGTTTAGGCTTCCCCGGTACTATGTGTGGTGTGATTAGGGACCCCTCTCTGGACCTCCAGTCTGCCCGCTGCTTTCCCATTATGTATTCGTGGACCTCTGACATAATCCTTTCCAAGGTTTCTGTGGGAGGCGTACCTGGGAAATGGGCCAGTCTGCATTGGAGTTCTCTTCCAAACTCATTCTGTGTGCTGTCCGTAAGAGGTGCTGCAGCAGCTGCCCGGTCTCCCTCCATGAGTTCAACAATAAGGGTAGCTTTGGTTTTATTGCTGGCAATAATTCCCCTTGCTTCCAATAGCTCTTTTAGCGTGGCCCGTTTCAACTTGGTATAGACTGTCTCCATTCACTATCCGTTCGGGTCTATTCACATACCCTTTCCTTTCGGTTCCATACGAAATAGCAAATTTCCCAAATGGCTGTAACTGCCGAACAACGGTCTACTGTGAGGTTTGAATCCCGTCGCTGCCATCAAATGTAAAGGAGCAGGAACACGCAGTCCAAAATCTCCGCTGGTATACGATAAAATACCCACGAGGCACTACAGTTTCACCATCCCCGACCTCCCATATTGGACGACACACAATTTGGGAGTCAAATGAATACTGACTTTATTTTGTTATTGCAGAAATATTTATACATCTCTTCCCACAGGCAATCCACATCCCCCATATTTGGCTGCACAATACCCATAAAGAGAACAATAGGTGGGTCACACCTCCCTGGCAACTTTGATACAATCAGACATTGATTCAATTACACTTCTTTGTTCTTATCTGAGAAAAACACTGTATACAATAGACTTCCTTTATCTTATGCGGAGTCGCTGTAACGAGATTATCTCCCATGCCAAGTAGCTGTAAATGTTTGGGACAATATTCTGCAGAGCATCAACCAACATACATATATTAGGATCATATTTTAACCATAATAATCATAAAACAGGGTAAAACAGTGATGGGTTCCGTTACAGATGGCTTGTAGGCTTGTATTGCTTAGGGGTGCAAATTATTCTAGAGAACACTGTATATTCCAGCAAGCTTTTTCCTGGTTTTGCAGGGGATTAATCATAGCAAGTAATGCACTCACTACTTCTATATGGTAAATCTGAAATGGTTCTGTCAATATAAGGCCAGAAACTCCTTCTGACTAGTTTCTAGGTCACTTCTTTTTCTCTAAGTGATAATGTATAATGCTTCAAGTACTTTAAAATGCATTTTAAAAATGTTGGCCTGTCTGGTACTTCCAGTAAGAACTTCAGTAACATTTATGTGTAGAGCCTTAAATAAATGTCTTGAAGAACTTTTCCTGATTCTGATAACTGTAGAGCCGCTAAGGGGCTTCTCTTGCAAAGTGTAGCAGCTGTAATAGCTTTATTAAAGAGCAAATTTTTTTATTGTTTTTCCAAGCTAAGGTCTTTAGAGCCCACTGTTTACAGCTGTGCCTTTCCATTAAATATGTCCAAGAAAAGGCGATTGATTGCACACTGTTTTCCACAAGTGGCCTGTTTTCTGTTTTTCAGGTGTACTTGAATTAAAGTGACACAGCTGAGGTTCCAGAAATGGTATTATTATTCTCAATCTATAGGTAATAACAAGCACTTAAATTGAATGTTATAAAAAATAGCATTTAGCTACAGTTAACTAACATTGCAGTTTGTCATTTTAAGCATTTCAGCCTTTTTGACTTTCTTTCAGTTGCCTGCACATTATGCAGGACTAGACTTGAAGACAATGGACTTGTTGCTTCAGGGCCTTATCAGTAGTTAATGCCCATGATCTTTTGTTAGCTTTGAATGGCAAACTTTAACGTGGGATAATGCAACAACAATTGATAAATTACGGTACTTGTTACTACCTATAGTTTAAATTATACCATACTTGGTTATGCCATTTTAACTAAGACCGTAGTCCCATATTTAAAAAATCCTATTTTGAAGAACAAAAATTTTAAATTATAGAATATAATTGAGTTTACTATTACATAAAACTATGAAGTTTCACAAAATAGTTGGTTTTGTTTATATGTTTCTTGAATGTAGAGAAGGATTCAGCTGGTGTTGTTAAAATGCTGCATTTCTTAGTTCCAGAGCTGTTAATAAACCTAATAGTAATCTCATCCATGTACAATGTCCCTCCATGCTTTACAAATCTAAACAAAACAAAGGCCCAAAATGTAGCACATCATTGTATAAAATAGTGGATAAATGAAGTTGTGGGATTCATATTTAACTGGGTTACATACCCAGACAATGAGATATTCAGCTTAATAGAGCAGGTGAACATGTTTGATAGACTGATGGTAACATGAGCCACAAAAAGGAGGATGTCATCACTGATTTTGGGACTCCCCGTAACCCCACAAGCAACCCTGTTATTTAGGACTCTAATACACTGGGTGGCTAATATCAAAGGCTATTAAAATGGACATGATACTATGACATGTTGTTTTTATGTCTAATGTAATGTGGGTCACAATAAGGAATGTTGGGGTTACTACATGTTTGTTAGTGGGACAACAAAGGGTTAAGTTTCTGCACAAATGTATATGTCCCTTATGAGAGACCAGTGATCCACTCCGCCTCAGACCCTCAGATAGTTGTAAAAGTTGATAAGCTCAACAGGATAAATAAACCCCACCACTCCTGACAGAAATAAATATAATAATAATACTAATAATAGAAGAGCAAAGCCAGAAGGGGTTTGGTTAAAGAAAATGGGGAGGGGGAGATGTGAGTTTATTGTTTTTGTTTTTTTAAATGTGTTCGGAAAAAGAATAAAAACAGGCAATCTGTTTCTACACTACTTGAATGGTGTTACTCATCTGATTTTTCTGCATGAATGATGTTCTGATCTGAATTGCTGGGTACTGAGATGAATATAAAATCACAACCTGGAGACTGCTCCTGTAATCTAAAGCAGGAGGACTTGGAGTACATGGACCCCTGGTCTCTGGGTTGTGACATAGGATATGGTGACATAGGAGATGGTGAACATAACAACAATCGGGTATCTTAACTGAATAAATGAAGATGAAATCCAATGGTTTACCAATGGTACATGTGTAGATATGGGAAAAGCAGGAGTACTACTATATGGCAAATATAAGTTTAGTTTCAAGAGTGTCAATTACAGAGCTGGAAAACAATATGCTTTTTTGCTGGGTATAGTCTATTATAAACAGTACTGCATGTAGTTTAAAATCTTAGATGTTGACAATTTTAATTAGCTTCTAAGCTGCCTGTTTTCCCCTCAAGCATAAATCTCCTCCTACCTGTGTATATCAGGGGGTGTGGCCAGCTCTGCCTGTGTGCTGAACTATCATGGAGCTTGGACGTAGGCTTGGCTGATGTAATTGTTCCACCCTATGACATAATTAGCTTCGCCCACACTTCATACACTGAAGTAATAGTATGCAGCTGCCCCAGTGACAATGTATGAGCCAACATAGTGCGACCCTTTAATGGACATGCTCAGCCTGAAGCAGACAGCAATGATACACACAGGAGGAGATACAGAACTTTGCTTGAGAAAAAAACACACAGTTTAAAAGCTAAGAAAACATTGTAACTTTTATTTATTTTAAACTGCATACTGTATTTAATAGCCTACAGTGGATATAAAAAAGTCTACACACCCCTGTTAAAATTTGAGGTTTCTGTGCTGTAAAAAAATGAGACAAAGATAAATCATTTCAGAACTTTTCCACCTTTAATGGGACCTATAAACTGTACAACTCAATTGAAAAACAAACTGAAATCTTTTAGGTAGAGGGAAGAAAAAATATAAAAATAAAATAATATGGTTGCATAAGTATGCACACCTTTAAACTAATACTTTGTTGAAGCACCTCTTGATTTTATTACAGCACTCAGTCTTTTTGGGTATGAGTCTATCAGCATGGCACATTTTGACTTGGCAAGATTTGCCCACTCTTCTTTGCAAACACACTCTAAATCTGTCAGATTGCGAGGGCATCTCCTGTGCACAGCCCTCTTCAGATCACCCCACAGATTTTCAATCGGATGTGCTGTGTGTGAGTGTGTAAGTTAATTGGAGGCATATTTGTTTTTTTTGTTTGTTTTTCGAGTCCTGCGGTTAGGCCGTTTAATTCATAATTTTTGCGAGGTCCCACAATTTTTCCAAGGTCCGCAATTTTTTGCAAGTTCTACAGGCTTTAGGATGAGTGCCTGTGCCTTCAGTGCTTATTGCAGCTAAGTCCTGCGGGCCTCGAGATGAGCACCTGTGGCACTCATCTCCACCCTGGCAATGAGCGCCTTCCCCCCACCACCCCCCAGTTCCTACAACCCTGAAAGAGAGAGAATATGCAAGAAGAACTGATGATCATGGGGGGCATTTTCTAAGTATCTCAAGTGGTTGAGATGTGTATCCCTGTATTTACTATGCACTAGTTTAATTGACAGTTCTGAGGGGAAAAGTAAAATGATAGTAAGATGAGAACCAACACTTTTCTCTGTAATTACCTTTATTTTTAACTTTACTTTGTATTTTAAGCAGTGAAAAACACTTGTCAGAAGCTCTAAATAAACTAATTGTATAACGATCTGTCAGTTCTTAGACAATAGCTGCATTTCATCTTTAACATCTATTCATCCCATGATGGGAATTTTTAGTGTAATTCTAGGCCCATTTCAAGCAGTAATCATCACAAGTGAATAAGCATCAGGAAAACATTTCTTATTTTTAGCTCCCACGGGTACATCTTTTGCATAGACACGCAAATCTTCTTTTATTAAATGAGGAGATTTCTGAGGATGTGTATTCTTCCTTCTCAGTGATTTCAAAGCACATCCCTTTTCTTTATGGAATTATTTTGACAGGCAGCAACTTACCATAACTATAGCTTTAATTAACTGAACAAAACTAAGCTTTAATTTAACTAGACTGAATCAATATAGCATCTCTGTAGTTGTGTTCAGCCTGCTGTTTTGTGTTGCTAGCTTTTGGAGTTAAGTGGGAAGATAAGCGAATAAACAGAGCTATACTGTAAGACAATATCAATACCAGTCAACTGAATCTATAATAATATTATAGATTTTATTATAATTTTAAGCTTAAAGAATTACTGTAGTTCAGGTAAAACTTCACATATTTGTGAGGCATGTAACAACTTAAGAAGAATAGGAGCTGTGTGTGAGATGGGTATAAAATCTGTTTTAGGGAACAGCTTAATTTTGAAGACTTTGGGCCTCATTCAATTGCGATTTGACCAATTGAATAGGGCTCTATATAAGCAACAGCGTATATGTTTACAGAAGTTTTTAGTTAGTGAACTTCTATCCAAAAGCAAGATCTTTACTAACTAAAAACTTCTGTAAAAAAAATGCTCTGTGCTTATAAAGAGCTCTATTCAATTGGCCAAATCACAATTGAATGAGGCCCTTTGTGTATAGAATGTTCCATCTTGTCTGGCTTCCTGAAAACTTGAAACCTGATGGGTTGTGCTTATCTGACCTATTCGTGACAGAGGGATAGGTTGGAGGTAATAGTGAGAGTGATTATATAACAGAAAGCCCTATTTCTTCTCTCACACATGTACCCCAAAATACCCTGAATGCCTCAAGGGTTCATCCGAGGCATCCATATTTATACTTGCTTTTATTACATTTTTCCAGCCTAATTATACCCTTACATGACTTCCATTGTTTAGACATAGAGCCATTTCAGTGGTCCTTTTAAATTCCAGAATGATGCACAAGATATAGAATTTGATGATACTGGGAAAGAAGTTACATAGTTACATATAAATTTAGGATAAAAAAAAGACTTTTAGTCCATAAAGTTCAACCTTTTTAGATGTCCTCTCATCTGCACTATGCGGATTAGTTGTTAATTGATAGAAGGAGCGATTTTAGTGGGATCTGGTTTGCATTTTGGAAAATCCCGTCAAGAATATGCTGTCAACAAAAAAATGTCTAATGATTTAATGCATTTACTAGATTTTTTAAGTTTAATATGAAAATAAATAAAAGTTAGACCTAGGGTTCCCTATCAAAGGTCACCTAGATCACACTGTAGCGCCTATATATATAGGGAAGGTTAAGTAGTTAGGCCGATAAGTAAATATATTATACAGACTCTTATGGTGAATAAATACATGTATATGAGATATACAGTATAGTAGGAGAGGCAAAACAATATAGGAGATGTATAAGGAAACCCCCAAAGATAATGACAAATCTTGAAACTCAGTCTTAATTATAGACTCAAAGAATTAAATAAAAGCCAAAAACAACACCAGTTGTCAGGACAAATTGTCAAGCGAGTAGTAGAAGCAATACTTAAGTGAGTCCAAACAAGTTACTGTACTTTGATTGAAGTTTCAACTTCTTTTTTTCTCTTCTCTCTCGAAAGTAAGTCAGTTCAATACAGATGCACTTTACATATCAGTCCTATTAGGTCACAGCTGTTTCCAATGACCACAGAGTCAATAAACTACAGAAAATGAAAGAAACAAGTTAAAAGCGCACGCCACTTCCTGGTGTAATTCAATATGATTTTATTATAAGGCACACAAAGATAAAAAATGGACACTCACATGTAGCAACCTCTATATAAGAGGTATTGTATATATATATACAGGATTATACTCAGATCTTTCGCATTTACCTTATCCACTTGTTTTCACGAAACAGATCCTCATTGGTAGATGGGTGAAGTATAATCCAGTTAGAAAAAGGGAAAATCACTCTATATCTGATTTTCAAAAAACTCTACTAGAGGACAATGGTCTACCTTATTAGTCTCTCGGGACTCTTATCTCTAATTTCATTCACTTAGGGGTACTCAGCCCCAGTGTGTGAAAGATCAGAGTTGGTGGCCAAACCTCTATTTGTTAGATGTTATTTTCAAGATCAGATTATACAGAGAGATGTTGAAAGTCCATCAAAATGCATAAGATAAAATCAATGCATAGACACAATATATACAAAGAAAACAGCTAGCTGTTAGTATCATAAAAAAAAATAGATAAAAGAATAGATAAAAAAAGACACCAATGTGTCTACCTGTATCCACCAAATGTGTTTTGACCATTTATTGGGCTTTATCAATGGTAATAATCATAAAAGTAAGAAGTTCTGACATTTATATGTGCATATGTATGGAGATTGCTCCCTCATAGACCCTTCTGTTCCATTTTGGCGCGCTTCCCCCGGTCGCGTTGTGACATCATTAAGTCATTACCTGTTGTGCATTGCAATACGAGACGTGCGCCATGACGTCACAACGCCACAGAGCCCAAGGAAGCATCTCCCACCCAACTATAGCCAGGAGCAGCGTTTGGAACGCATATGCATTCCACTACAATATAATTAAATATATTTGTATGGGTTTAAATACGGGGCTTGTTGGTCCCTATAAAATAACATTAAAAAGGACATTAATCACAGTATAGAATACACAACTTAAGCCAATAATCATTTCATCATATCAAAATAAAAATAGATATAAATAGAATAGGTCAAAGGCAAATTCAAAAGATGTCTGACTTAGTAGTAACTAGATTATTGATTATTAGTTGCTTATTGGGTACCACTATATATAAAATAAATGAAAATGTATATAAGAAATTATATAAAAAATATAAAAAATATATAAAAAATATATATATACCTCCAAATCTAAAACAGGGAAAATGGTAATTAATTCACATATCCCTATATTATAAAATCACTCATATATATAACTCATATATAGTAAATAATTAATTAAATAAGGCTATTTTGGAATCTCTAAACATATATTAGAGTTGTATAATATTCAAATAAACAACGTAGGCATATATTAAAAATTAGGAGACTAATACTAAACTTCATAATATATCTTCTATTAATATCTATCTCCAATATAGCAATATAGGAAAAAAACAGGGATAATATCAAGACCAAGAAAAATATACCATTGAGAATAAGGCAAGAATGAATTTCTCATCTGCTAAACACTATAATATTATTATTCCCTATTAACATACATATCTGTTTATGCAAAGAAGGGCTATCCATAAAATGACTAGAGCGATATTGAGAAAACTTGTTCTAGAGATATATACTTTTATAAAAAATAGTTGTATATAAAAAAAAAAAAACTCAGTAGACTAAAAAGACTGCTAGGTCTATATCTCGATTGAGCCCAAAAGGTTCTAGAGTATTTAATTTATGAATCCAGAAAGTTTCTTTCGGTCTCAGTTGTAGAGTACAGTTTCCTCTTCTTTTATTGTGTGGTATGTAGCCGACTGCCTGTATATTTATCCCTTTAATGATTGAATTATGTTCTTGTATAATATGTGAGGAGAAACCATTTGTTAGGACTCCTTTCTCCACATTATATTTATGATCATAGAACCGTCTCTTCAGAGACCTTCTGGTTCAACCAGTATATTGTTTACCACAAAAACACGTGATAACGTACACCACAAACTCACTTTTGCAATTCAAGAAATGCTTTATTTTAAATTCTAAACCCAAATTGTTCGATATGATGGTATCCTTGTTAGTAGGTTTCAGATATTTACATGTATTACAATTTCTTGTACGGCATTTGTAACACCCTTTCAAGAACCAGTTCAATTCTCTTTAAACTGTCAAATTCTTCAGCTCACTCGGGTCTAGAATTTGTTTCAGATTACGATTTTTCTTTGCAGGAAGAATATTTTGAAGAACACTATCTTCCTGTAGGATATGCCAATGTTTCTTGAAAATTCTGGCTATCTCTCCGGATGCTTGATTGTATTTTGTTAGGAATCTACATACATCTTTCGATTGTGTATGTGTATCCCTCCTCTTCTTTTTAGTTAAAAGATCTTCTCTCTTCAGTTCTTTTGCTCTTTTGAAAGCCTCCTGAATCATATGGTCTTTGTAACCTCTTGCTTTAAATCTTCTCATCATAGAGCTACCCTCTTTCTCAAAATCCACAATATTGGAACAGTTTCGCCTAACCCTCTGGAATTGGCCGTAGGGGATATTGGTTATCCAGTTCTTCCTGTTGTCACTTCTAGCATGAAGATAGGTGTTGCAGTCTGTAGGTTTGGTATAAATAAGTGATGATATATTTTTACTGTCCCCTATCAATACCACGTCCAAAAAAGGAAGACTTTATCTTTGTGTGCTTTATAATAAAATCATATTGAATTGCACTAGGAAGTGGCGTGCGCTTTTCCCTTGTTTCTTCCATAATATGAAAATAAAATAATATACATTAAACATGCTTGGGTAGTTAATTCATTCTCTTTTATCAAACATAGTGATGTTCTTTTTAATGTACATTTTAAATGATACAGTAATAGAATGATATTTAGGTTATTTCTTCTGTGTTTTATAAAGCTTTATTAAAACCATAAATAGCATGGAAACATTTATCAAATACTTATGTTGAAGGGCAACTTAAATAATTAACACAGGCTGTGTCGCATCAATAAATTATTTTGATATATAACCCACTGTGTAGATTTAATTAATTGTCAAACATTTTACAGAATGTTACCGAGCTGCTATTCCTGTATCCTATTGTGAAATAAAATCTTCTTTATCCATAAAGACATATACAGGGGGCCCCGGGCTACAGACTACCCGACTTACAAATGATCCATGCTTAAAAACCATCTCCTAAGACATTTTGTATGTTTGTTTTAATGTTCTGTTTGCTTGAATTAAATAGTTTTTTGTTTGAACTTATTATTACAGTACAGGGGTATTATTATTATTATTACAGTATTACACTGCATTATTACTACCACATATAGGCCATTATAGTATTGCTATTATTATTATTCATCACGGATCCAAGTTACATATAAATCCAACCTAAAAATGTCCTCAGGAGTTCATCTCATCTGTAACCAAAGGACCGTCTGTATATCTTCAGTTCACTATAGCCCATATTATATATATATATTCTTCCTGTTTATCTATTCCTACAATTGGGAGGTCATCTTCCTTAACCGAAAAGTGCGTTTAGTAGGACTTCTGGAAAACGTATTAGTCTACAAAGCGTTTGGAAAAAAGTTTGTGTGATTTCAGCAATCTCTGGCCATATTGAAATATAATTGCATATTTTAGGTCTGTGGATGGTTGGTTGGCATGAAGGATGATAGATAGATAGATAGATAGATAGATAGATAGATAGATAGATAGATTTTTCTTCCATCGTATTTAAGATAGTTTTGAGACTGTTTTGAAAAATTGGCACAAGGTTACGTATAAAAATAGACTTTTCTTTCACAGGGTTATATGCAATTTATAATGCTGTTATAGATTTTTTATTTAAAAAAAAATGTAAATGATACATTTCATTGCAGCTAATTTTTTATACATAAAACCAATTGCTTATCATTTTTTATTTATCAAACTCTTATTCAATATGCTGTTGAATGTTCCTAAAATCTTGAACTGGGATGACATCCCCCTGCTGTAAAGATGTCTCCTGAGAGCTTATACTGCGTATGGAAGCTGTGCATGTGGAAGTAGATGATTGTAGCAATGGGAAATTCAGCACTAAACATAGAAATCCTAAAATGTATGACTGACTATTAGCCCAATTAAATTCCCTCAACATGTAGACCGTAACGGAACCCACAAGACTTACGGCTATTAAATTTGCCTCTTAAAGCTACCTGCAAATGACCTGCAGGTTAAAGGCGGAAAAACCATATGGGCTGTCGAAATCCTTTGTTCTATCAAGCCCACAACTGTTACGTTCCAATCTGGCTATTAAGTTGCAAGTAATTCCCAAAGTCGCCCTGGCGTTCAAGCCCGTAACTCACAAATCGAGGCAAAAATATTACGGGCTCCAAATAGGACCTGCAAAGAGTTTACAGACAATTTCTCAACACTGTAAAAGACAATATAAACACACCAGTAGACTTTAAAATATGTGGAAAGCATGGAAAGGCATTACAATTACTTGCACAGTAATCCCCAAATACAAAATATGTGTTAAAACAATATTTTATTTCATCATATGTTGGAATGGTCATGCATATGCCAATCTGAGAAGCCATGTTGCAACATGTACAAAGAATTAAAGACACGCTACCTGATTAAATAGCAACACAAAAACATGAAACTGATGCCATATTAACCCTTTCTCACTCACAGAGGCTCTCATGTGGACCCTGGAATATATATATGATTGCATATACATCTCGCTCATCACATCTACATGGGGGGGGGGGGGGGGGGGAGTGGCTCAATAACACCGCCAAACCACATATATCAAGTACCAGGAGAACATTTTATTATTTGTTGTTCAGTCCTTCAGTCGTGTCCCACTCTCTGTGACCCTATGGACTGAAGCATAGCTAGGTCTCGGCCTGTGCTGTTCCACTAGGTTTGCATGCCAAAGATACTACAGTGGGTTGCCATTTCCTTTTCTAGGGGACTGCGATTTCTCTGATCTATTTGCTATCACCTGCCCACCTACACTGGCCCTACATGGTATAGCTCACAGCTTTATTTAGGTGCACAAGCCCCTTCACCACCACCACTTTGCAATCCACAAGGGAACTAAGGAAATCATACACCACACTAATCTACTCTAACACATTAGGAAGGGACGCAAAAACACAAGGAGGCTGTGCAGAGGCACATGGATCAACATCCAACTCACCTCCATCATGGGTAATCTCCGCCATCCTGGAAAGTCCCACGCCATTGCTGTTGGCCATAAGTTTGCGAGCTTTCAATCTTGTGTCAGTGCCTTGGAAATGAGCACTATGTATATTTGATTCTAAGCTCAAAAACAGGGCACTCCATTCATTATAAGGTGTTCATTTGTGCTACTTCGAAAGAAAATACAACACAGTCAACGCATGGGCGGGTGGAACGCAAATTTATAATCTCCCTCAAGACCGCTTTCTATTGGCTGAGAGGCCTGTGTAATGAGCGATTGTTGCTCGGCCAGCCCCTTAAAAGCTTGAAAGGGTTTACAGGTTTTTTATGCTCGAAAAGGGTTTACGGGTTTGCGTCTACAGCTCATAACTCGCGGCATGGTTGAATTTAATAGCTCTGTAACACAGCAGATTTTAATAGGGCTGTAAGAATGCTAAAATCTAAGACCTTTCATTCTTTTGTTTCCACAGATCCTATCAATGGGCATGATGACTGAATATTATCACTACTTTTTTACAACAATGGTAAGAAATTCATAATTATACACTAATTCCAACCTCCTATCCATTCTATGATTCCCATTGTTGGCTCGCTTACAAGTTATTTCCTGCTCAGGATCCTATTATATCCAAAATCCTCCTGCTATGCTGTCCAAGTTATTGTTCAGTTCTGGTAAATCTGCTACACTTTACTTTATTCCATAGAGTCCAGACTTCTTGTTCACAAACATTTAAAAATATAAATATCCTTGGAATATTATTTAAATAGAACACCTTTAATGGTCACTGTCCAATGTTCATAACTGTTAAGTACTAAAAATCTAAATAAACAACTTTTCAGTTTATTGTAATAAAAAAAAATTGTGAAAACTGCTGGCTTCTCTCTGGTATTTAGACTGGTGCTTCAACTATTTTTCAGGCAGTAGAAGAAAGTGTGGCACATTTTTCAAGCTGTGACACTAAAGTTGTGCAGACACTTGGCAGGTTAAGGGTCTCAGCTGCATGATAGCCATATGTTTGTCTGAGGCATGCTTAAATTCCATAACTGTGTTTCACTCTATCACTACTCTTTATGTAAAGTACTACTTTATTATATAACCCCTAAATCATTTACCTTCCAACTTCAATTCATGACCTCTTGAAGACATTGTCCTCTTGAACTTTATGAAATCCTAAACTATACATACCCACCAGATCAATAACTACTTGTCCTTCGCATCACGTAATCTGTGCTTTTAGATTACTTGGTATATTGTATTGCTTTACCTATTCCTGGTACAGCTTGATGTCCCTACTATTTTGCTAATGGTCACCTTGGCGCACAGTTTATGCTATTGATCAATATCCTAACACTTTTGTCATTTTTATCTCAGAATTTAGTATTATTATTATTATTATTATATTTTAATTGTAGAGCGACAGCAGATTCCATAGCTCTCGGGTACAATAACCACGTGGATACAATTTGAAATTCAATTTGAAAACAGTAAAAATAAGTCCAGATTTCACATTTGTACATATAAATCGATACATGGAAGACGAGGCATCTGCTAATGTGAGAATTTATAACACAGACCAATAAAACATTTTTTATTGGTTTTGAGCCTGTTTGTTGGGTTATTTGGGGCTCTGATTCAGAAAATTGCATTGGATAGACCACATGAGCTCTAGTTTCTTATATATATATATGGGATAGTAGAGCCAAATATGAATATTGGGCAAGAAAAGATTGGCCTCCGAGGGAATATATGTTGGTTGGAGGACAAAATGTAATCAATGAACCTTTGGTAGCACGAGATAGAACCATACTGCCACCACTACATATAAAGCTAGCCATGATAAAAAAAAAATTGTAAAGGCTTTGAGTAAAGACAGTTTGTACATTGAATACATAACACATAAATTACCCGGACTTAACATGGAACAACTGAAGGCAGGAATTTTCGATGGTCCACAGATCAGACAACTTATAAATGACCCGCATTTCAGAGCATCAATGAATTAAACTAATCATGTGTCTGGTCTTCATTTGTTTTTGTTGTGGCAACAACAAGGCAGACAACTACACACAATTAGTAAAGAATATGCTCTTTCATTTCAACAGGCTTGGCTGCAACATGAGTGTTAAAGTCAATTATCGGCAAGGTGAAAAACAATGGAAGCCAACTATTGTTGGTATCTTATGTGGGATTGTCCTGGCAGGGCCATTTCCTAGAAGTTTTTTTAATTAAAATAAGCCATGTGAAGTGATGAATTTGTAGTAGTTAACATACAAATATGTCTACATGGCCCTGTGGAGCATGTGCTATGGAATAAAGAATAATAAAAAAAAATAGCAAAAAATAATGATAAATAAAAATATCAGTCTTACACAGTGGAGAAAGGGTTAAAAATAAATACATATTTAGAGGGATCATTGTGTAAAGGCCGGGTTCCCAATCGTAATGTCTACCCATTCACTGCCACAATCGAAAGTTACCAAGGGTATCCAGGTTACCTCCGTTCATAATTATAACACGTGCTCACCCCATGATAATGGAGTTGGCTACATGGAAGGATCTTAAACCCCACCATGCTCTACACCTTTAAGAGGTTTAAACCTGTTGCTAATAAAAGTGGATATTGCAACTGGGACCCTCAGTCTGCTAATACAGCACATGAAGGGTCCCAAGGGGGGATACCAGGGATCTTCCTGATTGTTTATATTATTCATTTACTTTTTTTCTGCAATTGCATCATGGAAGAAGTATACTAATTGTAATAGAAGTTCCTAAGCATGAAAAAATTCAAATAAGTTCTAGGGTGAAGGGTACAAAGCTGAATAGCCACTAGATTCCAATTTTACTTTAGTAAATTTGGTCTTCTAAAGACTGCCAGGTGATTTTATTGGTGGCCATACCTAACAAGCCCCAAGCATGCCCAAATTATGGGATGTACAATTTTCTGCTTTGGGCTTTAATTTTAGGCAAAAGAAAAAGCCTTTACTAAGCAACATGGTGACCTGGTATGCTGGATCTCAGGTCATTATGGCCGATTACAACACAGCGAAGCCACCAGAGATAGGTTAGTAAATTATCCCCACTATATGTTAAGGAGTTTAATTCAATCTAAGCTATCTCATTAAATTATGACATTAGCGATTAAGATTTAAAAAATAATAACTTAGATATAGCAAATATTCAAATTATCTTTGCGATCTTTCTGCTGTGTCCATACATAGACTATTATATTACACAAAAAATACATCTTCTATGAATGAGATATTCATAATTCAATCTTCTACCATTTCATCATTAAATCTGAAATAACACTGTTCGTTTATTATTATGACTTCACATTTGATTATATTAGGCATAAAATCCTCATTTTGGCATGTGAGCAGCTTATCATAATTTAATGGCTGCAAATTCTTTCTAACTACAATAATTATTGAGCTTTCTTTTTCTATCAATTGTATCACGATTTATGCCATTATCTTGTCTGATGGTGAAAAATAAGAGAGAAGAGGCATATAACGAGTTACCCTCTGGGGAAGAAGCACTGAACCTTTCTCAAATTCATTTCATCATTCTTGAATGCATTAAATAACTTTGAACTATGGTGCTATTTTAATATAGGATGTGTTAAAGTAGAGAAATCTCCTATCATTAGGGCTGCTAAGAAATTTGCAGAAGTTAAAAGAAAAAATGTTAGATATTTTATAGTATGAATAATTACATTTTATATAGATAAAGGTTTTTAGAGATAGTGTTTTTTGCATTCTTTCTTGGTTTTATGTTATTATAATTAAATTGCATATCAAAGAATCCAAATATTATAGAAATGGAGAGGTTACCTGTAAAAAATATTTTTACAATTGGTTGTTTTTGTCAATCCAAATTAGTTATAAATAATTAAGCTGAAATTAAATGTAAGCTAGAAATTAATTTTCAAGATCTAGATCCTCCTACCTAATTCTGTCCTTTAACTAACACTCATAGAAAGGTGAAATCAGTAGGAAGAGCATACCCAGTCGGTTAAATCAGCAAATTCACAGAAGCTTATGAGCATTAAAGCATCAACAATTATTAAGATTGATGTAAGGATGCATAATTTGCAGTACATATATATAAGTGGATTGAGAACTGGCTAAAAGATAGGAAACACAAGGTTGTTGTAAATGGGACATACTTATGTGGTAAGTGGGGTTCCTCAGGTTTCAGTATTAGGTCCTCTATTTGTATAACATATTTATGAATGATTTAGAAGTAGAACTGGAAAATATTGTCTCCATTTTTGCTGATGACACACAGTTGTGCATGGTAATTAAATCAGAAAATGATGTCACTTCAAATTGATCTACATCAATAAGAAGAACAAGCAGATAAATGGCAGATGAGATTTAACACAATTGTAAAATTATGTATCTGGGAAAGAAAAATAAGCATGACATTTTAATCTAAATGGAACAAATCTAAGGGTATTGTTTTAGTAGTGCTTGTGGACAACCACCTACATAAGTGTTCAAAACCAAGCAGCAGCTGCAAAAGTAAGTAAAATATTATCATGGGTATAGAAACAATGGAAGCGAATATAATTCTGCCATTATATAAAACATTAGGTTCTCATTCAATTTGAATTTTGGCAATTGAATAGGGCTTTATATAAGCACATAACATATTTTTTGACAGAAGTTTTTAGTTAGTTAAAATCTTGCTTTTGGATAGAAGTTCAGTAACTAAAAAGTTCTGTGAATTTTTTTTGTATGTGCTTATATAGAGCCCTATTTTATTGGGCAACTCTGAATTGAATGAGGCTCCTAGTATGCCTGCGTTTGAATACTGAGTACAAATTTGGTTAACACTTCAAAAAAGCACATTTTGGAGCTGGAAAAGATACAGAGAAGGGAAATAGAGGGGCTAAGCTATGAAGAAAGACTAACTAAATAAAACATATTTCCTCTTGAAAAAAAAGCATCTAAGAGGGCATACGATTACCTTATAAATATAAATATATCCAGAGTAAATATAAGGCTTTCTCAAGCGAACATTTCTCAACTGAAAAGAGGTTATCCACTGAGATTAGAAGAAAAAAATATTTATCCTTAAAGAAAGAAAAAGGGTTAGTCACAATAGGATCAGTCAGACAATGGAAATCTTTACCAAAGGAGGTTGTGACAGCAGATTCAATAAATAACTTTAAAAAGAGGATGGATATATTTTTGAAAAAAAGAACCAAAACTGGGTTATGTTGCATAAGTAAAGGGGTATTGATCCAGTTAGTAATTCCAATGACAGTATATGGGGCCAGAAAGATTTGTTTCCCCTTTTTGAGACCATTATCAAACTTTACATGTTTTTTTTTTGTTTGTTTGCCTTCCTCTGAACAATTAACAATTAATGAACATATTACAAGGATCCAAGGTGATCCAAAAAGGTTGAACTTGTTGGTTAAAAAATTTTTTTTCCAATTTAGAACTCACTCTAACACCTCAACTCTAACACTTCAAAAACTACCTTACTTCTTTTTGAAAACTAAATCCTTTGAGACTCAAATTTTCATCTTCATCTATTCACTATGAACTGAAGCTAAATGGCAGTTTTGAGAAAGTTTTTAGTGTTTCTCTATGGTGAGGCTGTATCAGATCAGGGGGAATTTTGCTGAATATAAATTCCCTTTGAAGAATAAAATTATGCAAATTTAAATCCAAAGCAGAATTATCTAGAACATGTTTAGGTTGTTTGTGGTGTTAGCCACCTTACAATATAGGACACGATTATTGATTTTTATTTTATGAATGTAATATTATGATTAACGAAAACTGCTATCATGTTTAGGTCAAGGGAACTTCCTGACCTCAACAATATCTTGAATTAGATTGTTTGTGCTCACTTATTTGTGTTAATTTTAATTGTGTTGGGTACAAGTTGAAAAAGATTCTGTGTTAACTGAAAATGTTTGATTCATTCCATAAAATGTATTTTTTTTTCTTAAAATAAGAAGACAATATTTATTATGTTTTTGACTATTTGACAAACCAGTCCTATTAACTTCAATGCTAGTAATTAGCTTTTAATAAATAGAAAAGTTTATAGTTTTTATACCTGTAGTTCAATATAACATAAAAAAAAGATTTGGAAACTTTATTAGTATTTACTCATATTCTCCCTCTAAGTAAGAAACTAATTTTAAACTATCAGCATTCTTCACTAAATGCTAGCAATAGCCAGAAGCTAGTAAAATTCCATACCTGACATATGGGATACTACAAAGGCATCAGGAGACCTTTACCTTTCAGTCATTATGCAAAATATAAAATCCCAGGATACCTGGGATTTTATCCGCCATAGAGCAGTTAGACTCAAAATATCTCCTCAATTATAGCTCTAGAGATTTCTATTTGAAATATATATATATATATATATATATATATATATATATATATATATATATATATATAAATAAAACAATTCTACTTTTTTCTAACAGTACAGCTCATAGAGACTTTTATTACTGTAATTTTTAGCTTATTATCAAAGGCAAATTTGCAGCATGTCTCCATATAAAATTACAGGGTTTCTAGTAGTGTACTTGTATTTCTTTGCTCAATATTGTTTAAAGCAGCAGTGTGATGACCTAGCAAGAGGTGCTATTTATTTTAATTATGCACTGATCATGAATAAGGTTCCTATTTAATCATTTATAAGATTAATACAAATATATTAGAGTATCTGCCTCCAGATGAGTGTTTGGCTCTACCCTCATAATATGCTCAAGGAGAAGGGGGTTTAACTGAGAGAAAGGTCTAAAGGGTTTTAAGAGGAATCAGACATGATAAACAGTCATTGAAAGACCGCCCCAAAATCAAACATAGATCTCCAGTCAATGGAGATCATTGTGTTGGTGGTATCCATTGTGTCTGAAAATGTAGCGACTACCGGCATGGTAGACAAATACACGTCTCTCCATTGATCTTTTTAGTGGGTGGATACTAGCAGCAGCTGAGTCTGAACTTTGACAGTAATATTGGTTATTGCTTTTTAAATCATTCAAAACGTAATTTATAAATTATTGCATGAAAAAAAAAAACAAGCTTATCTTGTTATGGTACCACAGTGATCATTTAATGTCATAAAACAACATTCCAACTTTGGTTGGAAGGTCCAGACCATAGAGAAAAGGATATCAATTGAGACCTTAGTTCTCCATTTAATGATGTCTAAATTGCAATAGGACTGCCAACATGTAGATGGGATGTGATTTATAAAATGCTCTGTGCACCAAGGTGGTTAAAATGTGATGGTATTTCCAAGCACTTTTTTTATATCTGACATGCATGTTTTATTGAGCAATGAAATGCCTTATATTTGTATAGTATCAAATATGTCTAATTTGGTGTTAAAAATAATACTAAAACGAAAACCCTTTACTACCATAAATGGATACCCCTGAACAATACTTAAATCATTGTTGCCTCTATATTTTTTAGTTCCATATTATTAGAAAATCTGCTACATAGAAGAAAACTATCTATACTAAAATATAATATATCTTTTCTATACACTGACCGGAGGAAAGGTGACATTAATACTTATGGCCAGTAAAAATGTTTTACCCAGAAGGCAAATGTCACTTTTAATACGCTGAAACGACAGAACTAAAAATTGTGAAAGTTGAAAATTGCTCCTTTGTAAAAACTAAACTGCTCAAAGTAAACTATTAGATTTATGCTTTGCTTGAATTTAGAAATCGGTGAATACAATCTGGGTCAACTTTGTCTTTTTTAATAAAACTGTGAATTTTATAAAAGTGGAAGATTTAAACACTATGAAAAAAATATCATCTTTTAATCTACTCAAATATTTGATTTATATTTTAACCATAATCCACTTCCATATAAATATGTGTGATATAACTTTTGTTTATTGTCTAAATAGCACCTTTAGAACACATAGGAAGTGGACATATTTAACTTTTTTTACTCTACCTATAGCCACTTATATATAATAAGTACTAGCGACTTGCCCTTCAAAAATGACGTAAAAAAAAATGTATTTGCCACACAGTGTTGTTTGCCACACAATGCAAGTCTCTCCCCTCCTCTTACTTGTGGGCCTCGCAAGGAGCGCCTACAATTGCGGGCCTTTCCCCCCTCTACTTTACCTGCCTTGCGATGAGTTCCCTCGGGGTCTCCCTCCCCTGTGTCTCTTTCCCCCCTCTCCCTCCCCTGTGTCTCTTTCCCCCCTCTCCCTCCCCTGTGTCTCTTTGCACTGCACTCCCTCCCCTATGTCTCTTTACCCCCTCTCTCACCTCTGTGTCTCTTCCCCCGCACTCCCACCCTTGTGTCTCTTTCTCCCCTCTCCTCCCTCACCCTCGCCTGTGTCTTTCTCCCCCTTTCCCTTCCAGGTGCTCCCTTTGCCATTTACGGGTGTGAAAACATTTGAGGGCTGGGGGAAATTGATTAGTTTCCCCAAGCCCTCAAAGTTCTCCTGAGTTACGGCCTTGAAAAAAAGTTACATATTTAACGTCCGCCATTTTTTCAAGCCTGTAACTCGGAAGCCATTAGGAGGCCTCAGGGGGAGGTAGGTAGCCCATAAGGGAGGTTGCAAGCTAATTTCTTATTCATTTGGCGTCTTTTGCCGGCTTCCGAGTTACGGGCTTGAAAGAACAAATGGTGGCAGTTAAATCAGAGTTACGGTCTTTAAAAAAAAATTGGCGGACATTTTTTTTCAAGCCCTTAACTCAGAAGCCGTTCTGAAGGCTGCCAAAAGACGCCAATTGAATAGCATATTACTCACTAACTGGCTCCCTGCCTCCCCCCGCACCCATTACAGCCTTCACCTGTCCCCCTGGGCCTATTGCGGGCCTCGTGATGAGTGCCTTTGGCGCTCATTGTGATCCTTTCCCCCCTCCACCTTGCGAGCCTCGTGATGAGCGACTTCGGCACTTATTGCAGGCCTCGGCAAACCTGCAACTTCAGGACTCGCTATAAGCGCTCATTGCGCATGTGCAAGCCCGCAATTTGCAATCGTTAGCGACAAATTGCAATTACGACAACTATACAAATGATACCCCATTGTGTTAAAATATGACAAGTTAGATTGTAGTTCTCATACATCTCTGTAGTAATAGCTTTTGACATGAATGTTAAGGTTTCACCATCTTACATCTTGTCTGACAGGATCTGTTTGCACTAGACCTGGAACCATATCGATACAGTGGAGTAAATATGACTGGATTTCGTCTGCTTAATATTGATAATCCTCAAGTATCATCTGTGGTTGACAAGTGGTCTATGGAACGTTTGCAAGCACCACCAAAACCTGAGACGGGTCTTCTTGATGGCATGATGACAGTGAGTAAAAAATCTTGTTACAAAACTCAAAACATGATTGTGTTTCCCAAACTGTGTTTTGTGGGATCCTGGAGTTCACTTTTGTATAACTTGGGATTCCACAAGGATAAAATGGTATAGCCAAGAAGATTGGGGAGTTTTCTTGTTCTGAAATGCTTTGTGATGTACTTTCAGGAGAGAGTTTATTTGAGGTACTGGTTCAGGCCCTTAAGGTTTCATCGTTCATTATGAGGTCTTTTTAGTCCAGAGGGTTACATTTTTGGATATAGAAGAGGATCTTTGAGGATCCACAGCAATCAGTTTTGTTAAATTTTATAAATTGGATGAATAATAGAGTGGAAATAGGGAATGCTCACTTACACTTGCCTGGTGGATTTGAAAAAAAAAATGTTTATTTGTTTTACTTATAATTTCCATTACAAACAAACCTTGTGCAACTCAAATAACCCTGACTGGATGCCTATCTCATAGAGTTAATATTGTACAGATCCGGTCCACGTTTAGCAAGCTAAACATTTCCTGTATCAGCAAAATTATACTCCAAGTCCTTTATTCTGAATTGTTTCATGGCAATTTGTCATAAAGGATACCAAAATACCTAAAATAATCTATTGTTTTTCAGATGTATCAAGTGTTACCAAGATACAACCACAAGCAATAATGTTTATCTGAAAGAGAAAGACAGATTGTAGTGCATATAGGACTTAATATACCATTTATACCCATATTGCCCTATATAATTAATCTAATATAATGCTAATTGGGTGGAATCTGTTACTAAAAGCAAGCCTGGAATAAGAATAAGGCCATCCTAATAATTAATTAAGTCAGATGAAGGTAGATGAAATGTGCACATAGTTTGTTTTTTTTGGTACTCATCTGCCATAAATTAGTAATATTTAATGAATAAATGCTGATCACCATGAACTGAGTATTTTTTTATCTAGAAATCGAAATCCCGCAAACATTTTTTAAAATTACATGTATAATTTTTAATAGCAGTAGTGGGAAAGTTATCAGAGTTGGTCAACTTTAGATAAGGATGTTCCATGGAAACACTTCAGATGACCAAGGATATAAGTGTTAGAAAAGGTGTGGTCAAATGAGATACCAATATCACAAAAGGCTATGAGATTTCGAAAGTTCATATTTTTGTTGGATTAAAATACTTAAGATTATGTAATTACTAGCGAATTGCCTGTCAAAAAATAACGGCAATGAAATTGTAAGTGAGCTAATGGTGTTTGATGTATATAGTATAATGTGGCTGATTTAGTGTCCTTCGTTTTCTATATTTTCGGAATATATGGTGGTGTTTTGCATGTTTAGGGACCTTTAGCCTCGTTTTCGTTTTGTTCGGCGGCCATTTTTTCTCTCGCTTAGGTGATTTTCAGGTCTCTAAACTCCAAAATTTGTGCTTAACTTGACTTGCAGAGGTCCTGGGTGCCCCCCCCCCATTTCTGTGGGTAAGCTTTTTATGTGTTTGTTTTTTGTATTTATTATGTTTGTTATGTTTTTGGGGTCGCGCGTCTTGCATCCTTGTTTTTTAATCCCGTAGGTGTTTTTCGGCAAATACGTAGGTGTTTGGTGGTGTTCTGCGTCTTTAGACTGCTGTAGCCTCGTTTTCGTTTTTTTCGGCGGTCATTTTTTCTCTCTCTTACAGAATTTTTCAGTGTCTAAACTCTTTTATTTTGAGTTAAATTGAGGTGTAAGTTTAGTTTTCGAGGTCCTGGATGCCCCCTCTTCCTGTAAGTAAGCTTTTTATGTATTTGTTGTGTGCATTTGTTGTGTTTTTCATTTTTTCATGTGCGCGTGTTGCGGACGATTTTTGCGAGGTCGTAATGGGCCGTAACGTGTCTCGTATTTTCGTAAATTTTGCGAGGTGCGCAGTTGCTGGCAAGGAGCGTTTCGCAAGCGTTAGCAACAACTCGCATGCTCACAACTATATATGTGATTTGCATCTGAGTTATTTTAATATTAATATTTAATTTTTAAATGTACATTTACCGCACTACCCGCTAATTTCCTTCATTTTCTTAAATCTTTAAACCAGGCCACATGTTTAAAAACATTTAATTGGCTGGCAGAACATATAAGAAAATAATGAACGTTAGGAAGGTGCCTTAAGCAAACAGTCTGTTAACTTAAATAAAATAAAATAATTTTAAATATACTATATATAATAAAATAACAAGGCTACAAGATGGTTACAGAACATAAAAGTATTTCACACACAAGGAAAATGTAAACAACAGAATTGATTCAATGTAGTCCGTGTTATTTCAGTGCATTTTGCTTAAAACCTGTGGCTGTTATAATTTTAGTGCATGCTAGATATTTAGATGCATGTTTGTATTATTATTATTATCTTTATTTATATTGCGCCAACATATTCCGTAGCGCTGTACAGGGGGTTAGTACATGGCAAAAAACAAACTTAACACCTTAAAGAATGGAGGGCCCTGTTTTTGAGCATATAATCAAATGTACATAGTGCTTGTTTCCAAGACACGAACACACAATTGAAAACTCACTTACAATCTAAGTTTCATATTCATACTATACTTCTAGAGTACTTCTAGAGTATATATCCAAGCCATCAGCTTGTACCAAATTTGAGCCAAAAATATATGAGTAGTAGTTAAAGGCATATAAATTTTTCCTGGATTATGAATGCATTTTATAGAAGAGAATCAGTAGTAAATGAAAATATTTGTTTGCATGAAAAAAATCCAAACACTTAAAAACATACATTGAAGTTAGCAAAATGTCTTTTTATTTCTGACAGTGCAAACTAAGATTAGACACCCTCTTCAAACACTAGTTAAATTAGCATAAAATTCATAATTATTTTTGGCCAATCAGGAGCATGCAGAGACAGTTGAAGCAGTTTATTAAAGTCTGGGGTTCCTGGCTGTTCTGCAAAGCAGCCTGGGGTATGTAGTGTGGCACCATGTTAGAAGGTGCTATGGGCCTCATTCTATTACCGGCCGTAAATCGGCCGTAAGGCTGCGATTCCTTGCGGGGGTTCTGTTAACTCGCGATTCTATTATATGGCCCCGCAAGGATCTCATCTTACGGCCGGCCGCATATCTTGGAACCGGCCGTAAGCGCAGAAATCTAAAAACGCAAAAATAAATTCAAGCCTGCACTGTACAGCTCTGTAAATGATAGGGATCATATTGGGGGACATGAGGATTAAAAGGAACCCACTCTTAAGCTTGCACATCAGCCCAAACCCGAGTTCAAATTAACTGTTTATTTTCCGGCTGCGGCGTGGGCGTGTCTGAGGTGCTCCAAGCACTCTGGACTTTTTACATGGATATTTTACGGATATTAAAAATAAAATATTTTACGGATTTGAGTATAGGATAATTATGTGCTATTTTTTCTAACACCTAAAATCCCTTTATAGTCTTCTCAAAGTGCAGGATGGCTTTATTTGAGCTATTTTATGTGCTTAATTGGTGCTAGCGGGACCTCTTTCCTGCAAGTAAGCAGCGGCTCGTTTTTTGCCTTGCAGAGAGGTTTCCCGGAGCAATTGAATTGCAAATAGGAATTTCTTACGGCCGAAACTCTTGCGGCCGTTTTAGATCAAAGGCTTTCCTCTGGCGCGAGCGGCCGCAAGAGATAGCAAGGCACCGGCCGCAAGCCTGCCGGAGCCTCCGGCCGTAAGTGAAAAGAATAGCCGAATAGCTTGCGGCCGGTCCTTGCGGCCCCGCAACGGCTGCGGCCGCTAATAGAATGAGGCCCTATGTATTTACATGTAAAGAGTCTCTCCGTGTAGCGCATTCACACTTGATTACCATCCCTTCAGGTTGTTCAATACCTATATCAACTACTGCTGCTTGTGTTTTTTTCTCTCTCTCACTCACTCACTCACTCTGGTGACAGCTTAAGCTCTCTCACACCCATACACAGTAGAGAGCAGGTGAATAATGGCTTAAAATTGGTCCCTAGATGATCTATGTTGATTGGTGGTGGTGGTGTGTGTGTGTGTGTGTGGGGGGGGGGGGGGGGGTCAGATGCCTGTGTATACACCAGGGTATACCACTGGGGGTTTCAACATAATGATCAGAGGGACTTTTAGATATTAATAAAAATAAAATGTTTTATGAAATGTGCTGAATATATAAATTATGCTTTTTGCCTAAGGAGTGCAAAAATGTAATACCCCAGGAAACTTAGATATGTCTTTAATACGGTATGTTTACTTAAAATTAAATTATATATATTGTGTGCAATAATATGTCATTAAATAAATTGCAATAAAGCAGTATTAAGCTTACACTTTTTTTAACTAAAACGTACACGCTTGGAACCAATTAACAGACTAAGTAGTGACTTCTGTAATTTAACATTAACATTTGGAGTTTTATCCTTCCCGTTTTAAGAACGAGAAACCTTCACTAAATCTACATAAATTATTTCCTTCCCCTGTTCTGTTTATAGCTTCCTTAATGTAACTTCACACTTTGATAAGTGCACATAAATTGCTGCATATGGAATTACATTAAAATTCCCCAGCATCATTATACCATCATTATTCCATTTCACACAGCATTAAGATTGAACAATAAAACTTGTGCCGCCACAGTATACCTGCAAACTTTTACCATGTCTTTCAGTTGTTGAAGACCCAAGCTGGGAGGTCTTCGTTTTGTTTTACCAAACTAATTGCATGGATTCAGAACCACAATTTCCTGTTTGTGACCTTGAATAATGGATGTACTGTATCACAGTTGCTAATTAATGAGAAAGAAGGATATTGATTAAGGTGAGTGTAGGGTTAGTAGTGGGATAAAGGTACTCTCACCTTAGAATTGTTTAAACATTTTGAGTTTGGCTAAGTACATAAATAAATAGTTGCTTAGATGCTCCAAATGTAATCATCTATTAATTTTTTATATTTTTAATAAAGCACCTTTTTGCATTTATTAGTTCATTATTTTTGGGCGACTATGGTCGCACATCTGTGTACATTTTGGATGGTCAATGGGAGTTGTTCTACTGGACGAGTATGAAACAAATTGATTTCTCTATCTTATACAGTAGGGAATATTAGCTAGCTTTGAGGTATCAACTTAGTTTGAGCCTTCCAGACAGGAGCAATCCCTTGAGAAACCCAGGGTTCCATCCTTTTCTTCTGTATACTGTGGTCATTTGTGATCACTATTTTTCTGTCACAATATGCTCTCCCTGTTGATAAACCCAAATAATTGGTCAATACCCAATCATTTTCTTATTTAAGGTGTTACTTAAGTGCAGTAAAGTTTTTCGCTATATCTATTTGCAACTTCAAGTTATTGTTAAGCACTAGGAAAACTAGAGATTAAAACTCAGTAAGTATTTAAATAGGCAGAAAGAATGTCATGAAGCTAGTTTTTACCGAGAAAAATAACGTTATGCCTCTGCTTGAGACATAAGACTTTGGTGAAGGTTGAATGTGTGCTGGATAGTGCTTGCATTTATAAATACAAGCTGCTTCTAAACATGTGTGGAGAAAAGGAGAGGTGTCGATCTTCAAATGGCCTGATGAGTTAACAAATCTGACTAACCCCTTCTCATCTCTAACCGCTCCCTCCACTGTTTAGAAGATAAAACTTGCCTTAGATTCATATCTATCCAAGGCAGAAAAGATTTAAGTGGTATATATGCAAACAGAGTCTTCAAAAATGAAGATTTACATAGTGGTGTTCTGTTCATGGCTTCACAAACATATGTTTTTTTCCGAAAATACAGTGGTCCTTCAAAGGGCAATGACAAGTATATTACGGTTGGGGTGTTTGAAAATATGTCACTGTATGTTTATTTTTTTAATTAAGGTCCTAATGCTGAATAAAGCATATATATAGAATGGAGATAGCAACCACAAGTTCCAAATGGTTTGACTATATTACCTAAAAAGTTTGGCTTTATAAAAATTCAGGATAGCCTTATACTTATCCCAGATTTGAACACAAAAAAAATGCTTTGAGGAAAGAAAACTCTGCAAATGTGAACCAATAGGAACTTTAGTTTCCTCATTCAATTTTGATCCTATAATATTGTTTTGGAACATACATTTTGATCTCATATAAAACCAAGAAATCACATCAAGTCAGCCTCTTCTGTCTAATTACATAGTTACATAGGGCCTCATTCTATTATCGCCCGTAAAACAGCCGCAAGGCTGCGATTCCTTGCGGGGGTTCCGTTATCTTGCAATTCAATTAAACGGCCCCGCAAGGATCTCCTCTTACGGCCGGCCGCATATCTTGCAACCGGCCGTAAGCTCAGAAATCTTTAAACACAAAAATAAATTCAAGACTGCACTGTAAAGCTCTCTAAATGCTAGGGATCATATTGGGGGACATGAGGATTAATAGTAACCCACTCTCAAGCTTGCACATCAGCCCAAACCCGAGTTTACATTAACTGTTTATTTTCCGGCCGCAGCGTGGGCATGTCTGAGGTCCTCCAAGCCCTCTGGACTTTTTACATGGATATTTGACATATATAAAAAAAAAATATTTACGGATTTGAGTATAGGGGAATGTTGTGCTATTTTTGCTAACACCTACAGTCACTTTATAGTCTCCTCAGAGTGCAGGATGGCTTTATTTGGGCTATATTATGTGCTTAATTAGTGCTAGCAGGACCTTTTTGCTGCAAGTAAGCTGCGGCTCGGTTTTAGCCTTGCAGAGAGGGTTCCCGGAGCAATAGAATAGCAACCGGGCTTTTCTTGCGGCCGAAACTCTTGCGGCAGTTTTAGATCAAAGGCTTTCCTCCGGCGCGTGCGGCCGCAAGGGATAGCAAGGCGCCGGCCGCAAGCCTGCCGGAATCCCTGCATCTCCTACGTCCGATAATAGAATGAGGCCCATAGTAATTAAGGTTGAAAAAAGACATTTAGTCCTCCAAGTCTAACCTTTTTAGATCTTCTCTGATCTGCAATATGCAGATACGTTTGTAATTGATCCAGAGGAAGGCAAACAGAAAAAAAAAACAAGTAAAACTTTGCCAATTGTCTCAAAAGGAAAAAAAAATTCCTTCCTGACCCCAGCTACTGGCGTTCGGATTCCTCCCTGGATCAACACTCCCTCTCTAAATATCCAGGGAAACCCTGAATGCCCTTTTTAATTAAAAATATATCCAGTTCCTTTTTAAAGTTATCTATTGAATCCGCTGTCATCAACTCCTTTGGTAAATTCCACAGTTAAATCACCCTTACTGTTACTTTTCTTTCTTTAAGGTGGAATATATTAAATTCTAACCTTAAAGGATGTTCTCTTGTCACTTGAAAACCTCTTGGAACAAAAAGTTCACTTGACAAAGCCTTATATTGACCCTGGATATATTTGTATAAGGTACTCATATCCCCTCTTAGACACTTTTTTCCAGATAAAATAAGTTTAATTTGGTTAGTCTTTCTTCACAACTTAGCCCCTCTATTCCCCTTATTAGTTTTGTTGCCGTTCTCTGTACTTTTTTCAGCTCTAAAATTATTTTTTTTATTAGTGGTGCCCAAAATTGTACTAAATAATCCAAATGAGGGCGTACTAGAGATTTGTATAGTGGTAAAATTATATTTCTTTCCCTTGCTTCTATATCTTAATACATGCTAATATTTTACTTGACTTTGCAGCTGCTGCTTGGCATTGAGCACTGCTACCTAGGTGGTTGTCCACAAGCACTCCCAAATCCCTTTCAATGTCTGATACCCCTAGATTTGCTCCATTAAGATTATAAATTGCATGGCTATTTTTCTTTCCCAAATGCATAACTTTACACATATTCAATATTAAATTTAATCTGACATTTAGTTGCTTATTTCTCTAATTTATTCAGATCCCTTTGGAGGGAAAGTACATAATTTACTGATTTAATTACCTTGCGCAACTTAGCGTCATCAGCAAAAATGGAGACAATACTTTCCAGTCCTTCTTAAGTCATTAATAGATATTTAAAAAAGGAGAGGACCTAATAATGAACCCTATGGAACACCACTTACCACATTAGTCCAATTGGAGTATATTCCATTTACAACAACCCTTTGCTTCCTGTCTATTAGCCAGCTCACAATCCATATCCATGAGCAGATATTTGATGCAATTCCTGTATCCTTTAGTTTGAACAATAGTCTTCCATGTGGCACTGTATCAAAAGCCTTTGCAAAATCCAAAAAGACTACATCCACTGAGCTGCCTTGATCCAAGTTCCTTCTAACCTCCTCATAGAAACTAATTAGATTTGTTTGACCTATCCCTCATAAATCCATGCTGACTCCTACTTATAATACTGTTCATATTTTTGTATATTAGCCCTTATTAACCCTTCTAAAAGCTTTCCCACTACAGACGTGAAGCTTACAGGTCTATAATTCCCTAGATTTGCTCTTGCTCCCTTCTTAAATATAGGTATCACATCTGTTTTTCTCCAGTCATCTGCATATGCATTACACATATCCAAGGCTTGCTTGAATTCCCTTCCTGTATTTCTTTCTACGGTTTTTGATGCAAAGCTAAATAACTTATCACTGTGTCCAGTGAATTAGCATATTAACACAAAATAGTTAGTACTTAGTGAAAACTCAATTAAAATGCAGAATTTAATAAAATAAGGGAACATTTTAGTATAACACTTATTGATTTTTATGATATACTTAAAGGGAAATAATAAAAGTCCACATTATTGCAGAAATAAAAAGTACACATATAGACAAATGTAATTACAATTGGTTGTTATTGAGGTAAGTATTAGATAATTCAGCTTGAAAGGTTGTTATTTGAACAATAACTTACATGGAAACATCCTCCCTCACTGCTAGTAACTCTATCATCCTATCCAACATGATAAGCAAGATTAGCAGTTGGTATCACATATAATAGTTGTCAAACTGTAATTCGTCGTCACGCTTTGTGACAAATCGCAGTTTGCCAACTGCACATTGCGCAACGGGCCGCGCATGCGCATTGTGCAACAGCCCGTGCCTGCGCATGCGCATTGCGCAACAGCCCACTCATGCGCATAGCGCGGCTTAAGCCGTGCATTGCGCAACGGACCACGCAGGCGCATAGGCAGCGTATGCCCATTGTGCACTGGCCACAAAAGCACACACATGGCGGCAGCCCGCGCAGGCGCATTGCGCGCCGAAGACACAGGAGGAGGAGGGGAGACACACAGGGAAGTAGGGGGAAGACACAGAGGAGAGGAAGGAGGGACACAGGGCAGGAAGAGGGGTGGGGAGAAACACAAGGCAGGGAGAGGAGGGGTGTAGACACACAGGGGAGGGGGAGAGACACAGAGGAGGGGGAGAGACACAGTGGAATGAGAGGGGGGAGAGACACAGAGGGGGGGAGACACAAGGGAGTGAGAGGAGGGGGGCAGGAGAGACACAAAGGAGTGAGAGGATGGGGGAGAGATAGAGGGGAGCGAGAGGAGGGGGAGAGACACAGGGGAGTGAGAGGAGGGGGAGAGATACAAAGGAGTGAGGGGGGAGAGACACAGGGAAAGGAGACATGTGGGGAAGAGACACAGGGGAGGGGGAGACTCACAAAGGTGGGAGAGGATGGGATAGACACACAGGCGAGGGTGGAAGAGACACAGATGGGGGGAGAGACACACTGGAATGAGAGGGAGACGAGACACAGAGGAGGGGGAAGAGACACAGGGGAGTGAGAGGAGGGGGGAAGAGACACAGGGGAGTGAGAGGAGGGGGAGAAGAGACACAGGGGAGTAAGAGGAGGGGGAAGAGGCACAAGGGAGTGAGATGGGGGAGAAACACAGAGGAATGAGAGGGGGGAAACACAGAGGAGGTGGGGGGAGACACAGGGGAGTGAGAGGAGGGGGGAAGAGACACAGGGGAGTCAGAGAAGGGGGAGAGACACAAAGGAGTGAGAGGAGGGGGAGAGACACAAAGGAGTGAGAGGAGGGAGGAAGAGACACAGGGGAAGGGGGAGACACAGGGGTAGGAGAGGAGGGGGGTAGACACATAGGGGAGGTAGAGGAGGGGGAGAGACATGGGGAAATGAGAGGGGGAGAGACACAGTGGAGGGGGAGACACAGCTGAGTGAGAGGAGGGGGAGAGACAAAAAGGAGTGAAAGGAGGGGGGAGAGACACAGAGGAGGAGGGGGGAGACACACAGTGGAGGGAGAGGACGGGGGAAGAGACAAAGGGGATGGGGGTGACACACAGGGGTGGGAGAGGAGGGGGGTAGACACACAGGGTAAGGGAGAGGAGGGGAAGAGACACAGGGGAGTGAAATGGGGGGAAATAGACACAAGGGAGGGGGGAAGAGACACAGGGAAGAGACACAGGGGGAAAAAGAGACACAAGGGGAGGGAGAGGGGGCAAGAGACACAGGGGAGGGAGAGGGGGCAAGAGACACAGAGAAGGGACAGGGGGAAAGAGACACAGGGGGACAGGGGGAAAGACACAGGGGGAGAGGGGGTAAAAACACAGGGGAGGGGGAAACACAAGGGAGGGAGAGGAGGGGGGGAATGAGACACAAGGGAGGAAGTAGACAGAGGGAGAGACTTGCAATGAGCGCTAAAGGTGCTCATCGCGAGGCCGGTAAAGTAGAGGGGGAGAGGCTCCCATTGTGTGGCAAACAGCATTGCCCGGATTCACATTTTATTGCCGTCATTTTTGACGGGCAAGTTGCTAGTAAATAATAATAGCTATAAAGGCTTTAATACTTATACATATCTGCAGCACTACAGCAGGTGCACCAGGGCCCAGGGTAGGGGCTCACTGTTCCCAACAATACCTTGGTGTAAAGGGGGGACTAAAACTATTAGGGCCAAGAGGGGGAAAACATTAGTTTTCTCTGTTGGCTTTATATTGACACCATGCCTGTAGGGGTCTATTTTCCCTGTATATAGGAAGAAGATACAAGATGGGCCCCCAAATTATTCTGCATCGGTGCCCTCTGTTGACTAGTTCCACGATTTATCACTCTCCTGATATAAGAGTCTCCTTAGATAAAGACAGCAGCAGAGAAGAATAATCTTGTCATATAATTTATACATGAAAACACTTCCACTCATTTTTTGCAATAACCAATTGCAGTTATATTTATTTATATGTGCTATTTTTTCTGCAAAAACTATGACCTTTGTTGTGTCACTTTAAGTCAACAGTCTTTATCCAGTGTTAATTATTAAGTAAATTAAGCGCTACAGAATATGCTTTGTTGTTGTTTAGTCGTGTCCGATTCTTAATATGGGCCACAGAATGACAGGCACATCTGTTCTTATCCATAAAGTTATCTTGGCAAAGATACTCTAGTGGGTTGCCAGTTCCATCTCCAGCCGTAATTTGACTTAACTCCCTGGTGAAAGGGCTGTGAGCTCCACATGCTATAGCTCACAGCCCTTTCACCACAAGATCCAGAGATCCAGAATGGAATGAAATATGTTGGCACATTTCAAATAAAGTATAATAATAATAAAATAAAACATCAGATTTGACGATGAATTTACTCCATAAAAAAGTTCCCTTCTTTATCACTCTTGAAGAAGCTTTTGTTTATTGTACTTTCAGATGGTTATGACACTTCTGCCACCGATTAGTCCAGTTTCCCTTTCTACTATGTCATAAAAGAAAGTGACAATTTAGTAAGGGTATGAAAAGCCTCACATTTGCACCTTTTCATCTCAATTCTCTTAATCCCATTCTTCCTTTGAATGGAGCCATGCTTTACATTAGAAATGTTTAACTTCTTTATTGTATGCCCCATACATCATTCTGTTTGTGTCAGAGACAGGTGTGTCATGTGTGTACAACATGCTGTGTAAGGAGATGGAGCTGTTTTCATTACATTTCTTATTTTTGTGGGATAATAAGATTGTGTGCTGTGTTTCATCTGCCTAATGAGGCATCGATGCATTATCCTAACAGCTTCTTTGTATATAAATGGAATATTATGAGGGGTTTATGAGTATAAATAGACAATAAATTATGATTATTGCTTATATTATGATTTAAATTGAGAGAAAAAAATAGTTTGCAGAAAACATTACATTTTTCTTACGGAGAATGTCAAGTACATTTTCATCATTTTTCTACTTATTTAATTAACATTCTACATATGTATGGAAAATTCTATATTTTTCATTTTGCATTTAATATTCTGCTGGCAAAAACATATAACATTCATTTTGTAGAGAGTATCACTAGCAAAATGAGTTATGTGCTTGACATTCAAATGATAAGTTTCACTCTTATGTTGAGTACAGTGAAACAAAATGCATCCAGCAGTACCTATATATATATATATATATATATATATATATATGTATATGTATATGTATATATATATATATATATATATATATATATATATATATATATATATATATGACCAGCAGAAAACTTTACTCAACGTGTTATTTTTAGGTGTCCACTCCAATCTAACATGTCAATCTATCCCATTACAAGAATACAATATCTTTGTGCAAATGTATGTATTTTGGAAAGAGTGTACACTCAAGTATGGGCTCACATTGTCTAAAAACACTGCAGTATTTGATGCACCTATGATTAAAGACAGAATCCATTTTAAACAAGGCCAAACTATTGTACATCATCTAAATATTATAAACTAATAAAATTTTAAGTGTCAATAACAATTTTGCTAATTATTTAAACAAAAGGATTTAAAAGAAGCTCATCATAAAAAAATACCTCATCACATGTGAAAGTATATGTAAAGTATATGTAAACCTGGTTCTGACCCACCCAGTGGTATGTGATGGTTCTTGTTGTTATCCCTGCTAGCAGAGATGGGACCAGACCAGTATTAGACCGTCAGGATGATCACAGGAACAAAGGAATCCCCAGTGAGAGCAGCAGAGTTACTGGCTGTAACTCTTCTTTTAGGCAGATGTAGAATTATTAACCCTTCCCTCAATATTGAACACACGTAATTATGTATGATCACATTGAGAACTGTTTATTAGTCACAATTCCAAAAATTTTATGCACAGCAGTCATCCCTCACCACCAAGATACACGACTTAGCAGCAGCTCCCTTTGCCAATCCTCAAGCCTCCTGCTCCTACACATGTGGCCCACCTGTCAATCAAGTGATATCAGCCTTTCTAGTGACCACCAGGTGCCTTGGATCCAAGGGCAGTAATTAAAACATAACTCCCTTTGTTCTGTATGTCAGGGGTGCTATCTGGCTAACTAAGGAGGGAGCCAGTGTTCCTAGGGCCTTTGTGACTATGTACCCTGGCCCCCATTGAGATGAAAGCAGATGGCAAGCTCCCAAATTGGCAGCGATTATATTTCACAAGGGAACAACACTGGTTAATTAGATTTCCCTTTCTCACCTTAACTAACTTTCCTGGGCTCCAATAAGGCTGAACCTTATAACTCTTCTCAAACCCCCTAAATCTGTTACCCCAAAACTATGACCCTATTCCACTAGGATTCAAGTGACAGGCTTTATTATATTACTCTGTGAAAACCTGAAAACATGATATGGAGATTCACATACTTAGTACATATGTAAGTCATCTATGTTACAATCATACCACAAGCAAAACCAGGGCAAAACCAGTCCATGTACCCAGATGGTGGGCCAATCTCTTTAAAGAAAATGGATCCCTTGTTCCACTTTAACCCATGCCCATCCAAGGCCCATATTAGTTTGTTTAGTCCCAAAAAGTCCATAGGGCCCGTGGATATCATAAATCCTAAACATGGCAACAGCAAAATAACTCCAATGATATTCTAGGCAATATTAACTGGTGGTGACCGTCCAAGTACCTAAGTATTTGGGCATGGTTTTAGGGAAACAGGGGAGGAGCGGTGTTATTGTACCCCAGTACCCAAGAACTCGGATCCCCCTTTCACTAGATACCAAACACCTTAGGGCCACATCACACAGTTATAACTACACATGCCATCAATGCAACAATATTTTTATAAACTGACACATGCCAGCAGGGCAAACTTAACCCATACAACCAGGTGGTACCACAATTATGACCACCCTGGAAATAACAGTCCAGATACAGTCCATATATCCATTTGTAACAGTCTATCTACATTTGTACAGTCCATATATCTATTGGAGATGCAATGTTTGCCTTGGAATGGACTCTTTGTGCCCCACACCCCATGCCCTCCCAGGGCACTCGTTCATTGAATCAACCTTCACAGACCCCATTGCCCCCTGGGCGTCACATAAACAGACATGTTTTTGCAAATATATTTACTTTTTACTAACCTCACAAATTCAAATGTTGAGCTTGCATTTCATTTTCTACACACTGTCCAGATACTATTTGGCATGTTCAGGGTAGTTTATTTCATCACCTGTCTCTGTGACCTTTATTAGAATGGACAAACAATTCACCCCTTGAAGGAACACACCACAGCCCATAAAGCTTCCATCAGAAATACTATAAAAACTCAACATTTGATGCACTATTCAATCACTTTGCTATTACTGTACAACATAATGATTTATCTTGTGCCAAAGGTAATTTTAAGAGAATGTTATTGGTTTATCAGACTAACACACATGACTTTGGGACCATATTGTAAAGTTAAATATTCTCAGTTTTATGCAATAGGATGAGTAACTCCTGCATGTGAAAATCGTTCTCTCTGCTTCTAAATTGAGACGTTATGACCCCCGCTACTTTTTTCATTTCAGTAAAGTGAGACCCATGTGTTCCTGAAGTGTGGTCTCGAACCTTCACATTTCACAGATGTGCAGTCCTTTCAAAAAGTATTGCATTCACTTGTTAAGGCAAGCACTTACAGCCTTATTAAATTGCGATTTGGTAAATTTAAAAGGGCTCTATTTAAGCACACAGCATATTTTTTTCAAAAGTTTTTAGTTTGTGAACTTGTATCCAAAAGCAAGGTCTTCACTAACTAAAAACTTCTGCAAAAAAATATGCTATGTGCTTAAATAGAGCCCTTTTAAAGTTACTGAATCACAATTTAATAAGGCTCTTAGTTAATATACTGTATATTAATCCTAGCTGCTGATATGCCTATGCTCAAAATACACACTATTATTCTCCAAAATACATCATAACACATACACCAAATCTCCTTGATTGTGAATGAGTATCCAAAACATATTCACAAACTGTGCATTTCAATCCTGGAAGGCCAGCATATCCTTATGGTTTTAATCATTAAAGGGATATGTAAGTGAGCTGAATTATGAATGCATCTGATAGAGGAGAATAAGTAGTGTGTGAAAACATTTTTTTGCATGAAAATATCCCAAAATTAACATTAATTAGCTTACCTTGAAGTTAGGAAAATGTCCTATGTTTTTTGTAATTTGCATTTGATCGTGTACACCCCTAGAAAATCCCACCTGAATTAGCATAACATTCAAATTCAGACTCAGGCTAATACGTTGTATCATTCTTCACCTCAGTGGCTTCTGTCATGTGCTCAGTACAAGAACGGCAACAGTTACTTCCTGTGCTCTGTACCAGAAAGGTCAAAATATGTATCTGTTTTACAGCAGGTAGTATTTTCAATGACTAAATAAACCCAAATGTGTTACATTGTATGATATATTGGTGTGTTGTATACAAATGTAAACACAATAATACTTTTTCGGAGTGGTTTTAATAGCAGTATTGATAACATTTGCCTATTTTTCGATTTAACATTTAACATATTTTTAAATTGGACATGCCTGTATTAAAGGTGGATAGAGCACTATGGCGAGAACTTACTAAGCACTGATGAGCTCCTAACATAAGGACTGGTTTCCTCCTAGATACTCACACAGTCAAATTTTGTGCTTGATGAAGTAAGTTGAGGTTTGTTCTTGTTTTCGGACTACTTAATAAAAAATCCAGATAAACAAGTCTGTAACAAAAAAAAGTTCTCATGGTCGCTATTTAAAACTGCACATTTTAAATTTGAAAAGTAGAATTTGTGGACATGCAGATTTCATTCATTGTCTGATTATTACAACTGAGAATTGTATGATTATTTTCTATAAAGATATGTAAGTCTGGCTTACAAGGTTAGTTTTGTTTGTGTCTCTATTAATCTCTACAAATCACTTTACTTTCTGAGCTGTGATATTTTTAATCAGTCAGCATTAGTCTGCTGTTTCATCTTCTGCCGTACTCTTTATTTCATGAAGTGAACTTTGTAGTCTTAAATTCCTGAAAATATCATATTTAGTCTCTCACAGTTTTGTTTATTGTCTTGGTAAATGCCAGCTCAAAGGATATAGGAAGTTTCTTTTCAACATGTCGTTCATCAACATTAACATCATAGTGACTTTTATGAAGCATATTTATGTGAATTATTTCAAGTTAAAATGAATAAAAAATTACTCAATCAACTACAATATTGAATGCTCATATAACATAATAAAATATTATAATCTGTATCCCTGCACTGGCTCATTTTGTGACTCCATTTGGATTTATGTACAATGTACAACAACTTACGGAATCACTTCCCAGCTCTCATACCATTCCAAGCTACAATATGTCTTATTCACTGTTGTTTGTCTGGCTTTATCACCTGTAACTTTTTCATCAGGATCACCAATGAATATCCTCTAACCTCACTCTCCACCCTATTAGTTGCTGACTTTGTTGTCTCTTTATTTTCAACTCTCTTATGTGCCAAACAGAACTCTTTCCTTTAATGATTACGTATTTTACTTGGAAGTGCTGGCTGTGCCTCTATAACATTTGAAAGATCCACATTCTGTCTTCGCTTGATCTACTTTATCAAATTCCTGTAGTGTTGTCTCCAGCCGTCACATTTCACAGAAGTGTATTCCTTTCAAAAAGTCTGGCATCCACTAGCTAACAACTGATTTTTATTTAAAAAGATATTCTGGTCAGTAAGCCTAATCCACCCAACAAGAATGGATTGTGATCTCTTTCATCAGGGTGATGATTGTCAGTAATTGCTAATTACTCTGTGTGGTTCTGTCTGCACTGTTCTCAGTCTGAAGCCATCCGAGAAGAATGTGGAAGTGCAGTCATCAGGGAACAATTAGGCTACTTGTTATTTCCTACTAGCGACTTGCTCGTCAAAAATAGGGGGCAATAAAAAAGTGTGGAAATGCTGTTTGTTGCACAATGGGAGTGTACTGCGTGCCTCAACTGCTCGCCTCCCTCGCGAGGCTTGCAGTTCAATGAGCGCCTCTGGCGCTCATTGCACCCTAAGTCCTTCATGTTGCCTCGCTTTGCGACACAATGGCTCGCCACACTTCGTGAAGCTCACAGCTGCAGCCCTATGGGCCACCAATCACTGCATGCCTCAACTGCTCGCCTCGCTTTGCAAGGCTTGCAGTGCAACCCTAATTTGCGTGTGTCGCCTCAGTTTGCTAGGCTCGCTCATTGCACCCTAAGTCCTGCATGTCGGCTCGCTTTGTGAGGCTTGCATTCCAATAAGGGCTTTTGCATGTCACATAGAGCGCATTAGCCCTGCATGTCGCCTGGCGAAAATGTATCAGGTGGCAGAGCATAATAAAGTGATTTAAATATTTAACTGCTTTGAGTGTCCTATCCCTGTCAGCCAATGTGTGCTAAGTTTGCAGTGTATATAGGCTGTGTGTGTGAGGGAAAATTCTTAGTTTAGGCGGGAGAACCTCCATTTCAAAAGTGTAATGTGGTAATGTGCAAGTTAGTGTTGTGAAATGGCAGCGTTAGTCTGTGTCTCACGTGGTTCGCGAGCATTTTCCGTCCTTCCTAATAGTGTATTTTTCTACCTCGTACGTCCCTGGCAAAGTCTTACACGGCTCGCAGTGTTTTGCGGGCTTCCAAGTCGTGTAGCTTTGTTTTCATTTTTTTTCAGCCTCCATTTTTTTTCTCGCTTAGACGATTTTCGAGTGCCGAAACTCAGCAAATTCGGCTTAAATTTGCGTGCAACCTCACTCCCAGACGTCCTGGCTGTCCCCCCCGTGCTGTGTGTGATTTTTTTAATGCTTTTTTTTGTGTGTTTTTCGGTGTGTGCGGTTCGGCCGTTAAAGTTGTATTTTCCCGGGGTCCGGATTTTTACAGGCCGTAATTTTTTACGCAATTTTTTCAAACTGCTACGGGGCTCACACTGTGAATTGGATTATTGAGCTTTCTGTTGATTTGTAGTCCCGCGGGTTGTAGGGATGAGCGCCTACAGAGCTCATCTCCATCAACGCAATGAGTGCCTTCGGTGCTCACTGCTTAAGTCGTGCGGGGTCATAGGGATGAGCGCCTATGGCCATCATCTCCAACAGCGCAATGAGCGCCTTTGGCACTCATTGCCTGCAACTGCAGCCCTCACTGCAGTTATATTAAACCATATTTGGAATCTCCAGTTTGTCTCTTTAAGTGTCTAGAAGGTTAAATTTGACCATACTTCTCTATATATTGCTTTAATAGTGCATGGGATGCTTCAAATTCTTTTAAACTCTCATAATCCCACAACTACTCCGTGCCAAATGTTGGCAATGCAAATCTCAATTGTTTATCCTTACATTGGTTGTTCCATTTCCTGACTATGTTTATTCTAAAGAATATCCAAGCAAAGAGTTCTTCAATTCTGTTACATACACCTTTTAAAGCTAGTGGTTATTCTAATCACCTAATAAAAATGTAAATTACATTGCTCAGTTGTGTCTGACTCTCTGTGACCTCATGGACAACACACAATGCTTATCCATTTGGTTTTCATGGCAGATATACTGGAGTGGGTTGCCAGTTCCTTCTCCAGTGGGCCACAGCATACAGCTCCTGTTATTCCCTGGTGGTCTCCCAGTACTGACCAGTGTGACCTATTGGTTCCCTGACTGGATTTGAACCAAGGATGCTGTGGTGAAAGCTCCTGCATCCTAACCACGGGGCTACCAGGGATACCTAATGGTATTAATCGATTCCACTATTCCACCATTTGCCATTGAGAAAATTCCATCTCTGACAATAAAATGCAGGGATATACATGAATTCATATTAATAATAATCTCTTTTCATGCCAAGGTGGGAGTGATAAAAGGCAAACATGGTAGGTATTTAACAGAAGAAGATCAGATAAAGAAGAGATGGCAGGAATACACTGAAGAGTTATACAGAAAGGATCTTAACAACATTGATATCCTCAAAAGTTTTTCAAATGAGTTGGAGCCAGACATCTTGGAACGTGAAGTAAGATGGGCCCAAGGAAACCTTGCTGATAAGGCTACAGGAGTTGATGGAATCCCAGTTAAACTGTTTAAAATCTTAGTAGATGATGCATTCTAGCAACAAATTTGGAAAATTCAGCAATGACAGTAGATGGGAAAAGGTTGGTCTACATAGCAATCCCAAAAAAGGCAGTGGCAAAAGGTGCTCCAATTATTGACCAATTGCACTCATTTCACATGCCAGGAAGGTAATGCTTAAGAAACTGCAAGTTCAGCTTCAACAATTTATGGTCCGAGAACTACCAGATGTGTAAGCCAAGTGTTGCAGAGGAAGAGGCACAAGAGATCAAATTGCCAATGTCTGCTGGATAACAGAGAAAGCAAGAGAGTTCCAGAAAAGCATTTACTTCTGCTTCATAGACTATTCTAAAGCATTTGTGTGTACCACAACAAAATGTGGCAAGTTCTTAAGGAGATGGGGGTACCAGACCACCTCCTGAGGACTTTGTATGTGAACCAAGATACGGTCAGAACTGAACATAGAGCAACAGAATGGTTCAAGATCGGGAAAGGTTGTATATTGTCGCCTTATTTATTCAACTTGTATGCATCATGCGTGAGATGGACTGGAAGAAACCAAAGCCAGAATTGATATGGGGGAAATATCAACAACCTCAAATATGCGGTCGATTCTACTCTGGGGGTTTAAACGAGGAGGAATTAAAGAGCCTATTGATTAGGGTCAAAGAAGAGAGTGCAAAATCTGGCCTGGTTAACGTTAAAAAGATGAAGATCGATAGAGTGATAGATTTTATTTTCCTTGGCTCTGTGATCTCTGCAGATGGTGGCTGCAGCCATGAAATTAAAAGACATTCACTTATCGAGAGAAAAGCCATGGCAAAGCATGGATAAGCTATTAAAAAATAAAGATATATCACTATCAACAAAGGTCTGCATAGTTAGAACTATAGTATTCCAGGTAGTTACAGTATATACAGAGCTGAGAGCTGTAGAATTGACACCTTTGAATTGTGGTGTTGGATAAAACTGCTTATAGTCCCTTATACTGCAAGGAGTTCCAATAAATTAATACTACAGGAAATCAAGACAAAATGTTCACTGGAAGGTTTGATCATGAGGTTAAAACTCAAACATTTTGGCCATATCATGAGAAGACAGAATTCCCTAGAGAAGACTCTGATGCTGGGAAAAATTGAAGGCACACAAAAAAGGGTGATGGGAGAGGCTGAGATGGACAGATCTTTCATGGAAGCAATGAACATGAGCTTGATGTATCTCAGAGAGGCAATAGCTAACAGATGCCTAGCATGCTGTAGTCCATAGAGTCACGGAGAGTAGGCAATGACTGAACGACTAAACAAACCGTCATTTGTAAAAATAAAAATAAAACACATTGTGACACATTACCAAATACCCTCTTTCTGATGAAACAAATAAAAAAAAATCTTTCCATGTCCCTTTAGTCATTAGCATGTACCTTGTATTGTGAACACAGAAGTACATGTTCCATGAACAGCAGCCTTTATTTGACAAATCCACAGCTGAATTTTACATGAGTGTAATAGCACTTTAATACACATCTTTTATTCTGTCCCTGCTGTCTACATTTACTTATTTGTTCAATTTTCTCCCAAGTAATAAAGAATGCATAAAATCGTATGAATCCATTTTGCCAGGAGTGCCTGTTTTGAGCTCTGAGGATAAGTAAAATATGGCTGTTGTCACCCAAGGCTGAGAATCTTAAAGTTAATCCTATTTGCAATTTGCTATTATCTTCAGCTATATTTATTTGTTCTAGAAAATAGCTTTATGTTAACTTCCATAACCACTGTGTATTGATTAAGATTTGCTGACAAACTCAGATTACAGTGCTTTCAACTGCCAGCAAAAATCTACAGTGTTGATAAAACCTTAGGCATCATAATTACCTAAGAAAATGAAAAAAGGAAAAGAATCAGACCTATTAATTTTCAAGACGTAGAAGCAGATGGAAGAGTTTGGATTTTATATATTTTTCCTTTCCACTTGAAATCGTCTAGAGAAATATGTGATGTGATAATAAAAAGTAACCTTGGTAAAAGTTCCTGAACAAACTTCTTTATTTTGGGACATTAGGACAAGACATTTTTTAGGATACTGTCCAGCCGGTTGACATGATTCAGACCACTTATATCTTTATCAAGGTAGTGTAAGCTACAGCTATATATTTATGGTCTTCTACGTAGCCTTGGAAATAATATCAGTAGTTTGAAGTACTTGGTAAAACAGATTCACTTATGTTGCAGATTGTTAAAAAGACTATTTTCTACGAAGAAGTTATGTTTACAGATTGACATTAAATGCATATCTAACTTTCATGGGTTAATACAATTCTGCAGTCCTTCTGTAAAACCCATCATTTATATATGCAGCACATTTCATTGAACATTTTGTTTATATTAATATCGAAAAATCCCTTTAATGATTATGTTGACATCCCCAGGGGTGCCTACACAAGGCCCTGATCCCCACCCAATCAGCATGCATCATTAGGGGATCGATTGTGACCCATTACACACCTTCTGTGCCTTCCTCAACCAATAGGAGAGCACTGATGTCAGCCCTGAAGTCTCTGCTGGGATGTGCTTCCTGCTGCAGTGTCTGCTCTCTGTCTGTGCTGCACATGCTCTTCACCAAAGATCAGTACCAACATACTATATATCCCAGGCTGCTTTGCAGCACAAACAGGAACCCCAGAGATGAATTCAAGTGTATCAGCTGCCTGAGCCTCCGGCTGATTGGCCAAAATGAATTATTTAAATTATTCTAATTTAGCCTGGGTTTCCATGGGATTTTTACTCTAATTTTCAACTGTCAGAAATTACAAGACATTTTGCTAACTTCAAAGTATGTTTTTCATTGTTTATGTTTAATATTTTTTCATGCAAAAACATGTTTTTAAACACTACTGATTCTCCTCTATCAGATGCATTTATAATTCAGGAAACGTAGATATGTTTTTAAAGATCCACTCTACATTGGTAAAATATCATATATTTGGGGAGTTTGTAACAAATTAAAAACATTAGCAGCTATGCAAGCTGTAGGCATACAATTATTTATTTTTTATTGAAATGCTTCTATTGTTTTTAGTGGGCACTGCTTGTATCTGGAGGGTGCCATGTTTGTTTCTCCCACACTTCCTGCTGGCTTGGTGGCTGAGTGAATGTGTTATGCTCATTTTATTACAAATTCAGTTGTCAAAGGAGGGTGAGGGGAGGGATTTGTTGACTCATTTATTAATTTAGATAAGTTGTCAGCATTGAACATCTCCCCCCTTTTAGCACATGCTCTGTAGAAGCCTGCCTTGCTCTGCACTTACCGCCTAGTCCTTTGAAAAAAAAAAATATGTCTGTCATGGCAGCTTCCATGCACTAGCAAAGTCTGCAAAGTTAAAAATTTCTGAAAATTATTTCATTTTAAATTATTTTATTTTTAGTTTATTGCATACATGGGTCATTTGAAGGTACTCAGAAAATGCTCTTATCATTGCAGAACTTAATTACATATGTTTTTTAATATAATTACAGTGTTAAAGTTTTGGAAGTGATAAATAATTGAACTTAAATATTGTCTATTTTAAGCATAAATTACATTATAAAGTCTGACAACTCTTTTAATGACTTGGGTTAATTTGATTATTACCTCTCATAATGGAATGGGGGGGGGGGGGGGGTTATAAGCCACTAGAGCATACTTAGCTGGATAAATAATTATAGTCACAGACATTTAATGTATTATCATTATTATAATCTATATACCATCATCTTGTGTTAATTTACTACATGATAAGTAATTTGTCATTTTGAATAACAAAGAATTGTACTTACATTATTGATATGAGTACATATATGCAATAACTGATTTTTCACTGCGATCTACTGTAATTTCAAAAGTTCTAGGTCCATTCATATTCTTATAAGACACTGGGTGGCAGGATCTCATAAATATATTGCTGTCTGTACGCCTTTAATACTATTTAGAAAAATTCACTTTCCCTGGACTGTCATGGGCAAAACAGAGTTATGAGAAGAATTTTGTGGGACATAAGATGTGGGCTGGGTTTGTTGTTGGAGATGGTGGAAGGACAAATGGTGACATTGGGTTTGTCTGTTCTAGCACCAATCTGCACTTGCAGACTTACATTATCTTCACATTCATTTTTGGATAGTTTATTGAAGTCCATATAACTTCAGTGACCTACTTGATGTTGATAAAAAAATTAGACATCTGTATACTTTTTCATAAAGGCTTGTTTTTAAAGGTATTAACCTTACTAGTTGTCTTTAGCTATAGGAGGCATTTTATTGGTGCTTTTTAGTGGTACCTGACGTGGTTCTATAGACTATAGTTCTTAACCATACAATTAACCCAAACCCATACCCATCTTATCAAGGACAAATATTCTTGACTAAAATAAGCTAAATCCATTAATTGTTTATTAAAATATAATTTGCATCAAAACATAAAAAGTACGAAGCAAAATGCAACATTGCAAATTATATATTATCTGATATTACAGCAGAAAGCTTTTTAGACACTGATAAATCTGGTTCATATAATTACATCAGACAAAATGATATTTTCTTTTATGAGATAAAATTGTGCTGCATAACTCAAAGCATCATTAATATTTTAAATCTGTAACACTTTTTCAGGCACTAACTTTTTTTTTTTTTTTAAACTATAGCAATTAATTTGTGACATTATTTACCCGTGGCTTGTTACTGCATTTGTACTTGTTTATGTACAGACATTAATGGCACTTCTGATGGAGAAAATATGGGCCATATTGAATTGAGGTTTCAGGAGATCCGGTAGTACGTAAGTGAGGTCGCAAGTTAATTTGCTATTCAATTGGCGTCTTTTTGTAAGCTCCGAACGGCTTCCGAGTTACCTGCTTGAAAAAATGGCTAAAATCGCAAATCGCTATTCAATTGCTTAATTTCCCCAAGCCCGCAAATGTTTTCACACCCGTAAATAGCAAATGAAGGAGAAACTCCTACGAGTGCTAGAGAGGACCCGCAAGGGAGTTAATCACCTATTCGTAGCACTGTAAATGCAAATAAAAAATCAATACTGTACGGTAAATAACAGGGAAAGTAATGACAGACATTAGAATTAATTGCACAACAGTCTCAAGCTCGCATATCACGCCACCCACATGGACTAGAAAATTCTATTGAAAGCAAAAAAATAGAGTTAGAGACCACAATGTTGATTTTTGTCTTTATGTTGTTATAATATTTTGACTAAATAAATTTGATAATGTATAAAATAGTTTTTAGAACCCAAAATAAGCACAATCTTTACAATTGTTAAGTTTTGTCATTTTTTTTTACTCTTGGGTTCCACTTTCTTTTCTGAGCTGATTTTGTCTGCTACTTCTTAGGCAGTGTAATTGTAAAATAATGAGTTCAATTAGTCGTGTTGGATGCACTGCCAGTTTGAGCTGCCTACTGTGCATATAGAAATTGTCTTAATATTCAAAGTCTCCTCCTCAGGAAAATGATCACCAGAAATCAAAATGGCAAATTCCACTGCCTGGTTTCAAGTGTAGCTCTTTAAACGAGTATATATTGCATTTAAGATTAGTATGGTCCTTTAATGATTTTACTTCCTATATTATTCTTTGGAGCCTAATGAGGTAACATTGGTCAAACTTTTCAATATGTTTTTTGAATGTAACAACTTTATAATGTGTAAAATGTTGTTAGAATGTAAACAAAGTACATCATTCACTTTTATATGCAACTAGCGACTTGCCTGTCAAAAATGACGGGGCAATACAATTTGAAGCCATGGCAATGCTGTTTGTCACACAATTTAAAGCTTTTGCTACTCTGAGGACCTTCGGCGCTCATTGCGAGCCTCTCCACTTGTGTACTTTTGCTCCTCTGAGCACCTTCGGTGCTCATTGCGAACCTCTCCACTTGTGTACTTTTGCTCCTGTGAGGGTTTTTTTATGTATTTTTTTTTTGTTTTTCGAAGTGAGCGGTTTGGTCGCTCACTTCATATTTTTCCGACCTATTTTTTTGTCTAAGTCCCACATTCCTCAACTGCTTGCAGCCTAAGGCAATCCCGCATTTCCTAACTGCTTGTAGGCTAAGTCCGGCGTTTTTCTATGCCTCAACTATTCAATCCACAATGAACAACTCTGCTAGACTAATCTACCATACTCAGCACTCCGTGTCTGCAGCACCTCTCTGTCAGTCACGCCATTGGCTTCCTGTAGCCCACATAACAACATTTCAAATCATGACCCTAACTTACAAAGCCCTTTACAATACCATAGCACCATCTTATATCTCTGCTCTCATCTCAAAATGCTCCCCAACCCGTACTCTTTGTTCTGCTAATTACCTTCTTCTTTTCTACTCTCTTATCGCCTCCTCTGACTCCCACCTTCAGGCCTTTTCTTGTGCTGCCCCTATTCTTTGGAACTCCTTGCCTCGCTCCACTAGACTTTCTTCATGCTTCAAAACCTTCAAAAGTTCACACAAAATACATCTGTTCAAATAATATGCAGAATGCATCTATTACCCTCCCATACCACACCCAAACCCATTAGATTATACGTTTGCAAGTGTTCAATCTTGTAAGGTGTAATGGAAAGCACTATATACTATAGATTCCAAACTCAAAGGCAGGGCTCTCCACTAGGTACAGAAATAACCCCAACCATAATAATAATAATAATATGACAGACATCAATATGGGTAAAAAACAAACCACAGCTTTTATTGTACAAAACAGTGAAACCACAGACATAAATGGAGCTCAACACTTCAGATGCCTCCAGGAACCCTGTGCACAGGAGACCTCAGGACAATTATGATCTTGGACCATCACATAAGGTCTCCACCCTACAGTGAGCAACCACCCCTGCACCCCGCAGCTGTGAAAATATAAAGATAAAATAACACTAAATAGGGAGGGAGGGATTTCAGCATGTGCTGCTGCCTGGGTAGTTACAGTTGACAGGAGTGGGAAACTTCTCTTCTAGTAACCTGAAACTCCTCCCCCCAAATCAAGCTATCCAATTACTGCACTAGCTCGGTCAAAAGCCCCCACCCCATGCTGTCTCCAGGTGCTGCCTTTGCCTTGTACCTAACCCATCTACAGCCCTACTGCATATGCACATTACAAATAAAGATAATAATAATAATTATCCCTTTTGTTAACATGTATAAATTATTAGAAAAATCAATATGGTCAATCTTTTCTCTTACCTTATAATTAATTATTGTGAGTTCCATTTTATGTGTGCTCGACGTCTTCTTTCGCATGAAGGTGTGTCCATGCAACAAATGAGATTTCCATTAGCTATGTTGAAAGCACTGGCAATTTGTAGCTGCCACTTGAAGATAGAAACATCCTATGCATTTCAAGTCTTCCCCCAACTCAGAAAGCTGATGAGCTGATACAAAAATGGTAGATTCCACTGCAACATAATTATTTTACATTCTAAAACAGTTTGAATATTTATAAATGTATATCTTCAAAAGTGTGTATTTAAATATAGGAATACACAGGTCCATAGGAAGTTAGTTGTACAAAGAAAGTTAGTTTTACTGCCTCCCCTCTATGCGACAGCTATTATGTATAAACACTATATTTAAAATTTTCTGAAATTTGTATTACAGTCTTTACACTAATTAATTGCTACAGGTTGTTTTTTTTTGTGATTATTAAAATAAAATTTAAATTGTGTGTTTTTCATGTAGACAGATGCCGCTTTGATGTATGATGCTGTTTACATGGTCGCGGTCGCCACTCAACGTGCCGCACAATTGACTGTTAGCTCTCTGCAATGTCACAGACACAAGCCTTGGAGGTTTGGGCCTCGCTTCATGAACTTCATAAAAGAGGTAAGCTTGTTTTTCTAACCTCTGCTGTCTGTCATGTGAATCCTGTACATCAATTAACCTGAATTCAAAAAGTGGCTTCAGGGAAGACAACAGGCCGTCCTGGTCACTTAAAGATTTTCAGCCTTATTAAATTGCGAATCAAATTGAATAGGGCTCTATATAAGCACAGAGCATACTTTGTTACAGAAGTTTTTAGTTAGTGAAGACCTTGCTTTTGGATAGAAGTTCACTAACTAAAAACTTCTGTAAAACAATATGCTCTGTGCTTATCTAGAGCCCTATTCAATTGGCCAAATGTGAATGGTACCCGTAAAAAAAAAACCTCAAAATAGTGGATTGTCATTTTCTGGAGCTTTCCTTTTCTTCCTCATGACAGCTGAGATCTTGAGCAGTCCTGGCTTATACATTATCACTGTGTCATGCTGCTCAGACACACAGGAAGTCACTGTTTGCTGCATGAGACAGTATTAGTGTGAAGCTGGTACTTGTGAGCATGGCTTTAAGTCACAGCTGTCATGAGCAAAAACAGGGGGAAGGCTCCAGAAGGTAAGAATCACTTACTTTGTGAAATGTAAAGTTTACATCATAATTATTCTGAGAAGGATAAAATTAAGTAAGTAACCTAGCTAAAAATATTTTTTTTACAAAAATAATTCTTCCCATCTCCTACTCCCTCTATCTGATCCTCACCACCTTACTTGTAACTTCACCACACCTTCCACTCACTGCCCTTCTTCAAACCATATCGCCAGAACCCCCAGAAACCTGCAAGCACCTGATCCACTTCCATTGTGCTACAACCCCTTCTCAGCCCCTCCCTTTTTATTATTATTATTATTATTAACTTTTATTTGTAACGCGCCAACATATTTCGTAGCGCAATACAGGGGATAAAAAACAAGGAAAAATACAGAATTAACAATCTTCCAAAAATGGAGAACCCTGTTTTGAGCTTAGAATCTTTGCAGAAAATGCTTTTTCCCAAAGCATCCTGGCTCACCAATCTCACCTGCCCTGACATTGCCACCTCATACTACAACATGACTCTAACATCCACCCTTGACAGTCTTGTCCCCTTAGCCACAAGCAGACGCCCTCCCTCTCATCCACAACCATGACACAGTACACAAACATGCTCCCGACTTTGCAGGAAATCTCGCACATCAGCTGACTTCCTCCATTACAAGGTTATATTGTTCTCCTACTTCTCGGCCCTCAATCTTGCCAAACAGCACTATTTCTCAACGTTAATATCAAATCTGTCTTCCAACCCCAAATGGTTGTTTGCAATATTCAACATTCTCCTGTGCCCACCCCACCTCATGTCTGATTTCTTCTTTCACATGAACATGTGTCCATATAACTAATGAGACTTCCATTAGCTATGTTGAATGCACTGGCAATTTGTAGCTGCCACTTTCTCATGGGGCCAATTGAAACATCCTATGTATTTCAAGTCTCCACCCAACTCAGAAAGCTGATACAAAAATGGTAGATTCACTTCGACATAATTATTTTACATTCTGAAACCATTTGAATATTTATAAATGTAGCTCTGCAAAGTGTATATTTAAATATAGGACTACAGAGGTCCATAGTAAGTTAGTTTTACTGCCTCCCTCTATGTGACAGCCCTTATGTATATACACTATATTTAATGTTTTCTGAAATGAGTATTACAGTCTTTACACTAATTAATTTCTACAGGTTGTTTTTTGTTGCTGTGATTATTATAATAAAATTCAAATTGTGTGTTTTTTATATAGACAGATGCACCTTTTTAGTAAGACTTGAGACAGAAGGAAAGTCTAGTGGAGTGCGGTAAGGAGTTCCAAAGAATAGGAACAATAAGTGAAAAGTGCAGGAATGAGAGGAGGTGATAAGAGAAGAGAAAAGAAGGTGGTCATTAGGAGAACAGAGGCGGAGGGTGGGGGAGTATTTTGAGACAAGACCAGAGATATAAGGGGGTGCATTATTGCTGAGTGCGTTTAATGGTTTTAAATGTTATTCTGGAGGTTATTGGAAGCCAGTGGAGTGACTGACAGAGAGGTGCTGCAGACACTGAGCGCCTAGCGGAGCATTAATTATGGATTGGAGACAAGCATGCGAGGGGGAGGCCAGCAAGGAGTGAGTTGCAGTAGTTGAGGCGAGATATGATGAGAGAATGGATTAGAATTTTAGTTGTATCTTGTGTTCGGTAGTGTCGTACTTTTAGCGATATTTGTAGGTGAAAAAGACAAGATTTTGTTAGTGAATATACATGAGGAATAAAAGAGAGTCAAGAAGCCACATAGCCCTGATAAACTCACATTTGCTGGTCCTGCCTATATGAAAAAAATGTTGGAAACCATAGTAAAAAAATACATAGGTTATAACATGTTGGTAGATGATCCATGTATATAATCATCAATTCAACATGTATACAGTACATGAATGAATAAACCATAGCCTGCAATGCAACCCAATTTTACACTGATATATTGGCTCAGTAGAATTCATCACAAAATTGAAGGTAAGTCATATTTTTTGCCCAACTTCATTGTTTTCTCGGCATGATGTTTATTAATGTAGGCAATGATTGTCAACGCTGTCTTTGAATTTGTTATATTTTGAACTGAACCTGGATATGTTTTATGATTGAACTATGGCATATTTTGAATCAATCCCAAGCAACACCTAATGAACAATTTCATAGAACATCAAATATGAAAGGGACACACATTTCATTATTGGAGATTGCAAATTTCTCTCCAGCGTGTTAACATCCCACTGTTTTTTTTTTGTTTGTTTGACTTGTTTCCAGCCTTTACAATTATGTTTCAAGTATAAAGTCACAGTTGGACTCCAAAGAAGACCAGCATGGGCTGACAAGCTTGAATCTGAAATTACCTTTTATCTACAATAGTGTATGATGTAAACATAATAAATACAGTATTAATGTAGAACACAGCAAACTAGTGTGAACAAACTCTTATGTTTTAATTAGTTATTTTTACAGTCATTAACATTTGTAAATTATGTAGATAAAAACATTAAGGAGCAAGCAGTGTTAAAAGAAACAGTAGTAAGTAACCATTCCTATCACCACATATGGGATAAAGCAAATGTCCAAATTATTACAAGTTTAAAGAATCACTCTAATCATACATTTTTTTAAATTATTCTTTTGAAGAACTTTACTTGAAAATGTTTTAGAATGTGATAAAACAAAATACTGTCTTTAACGGGCCACTTAAAGAAAAATGTGGACCACATCACAGTAAAGATCTCCTAAAAGCATGTTGAAATACATTTTGAATTTTGGAAATATGTGTATTTTTCACTGAGAAATCAGATAAAATAAAATCTGTGTTTACATATGTGACTGACTGCCCATTGTCAGACCTACAGCTCAGTGTAGTGAGCAAAATCAAAAAAGGATTATCGCTTAACAAATCTATCTGTGCAGAGCACTGAATGCTGGAATCGCCTAAACAGGTCACTTATGTTTTAACTGGTCAATGCATTCCTGAGTTCAAGGAAAAACTGCACTTTGCAGCTCTTGGCTATTTGTTTTTACTCATGCAACAGTCAGTAGGCAGAAGAACTTTGTGTGTAAACAGACTTAAAACTTTTTTAGCTGGCATTAGTGTAATTTAAAAAAAAAATATGCATATTATTTTAACGTGTGATGACAAACTTCCTGTGTATTCAAAGTCTCCTCCCACGTCAGATAGTTGCACTACTGAAAGCAAAATAGCAGATTCCACAGCAGCATACATGCATATAAAAATTATAAATTAAAGGTTCAATTACCTCACTGTAAGTGCTCTTCATGTTGTGAAAGAAAACAAGATTTTGTTAAAATTATCTTTTTTTTATTAACAATAATAACAGCTAAAAATCTAAAGATTTAAGTCTATTTACAAACACAGTCTCTCCTGTCCACTGACTGTTGTATGATTAATAACAGACAACCAAGCGCACAGTGAAGACAGTGACTGATCGCAGTTTTTCCCTGAAATCAGGACTGAGTGGCTGACCCATAACTGACCTATTTAGGCGATTCCAGCATTCCATGCACTGCACAGATTGTAAAGGGTTAAAAAAAAAATATTTTGCTCACTACACACAGCTGTAGCTACAGGTCTGGCAGTGAGCATGTCAGTGACACATGTGAACACAGACTTTAGTGATTTCTCCATGCAATTTGCATGTATTTCCAAAATTCCTAAAGTATTTCAACGTGATTTTAGGAGATCTTTACTGTGATGTGGTCCAAATTGGGCTGAATTAAGTGGCCCTTTAAAGGCCGTATTTTGTTTTATTACATTCTAAAACATTTTCAAGTAAAATTCTTCAAAAGAGTAATTTAAAAAAAAAAAACATCATTAGAGTGATTCTTTAAGCCTGAAACTACGGTTTTGTATTCTACAAATGAGATTACATATGTAATTCTCAAGTACTATAACAAACATCTCAACATTTCAAAGAGGAACATTACTATTCTTGAAAACGTACGCACTAGTCAGTATTGTAAACTAGAGATCTTTCCATTAGAGCTAAGAAATACACTAGAATATGTATATCCCATCTTCTCATTGTGTAGATGCAAACTTTCTGTGTACCTCAGGAAGTAGGTTTGGTTGTTGTTGTTTCATTCAGTTGTGACCCTATAAGCCGCAGTACGCCAGGCACATCTTGCGTCTGGTTGTGCTTATCCATAAGGTTATCTTGGCAGGGTTTCTGCATTGGGTTGCCAGTACCTTTTCTCATGGTCCGCAATTGTTCTGACCTCTCTGCTATGACCTACATAGCAGGTGACCCTACATGATGTATCTCACAACGGGTTCCCTGGTAGCCCAATGGTTAGGATGCAGGCGCTTTCACCACAGCATCCTGGGTCTAAATCCAGTCAGGAAACCAAGAGGTGAGTACTCGGATGGTAGACCACCTGGCAATACCATGAGCTGTATGTTGTGGCCCACTGGAGAAGGCAACCCAATCCAGTATCTCTGCCATGAAAACCAAGTGGATCAGCATGGTGTGTTATGGTCGGTGAGGTCACGGAGAGTTGGACACGACTAACGACACAAACACACACATTAACGATATATCTCACAAATTGTTTGAAGTACACAAGCCGCTCCACCGCAACAAGGTAGCAATCCAGAAGGGAAGGAAGTACTAAAATTGTAGAATAAATCAAATAAAATTAATAAATGTGATGCTGTATTATTATTTTGTACATTCTAAGAACATATTAATTATTTTATCGTTTTTCAAAAGGGACTTTTTTTTATTTTTTATCACGGTAGTTTATTAATTCAGAAAGCTGCAGAAAACACAGCCAGTGAAATTTTGACTCATCTATTTACCATTCTAGCATTTACACAAGCTTCATATTAATATTAAAATATTGCTACCAATGAAAGCAAAAACAGAAATAAGGTTTGACAGCGATATTTTCTTTCATATATTAAGTGTGTGTGAGGTGCTCTGAGCTCGCCTGGAGGAGTCTTTCATGCAGCACAATCCATTTCATTATTATATTTTGGGCAAGGGAGTCATGAGGTAGATTAAGTCTTTGAAAAGCTCATTTTGTTTTTGTTTGTATGCTATTAGGAGTTTATTGCTTGGTTTAAGTATGTATTATAGTGGTTGTATGATATTAAAAAGGCTTGAAAAGAATCATTTGAATTTTTATGCTTTTAACCATTTCTCGACTCGATTTGCTGTATAGCTGTAGCCATTAAATGCCCATTTTTCTACATGTTTTTTTTTAAATAACTAAACTTCATAGTGGGCAAAATGTTTTTAGAAAGTAAAAAACAATAAACACAACCTTAAAATATTTCACTTTTATATGCAATTATTCTATTGATGGGTTTCAGTTCCTTTACTCAGCTGTTACTTGTTCGTTCAGGAGAGTGTGTCTTGTAAATGAATTAGCTTTCCATTGGTCCTATTGAAAGCACTTATAGTTTAAGCTGCCACACTCATATTTTACAAATAGAAGTCTCCCCCACCTGAGTAAGTTAATGAGCAAAAAGCTAAATATTAGATTACATACCAACATAAATGGTAATGAGTTTAAGTTTTTTTTTGTCAAAAGAGTTGATTTTATGAAGAATTAGTGGTCTATAGCAGGAGTAATCAAATTCAGTCATGGAGAGCCCCCCACAGGCCAGGATTTGAGGATATAATTTCTTTGCACAGGTGAGTTAATCAGGATGACTGAAGAAGCGATTAACTCACCTGTACGCAGCAGGGATATCCTCAAATCCTGGCCTGTGTGTAATTGCCTACCCCTGGTCTATAGTATATAGAAATTACAATAAAAAGAGACAGGTACATCTTTTATCATCCATGTGTCCTGGCCTGTTACATGGTTCAAGCAGGTCAGGTGCCTTGGGGATCTGTTTTATAAACACAAGCTTATGTTTCCTGTATTTTAATGCAATAGTTTCAAATGTAAAACTAGTTAAACAATTATGGATAAATGGCTTATTGAGACATTAGATAACACAACCCAACAAATTGTTTCATTTAAATTGCAGGCTAAGACAGATCAAATACATTGCTTTTCATATATTTCTGTGTTGCTTTCTTAACTCAAAAGGATTATTTAGACCAATATTTTTTTTGTCTTTATATAATTTTTTTATCTAGGTGACTTATTTAATTTTATCCTTCTCAATGTATCTGTAAATTTACGCTCACTTTCCAGTATAAAGCCCCCAATTATCACCTTCTGGAAGCTCTCCGATTTTTTCTGTTCCTTCTCATGTAGGGTGACATGATTCACAGCTGTGACCCAAGATCATATCCAAAAGGGAGGGGCTTCAATTAACAGTTTATCTTGTTGTTACAAGCAGACAGTGACATGATGTGTGTCTGCATGCGCAACATGGCATTGGTTTTGTGAAGTCCCTCCCTTGTTGGTGCTAGGACAATTTGGTCTATATAGTAATCTTCTTCCATCTTTAAATAGCAAGAGTATTTGATATCACACATTGGAAATGGCTCATTTGCCTCAAAGGATTAATAAGCACTAAATTCAGATACACGTCCGTCTGTTTCTAAGACCAGACTGGTTTGGGCCTATTACAAAAGTTATTATTTTCCAGAAACCTTTTTGACTATCTCTTTCAAAAAGTCTCTGATAATTTGTTCAGCCTCATTTAACCTTTATATTCAATACAAATATGATATACAAATATGATTGAAAACTATCTTAGTGGGTGGAGCAGAGAGACTGACTGACAGCTCGGAATGACAAAATTCAATGTTCGTTTACTTTAGAAAAATAAAAAAAAAATGTAATAACATTTAACTGAACAAGAATTTGTTGCTACCTATAATTTGGAACCTCATCTGTGTCACGTTAAAGGACCATTATAGGAAATCCTACTTGTGCCAGGAGGATTCCTTTTTTGCATCTTCCACACATTTTGATGGCTTGGAGCCGCATGGGTCTGTGCAGCTAATATTTATTATATAATTAAAAGTTGATTGTGGAGAGAGATTTGTTGATTTGTTTATAGTTAGATAAGCTTTTATCATTTGACATCTTCTGAACACATTGGACCCTATTTAATTGTCCAAATCACAATTACTTGAGCAGGTAATGGAGCCTGTAAATCTTACTGATTGGATACATTTAGCTACTCACATTCTACTTGCGAGTTATAGTCTCAAATGCACTGCGGTTTTCAAAAATGTAACTCCGTCCTATATCCTCATTTGATGTTTCAAGCCCGCAAATGTTAATTGTGCTATTGAATTACAACAATTCAATTAGCCCACAATTGCCTTCAAACCCATAAATGGCAAATGTATAAAAAAAAAATACGAGTACTAGATAGGACTCGCAAGTGGGTTAAACACCTGTTTGTAACACTGCAAAAGCAAATAAACACACACTACTGTACTGGAAAAGTTAAATTAATTGCACAAAAGTCTCGAGCTCGGAAATCTGCAATAAAAAAATATTTTTTTAACGTTTTATTTCCATGTTATATCGCACCCGGGAATCAAGGAGTAGATACATGTCATGGAACCCGCATGGACTAGAACAGCAGTTTTTTGTTTTTTTGTTGTTATGTCTACATTCTGAATTGCGACTTCTAAACACTAATTGATTGCAGTTTATACTCATGTTTTACTGATGTCATGATAACGATCTCATTTACTATTGGCTCTGGCTAAATTAGAACTTACGGCTTCCTTAATTGATCTTGATCATGCCCTGAAATGCTACGTATGGGTTCATAGTTTGAGTGTTGTGGCTGTGAGCCTGTAATTGTGGACTTGAGTTAATTAAATACATCTGTTTTCTTCCTAATCAAGCGTGGTTAAAGGCAAACTCACCCACCCTTGTCAGGAAAATATGCAGGAAACTGAGTTTCTATTATGTCCTGACCTAAATTGGCCCAAAACAAAAGTTTTGGGCCATGTATATTTGTCTCTTCCTTGTTTACTTATAAATAGACAGCTAATAAGGATCAATTACTCCTTGTAGTCTTTCAACATAAAAAGCTTCAGGGTCCATGAGAATTGGTTTGGGAATCTTTGCTTTAAACCATCTGTATCATTAAAAGAGTTTTTACTTTTGCTCTGAATATGATTAGCTGGGTCTCCTATACAGGGTTCACTTGGTTTCATGTTCAATATCCTACATCTTTTAGACTGTAGAGCATATTTCCAGTTACTCACCAGCTTCATTTACAGCCTCTGTTACATGCATGGGCTAGTCAATCAGGGAGATAGGTTGACTTCTGTAGGCCTCTCTTATTCTTCTCATGTACACATGGTAGTGCCATGGTTCTCAACCTTTATGGCACCCGTGGCAGACTAGCTACAAACCAAAACTTCCCTGGACTGCCATTGAGCTCCATACCATTATTAGGAGACAAGTTTTAATACGTTCCTGTACTTACAACTAGACCAGTGACATGTTTAAGAGTTCAATCTCTCCTTATTATATTTTTTCTAATTTATGACTCTTTCTCAACCCATCCTTCCTTTTTCTTTTTTTCTGATGACTGTCAAATAAGGTGTCCATCACTACCACTGGCTTCCAGAACGGCTTGTGAGAAACACTTTGGTACTTGCCAATTCCCAAAATTTGAGCAAACATTGACATTCATACCCCTCTAATAATTCCAGTAATTATTGTATTACTCCTTAGAATGGAACAAACTGACTACTGTTTACCTGGTTACCTTCTTCTGTTCTGTAATATCAGCATTTCATAAACCATTAACCTTTTACTCTAACATCTGTGCTACCAGATGCTTCCTCGCTGTAACAATCCTCTATGGTCATGCCCTGGCTGCACCTTCTATAAGGCCTGCCATGCTTGGCAATGCTTCATTCAACCAAAAGGCTTTTCAGTTGGCTTCATGTGGAGTCAAACACTTCATGAGTGTCCTGTGGGCTACAGTCAGTATCCTTCACTGGGGTAGTTACACCTTAGGGGTTATTAAAAGAGTATGTAAAGTTCTTAAGTCTGCTTTTCATTGAAACCAAATGGTAGCCAACAAAGTTACATCAAGGTTATATTATTACTTTCCTTGCCTTTTTTTTTCTTTTTAGCTTGATTCATTTTCACAATACGAGCTATGCAAGTTCATTCCTAATTGCTTTGTAGACAATTCATTTTATTATTTTGTCTTGCTCCATAAATATCATTAATAGACTTATGTTATTCAGCTTTCTTGATCGTTATCCGGTTCTGAAAAGGAAGAGTAATATTTGAGTGTTTGCAGAGATAATTACTCTTTTTGTTTCTGAGGTCAATGCAACTGAATTGTTGTATATAGGAGAACAGTCAGCCTGAAGCTTAAACAATATCCAACAGTAAAGTAATAAAGAGTAGTAAACGGCATATTATGTGTTGGTTTATTTCACATGTATAGTTTAGATATTGCGTTTTTTTTTTTACAAGAACAAATCTCATATCCATCAATCAACCTTTTCTTGGCCTTGTAATTCACACTATCACGGTGGTATTGTCTGGACTTGTCTATTCCCTCCCTAGGAAAAATCTGCAAACAATTCTTCTTAATTAGATGACCATGGGTCAGACTACTAGTTCTCTTTATTCGTGCAATCTGAAGTCTTCAGCTATGAGATCGCAAGCAGCATCTTTCTGTAGTTTCCGCTGCACCAAAATTGCCTTCCTCATCCACAATAGAATATGAATCTATATTGTTTTTTTAATCATTATCATTATTATCCTTCATTTGTAAATTGCCGTCATTTTCAGTAGAATTATGTCACAAGTATGAAGTATTTAACAAAAAACAATAGCCTTAGAGAAAAAAAATGCCTTCATAGGACTGCTTGTTTGTAGAGCTTTGCCTTGAAGCTGATATGGCTGCCATGATGGTGATCCTTTCTGCTCCATACATGTTAATGTGTAATGAACAGGTATTGTACTTCCTTTCTTGTGAGTGATGTGCAGTTGTACATGCAAAAAATGTATCTCACTCGCTAATGAAGTCTCAAACTTTCTACCCACTGCTGAATAGGAAGAAATGGCAGAACATGCTTCCTCCCTCTCTAGAGTTAAAGAGGCTCCATTTATCAGCCCAAGCCACCATCAGAGTCTGCAAAAAAAGAGATTTTCTGAAAAATGCTTTTGTGATAATTTTTTACATAGCTACTTCACGTTGTTGGTTTGTTACACACATACATCATGTTTTTTGAAGACCAAAGTAGTCCTCTAATCTGTTTATGCTATTGGATAGTTATCTCCACCAATCACATATGAACAGTGGATATAAAAAGTCTACACACCCCTGTTAAAATGTCAGGTTTCTGTGCTGTAAAAAAATGAGACAAAGATAAATCATTTCAAAACTTTTTCCACCTTTAATGTGACCTATAAACTGTACAACTCAATTGAAAAACAAACTGAAATCTTTTAGGTGGAGGAAAGAAAAATAAAAAAGCAAAATAATGTGGTTGCATAAGTCTGCACACCCTCTTATAACTGGGGATGTAGCTGTGTTCAGAATTAAGCAATCACATTCCAAATCGTGTTAAATAGGAGTCAGCATACACCTGCCATCATTTAAAGTGCCTCTGATTAACCCCAAATAAAGTTCAGCTGCTCTAGTTGGTCTTTCCTGAAAATATCTTAGTCGCATCCCACAGCAAAAGCCATGGTCCAAAGAGAGCTTCCAAAGCATCAGAGGGATGTCATTGTTAAAAGGTATCAGTCAGGAAAAGGGTACAAAAGAATTTCCAAGGCATTAGATATACCATGGAACACAGTGAAGAGGAGATGCCCTCACAATCTGACAGTTTTGGAGTGTTTTTGCAAAGAATAGTGGGCAAATCTTGCCAAGTCAAAATGTGCCATGCTGATAGACTCATACCCAAAAAGACTGAGTGCTGTAATAAAATCAAAAGGTGCTTCAACAAAGTATTAGTTTAAGGGTGTGCATACTTATTCAACCATATTAATTTATTTTTATATATTTTCTTCCCTCTACCTAAAAGATTTCAGTTTGTTTTTCAATTGAGTTGTACAGTTTATAGGTCACAGTAAAGGTGGAAAAAGTTCTGAAATGATTTATCTTTGTCTCATTTTTTTACAGCACAGAAACCTGACATTTTAACAGGGGTGTGTAGACTTTTTATATCCACTGTAAGTCTATAAGATGTACACATTGGGATCAGTGTTAATCTTGTAGATCAGTGCTGTCCAACTTGTGGCCCCAGGGCTGGAATGATGCCCACCAGCTGTTTTCTGTGGGCTACTGACTATCAGGGAGAAGCTCTCAAAAACCTAATAATAAAATTAAACATTTGGAACAGTTTAAAAACGTGGTCCAACATATCTAGGTTTCCAAATATTTAGTTATGTCATATAAAATATATAACTATACTTTAGATTTACATTTTGTAAATTTATATTTTATATCTGCTCACCAGGTCAGAAGCCTATCTAAACCTGGCCCACCAACTCAATGGGCAAATCAAATCTGTCCCCTTACACTAAATAAGTTGGAAAGCAAAGTAATAGATAATGCCCAGAAAAGTATGGTAACTCAGTTGAAAACTGCTTACTATTGAGTATGCTATTGCTTTATGGTATTGGATATTGTTTTTTTTATTATATCGTGTCTGATGATGTAGCGGTCACTGTGGTTAAATCTGTAATTTCCTTATTTGCTCACCGGATAACTAATTAATGTTGTGTGAATAGACCCAAATACTAGGTGTGAATATTAAATGACTGGGAATCATACCTCCTTAAGAAATTAATGTTGGCATGAGGAAGAGCAAACATTATCTTCTACTATTCACAGAAAGATATGTTTTATTAATTACACTTTACCTGTATCGTGTCTCACAATGTCATCTGTTGGTGTCCATTTTGCTCACTTTTTAATGAGAATCTTTATACATATACTAATAATGCATTCTTGTCTCATTTAAAAAAAGTCTTTGTAGTTGGCATTGATTAAAATAATGCTCATTTTGAAACCAGCTACTGTTTAAATTGTTAAAGAATTTCAATGTTATTACGTCTGGGCATCAAGACCCCGTAAATGACTTGTAGACACAGGAAAACAAAGCAGAATAATGCCAGTATACAAGTTACTTTTGGTTTAGTGCTTGCTGTAGAAATATACAAATAGCAATGCTTTATGGACATTCTGATATTATATTTGATTTTATATCGTAGACACATTTGATAACGGATAAACAATAGGCCAATCTAATCTGCAATATAGTTGCTACTATATGAAAGAGTGCACTTATAAGAGGTAACATAGTTATATACCGTACATATTTTAGCACATGTCTTTTATTGCTGCAAGACTTTTATATGTACAGTGGATATAAAAAGTCTACACACCCCTGTTAAAATGTCAGGTTTCTGTGCTGTAAAAAAAATAGACAAAGATAGATCATTTCAGAACTGTTTCCACCTGTAATGTGACCTATAAACTGTACAACTCAATTGAAAAATAAACTGAAATCTTTTAGGTAGAGGGAAGAAAAAATATAAAATTAAAATAATATGGTTGCATAAGTCTGCACACCCTCTTATAACTGGGGATGTAGCTGTGTTCAGAATTAAGCAATCACATTCCAAATCGTGTTAAATAGGAGTCAGCATACACCTGCCATCATTTAAAGTGCCTCTGATTAACCCCAAATAAAGTTCAGCTGCTCTAGTTGGTCTTTCCTGAAATTTTCTTAGTCGCATCCCACAGCAAAAGCCATGGTCCACAGAGAGCTTCCAAAGCATCAGAGGGAACTCATTGTTAAAAGGTATCAGTCAGGAGAGGTGGAAAAAGTTCTGAAATGATTTATCTTTCTCTAATTTTTTTACAGCACAGAAACCTGACATTTTAACAGGGGTGTGTAGACTTTTTATATCCACTGTAGATCTATGCAAATAATACAAAATGAAGAATACACAAACATGATGGTAACTGCCACAGCTTAGAACTGCAGCTGTAGCCTCATTGGCTCTTGGCCATGCAATCCAATCTATAACTTATAATTATAAGTGTGAGTAACAGAAATTAAATATATATATATATATATTCTTCTAATGGTAGCTCTCTTTTCTCAAACTAGTGTCCTTGGTGACACATCTATTCCCTTGATGCAGTTCTTTGTCCTAAAAAGAAGCAGGGTTGAGCAAAGGAGAAGTAAAGGCACAATAATGAGCATTTTTTAGATCTATCAACTTGGCAACAAGATAAAACTTAACTTTTAATCATCAACTAAAATCTAGATTTAAAATAATAAATCCACATGTTATCTACAGTAGCAATTTTTAACTGAATCGGAAGTTAAAGTGGTAAAACCCATACAATTTTAAATAATGGACATAATCTGAATAATATTATAAGTATATTACGTTATATACCGTGTCAGAGTAGCACATAAACTAATCTAAATAGAGAAAGTTTGGAATGTATCCGGTACAGAATTAATATCCCTTGAATAATTATGTTTCTGATGAAAATAAATCAATTTGTGCATTGGACGGCCCTCTACATCCATGCAAATGATTGAGCTCACAGATAAAGATACAATGTAGCAGGGCCATCCTTGGGTTTCTTATATCAGGAAGGAAAAGCTGAACATGCAGTTATAGGGGATGATGAAAATATTTAGTTTCAAAGTAAAGCCGCTGTATTGGTTTTTAATAGTTGTCACCATAATTCATATAAGACATGTTCCAGACAAGCAGCACTGTCTTAAGGTTAAGTCATCCTATACAGATACATGTAAACGCCTGGAGCCACATAAAATTCCAAGCCCGTAAGTGCAACGTGAGACCCGCAATGGCTGCGGGCTTGCAATTTGGCCGAATTACAGAGCTATTAAATTAGAACATGCGAGTTACGAGCTTGAGACTCAAATCCATAAACCATTTGTTAAAGGTTGGATGCGTGACCAATTAGTCAAACCCGTAGTTACAAGTTTAGATGAAGCCAATGGCAACAAAAATCATCATAATTACGTCACTGAGAAGTGGAGGTGGGATTTCAAAAGGCTTACGGGGTTCAATTACAGTTCGGACCCACATTCCAGATATAATGCAATATTCATAAAGCCGTAAATATGATATTCTATCACATGCGCGTTACAGTATATGTATTAACACATTGATTGTTGGGATCGATATAACATGGAAATTAAAAATGAAATAAAGTATTTTTTGGGCCGATTTGCAGGCTTGAGAATGTTGTGCTCTTAATTCTAAGACCTAGCATCACTTTCCCTGTCAATAAAAGTACAGTAGTGTGTGTATGTGCATTTAAAGTGCTACGGATAGGACTTTACTTTCAGGTTACGGGCTTAAATGCCAGTGAATTTGTTGCAATTTAATAGCATGATTGGAAATGTAACAGTTATAGGCTTGACAGATCAAAGGATTTGCGGACACGCAAGTCGAATTCTCAAGTCCCGTAGGGTTTTCTCGCCGCTTGCCTGCAAGTCGTTGATGGATTGCTTTACAAGGCCAATTTATTGGCCGTAAGTCTTGCGGACTACGTTCCAGGCTACAATTTTGCACTTTAGGGGAATTTATTGTGGCTCCTGGTCAGCCCTAATTACAACAGAGGACGTTTTAGTACAGGTGGATGCTGACTAAAAGGGACACAGCAAAGGTCCTAGCTATTGAATTAAAACGGCACATATAAATAAATATCACAATCGGTTGTTACTAAAACAATTTGTGTAGACGTGTAAGATAATTGTGCAAGGTATTTTAATCATGCATTATCTGAAAAGATCATCTCATTCTGTAAGTTCCTTTATCAAGGACCAATAGTTAACTCTCTCAACAGGGTGGAGGGGTGATAAACATGAAGAGCATGCCCAGTTGGTATAAATAGTAACAATGAGGACGTTAACATTAAAAGTCTCGATGACTATTATAATTTAACAAATTCATTATCTCCTCCCACTATGAGAATTAAAGGCCCTAGATAAGAGTAGTTAGATATGGAGCATTTTTGCTGATATTTCATGTTTAAAATGCCTACCTTTCATGCTCAATTAATTAACACTTCCTCATAAAAAATCCACTTTTTTCCTGCAATAACGGGGGCATAAGTGCCCCTAATTTATGAAAAAAAATAAAAATGTAAAAACACAGTATCTTCTGTATAAACTAGGCAGGTAAGTTCTATTAAACTGGTGGACATCATTATAAAGTCATAATCTTATGCACAGAGGTTCCAAACATTGACTAAGCGTGAGGGGGTTATTCCTGTGCTGTTCTACGTAGCCAGTAAATTGTAAAGAGGTTTCCCTAACATGAATAAAGGGCTCAAAAGAATGGTATTGGAACTGGAGAGGCCTCACCTTTTGTAGGTGGTTGCCATGTTGACTACTAAAGCAATACTCCACATGGTTTAATTAAACCATCACTTTTCTTTGCCTCGTATTGGAGAACCATTTCATATTGTGTTTTCACAAAATCCATCAATGTTAATATACTCTACAGTGTCAACGTCAGTGGAGTCTAATTATCTAACAAAGCCCTTTGACCTCTATCTGATCTCTCCTCCTCCACGTCTCTATCCACCGTTAAATAAAAAAATCCCTTTGATCTCGCTCCCAGGAAGGACAAAGACAAAACAGAATCCTCTACTCAAAGCAGAGTTTGCAAAAAAAATGTTTGTCCATGGCGTACACATCTGCTTATGTTGCTAGTTTGTTACATACTTCAATAGTTATAAAGAGTGACGTAGCCGTGAGTGTCGAAGTAATCTAGATGAATAATCAGAGTATTGCATTATATAGTGATACCTTTTTTATTGGACAAATATTTTAGTTAGAGTGACAAGCTTTTGAGAGTTGCACATCTCTATATTATTAAGTTAGACGCAATACTGAATAAGTTAAGCAATGGAATGGAGAGCAGAGACTAAAGGTTTTGGATAGAGTAATCATTTTGGGTAAAATGGTGTCCGGCTGGCGTACAATAGCTGTTTTTATTGTGCCTTTTGAAGGAATGCCTGTGTAGATGTGCTTTCTGGCTCGAACTCCAAGCCTTGCAAAGCGAGGCTCTCCAGCGGCACAGTACTTGGGATGCAATGAGCGCTGAAGGCGCTTATTGCAGCCAGCGGAGCAGTACATAGGAACCCACATCCACAACACACACAGAGGAGAAAGACACAGGGAAAGGACAGGGGGAGATGCTGCAAAGAGACACGTTGCATTCCCAAGCACAAAACTTGCAGGTTAACGAAACCTGAATGAGCAACCCGTACAGTAGGTGGGAGGAAAGGCTCGCAATGATCGCCGAAGGCGCTCATCGCAAGACCCGCGCTGAACGGCGAAGGTGATCAGAGCATAGCAGGAAAGTGGAAGTACATGGGGAGAGGCTCACAATGAGCGCCAAAGGCTCTCATTGCAAGCCACGTGATAAGCGCTGAAGGCACTCAGAGAGGCAAGAGCCTCACATTGTGTGGCAAACGGCATTGCCACCCTTACAATTTTATTCCAGTCATTTTTCACAGGTGTTACGCCCGCCCAGTTTGGGGGACTACGCTCGCCCCAATTCTCTCTCTATGGGTCGCAACTTTTTGTTCAGATCTCGACACCAGCAGACAGATGACAGCATCATTTCTGAAGAGACAGGCACCAACAGAACCCATTTCTTAGGAATCACACCACCATTGATTAGTACAAGCAGACTCCGACACCACCTTTGTTTAGTGTGTCCAAAATCAGACTGGCACTTCTTGTTACAGAGATATATCAAAAAACAGAAAGATGACACAAAACACCAAATACTTCCCCCCAGTTCTAGCCCATCCTCCTAGGCAAATAGCTTGCTATCCCCCTCACCCACATGGCTTTATTGTTCTCATTACACATTTTTTCTCCTTTTACAGAGCCATAAAACTAGCTCCCCCCTTCATGACTAAAGCCAGAGCCTTCACATGTGGGCGATCGCAGGGCTATATCAATTCTTTCTAATTATTTAACCCTATGAATATCCCAGATATGACTGTTAAGCAAGTTGTTAGTACCTTCTGACCACACGTATAATAACTGATGTACCCCAAACAGTCCACTGGGCACTTATGTTCATAACAACGGGCAAGTTCCTGGTATATATTTATATATATATATATATATATATATATATATATATATATTTATATATATACAACTTTAATAAACCCTTTAGAATCATCAGTTATTTCAAGAAGCAATATGCTTCTGTCATGTTCTCTTATAACATAAAATGCTGGTTTATTTTAGGGTGTAAAGTGTTATGATGTACAGATGGTCCCAACTTTTAACAGAAGAATGTCTGAATGTAGTAAAAATGCGAAGCGCGAAACACAGCGTGATCGGTTATTTTTATGTGTGTTAGGATGTTAAAAAGGAAATAAACTGTAAGGAATTTTTCAAAGTGTTTTTTTTTTAAATATGAAATCTGTATGAAATGTGATATCCGCAGAAATTATATACTATTCTGTAGCATAAACTAAGTTTTACAGACAAATACATTTTTGGTCTCAATATTCTATATAGACAGCTATTCTATAGAACACTCCAGGCATTTTTTTCCTAGACTTTGTAAGAAAACAGCTGGATGAGCCAGAGAAAGTGGGACGTTGTCAGGGCTGGAAAACAAGGTTTTGCTCTTAAATATTGGACTTTTATCAAAAAAGGGCACTTTTGGAGGACAAGATGGATGTGGATTCCTCTTGAAAAGTAAGACTTTCCCTCCATTAGAAGGATAGTTGGGAATAGAGATTATAGTTCTGTAAAGTATTTCTAGATATTATTTAGCAGCCAGAAATATATAATGTACCATAAATAAGTAATAATGTATGAGAATATCAATGTTGCCTATCACTCCTTTTCTTAAAGGACCACCGCAGTCGCATATATACTCGTTTAAAGAGCGACTATGGCCAAAATATTTTTAGAATGTTAAAAATGTATCTTTACGTTGATGCAGCCATGCTGTATTTGGAGCTACCATTTTTGTTTCTGATGACCTGTTTCTACTTGTGGGAGGAGACCTTGAATGCAGAGGAAGTTTTCAGCTCAAATTCAAATATTGCAAATAAAAGTGCCAGTGCTTTCAATAGGTCTAACAAATCTCAGTAGCTTAAAATAACACACCCTGCACAGAAAGCAACTTGAAAAAGCAATGGTAACCCACAGAAAACAACTGCATATATACAAGTTAGTATTTGTTTTACTTTCTAAAAACTTTTTGTTTAGATCCTCTAAAAAGAGTATATAGCAAATATTGGACTTTCAGCAAATAGATAAAACAAAAAATACACCAAATCCATGTCTTATTTTACGGCTTACCTGTCATTGAGGATTTAAAACCACATTTTAATAAGGTCAGAGCATACTAATATTAAACTTTGTCTGTAGGGACATGACTTCATATGAAAGAGGAAAGTGAAAATATTAATATACATCCCTGTGGAGCCTTTCTCATAATGCAGAATCCATATAATCCATTTTATTACATGATATTCCTATATATGACATAGCCTGGTCTTTTCAATTAGATATATAGATGTTAGATATCTGGTACATTTGCCTTCTTGCTTTGGCAACCTACAACATCGCTTTATATGAACAATAAATATTTATCGTATCGCGCAGGAGGAAACGCCAGGCTCTGTGTTGTGATTTTTATAATGACTCTCCGTATGTATCATTCACTCTGACAAGTCACATCATTAATCTGTTGGATTTGACAAGGTCTGGAAACAATCACAGAAGAGAGCCGCGAATTGTTCCTCTTGATGCAAGAGTGTTAAAGTAGAAATATACGTACACCAAGTGTCATTATTCACCTTTATTATACATCATCTTACCTGTGTGCATGGTTTACTGCGGAATAAGGCAATACAATACTAAAATTAAAACTATAGAAGCCTTTTAGGCTTTTTCTTATTTCATTTAGCACCTAACCAACACCATAAATAGTTATTTATAAAATATATTACAGCATATTACATACAATATAATACATTTGAAAAAAAAATTCACCATAAAAAGGTTATTTAAAGTGTGCAGCCTTATTGTTAGTAATCAGTGCAGTTATGGGAACCTGCAAATCTGTCTTACTGAATTTATTTATATAAGGTTTTCTTTTTGAATGCCATATAACTGTTTTCTATAAAAGAGTTAAAAGTTATAGGCATATACCGTATATACTCGAGTATAAGCCGACCCGAGTATAAGCCGAGGCACCCATTTTACCGCAAAATACTGGGTATAAGCCGAGGGTGGGAAATGTGCTGCCCCCTGTGTCCCTCTTGTGCCCTCTGTGTCCCCCTCTCTCTCTGCGTCTCTTCTCCCCTCTCCCTTCCCTGTGTCTCTTCTCCCCTCTCCCTTCCCTGTGTCTCTTCCAACCTCTCCCTTCCCTGTGTCTCTTCCCCCTCCCTTATCACCCTCCTCAACCCCACTCCTCAACCTCCCTCCTCAACCTCCCTCCTCATCCTCCCTCCTCATCCTCAACCTCCCTCCTCAACCCCCTCCTCAACCTCCCTCCTCAACCCCCCCATCCTCAACCCCGTTCTCAACCTTCCTCCTCAACCCCCCCATCCTCAACCCCCTCCTCAACCCCGCCATCCTCATCCTCAACCCCCCATCCTCAACCTCCCTCCTCAACCTCAACCTCCCTACTCAACCTCAACCCACCTCCTCAACCTCAACCCCCCTCAACCTCCCCCCTCAATCCCCCTCAACCCCAACCCCCCTCCTCAACCTAAACCCCCCTCAACCCCCCCTCCTCCACCTAAACCCCCCTAAATACCTCCCCCCTCTCCCCTCACTTACCTGCTTTTGCTCCGGCCTCCGCTTCTTGATCCGGCGCTCATGTGACGTCACATGCGCGCCGCATCATTAGCATATACCGGGGGCCGGCACCCGGTATATGCTAATGACGCGGCGCGCATGTGACGTCACATGCGCGTCGGCGCCGGGTCAAGGAGCGGAGGCCGGAGCAAAAGCAGGTAAGTGATGGGAGAGGGGGGAGGTATTTAGGGGGGTTTAGGTGGAGGAGGGGGGTTGAGGGGGGTTTAGGTTGAGGAGGGGTTAGAGAGACACACGGGGGGTAGAGAGACACACAGGGGAGTAGAGACACACGGGGGGGTTAGAGACACACGGGGGGGTTAGAGAGACACGGTGGGGTTAGAGAGACACGGGGGGGAGTTAGAGAGAGGCCCATAGATAGGCTGCATCAGCTCAGCATCCTCCATTTCAAGTATGCTAAGGATTAAATGATGTATAGATTGGAAATATAGTGCTGTTCTCAAACTGTTTGGGTAAGGTTTAACACTAAAAACTTCTGTAAAAAAATATGCTATGTGCTTATATAGAGCCCTATTCAATTGGCCAAATCGCAATTTAATAAGGCTGATAATCAAGAACAAATTCACACGGCTAGCTTTTTTTTATAATTAAAAGATTGTGATGCCTCTGCAGTACCCTGGAGGGATCCATGATACATTGGTGGATATTGTGTGTATGAGAGGGATGTTTACATCTCTGGAGAGTCATGGTAGCATTAAATGATGCAAGGTGTCTGCTCCTGGGCCAGTGAGGGGGGAAGATTTTTGCTGTTAAGTTCCCTCTTTCCAAACCCCTCCATCCACTAATAACTACAAACAAACACACCCATTATCCAGCTTTTAGGATATGATATACCCTCTACTACAGCTTCAATTCCTCACATCTCTCTCTCTGTCAACAACGCCATCATCACTCCCACCTCCCAAGCCCGTTGTCTCGGGGTTCTAGTGGACCCTGCCCTCTCTTTCATCCCACACATACAGTCTCTAACCAAATCCTGTCTTTTCCATCTAAAAAACATATCCAAAATACGCCATTACCTTACACAAGACACTACTAAGATTCTAATACACTCTCATCATTTCTCGTCTTGACTATTGCAACTCGCTCCTTGTTGGCTTGCCCATCACTCGCCTCTCCCCACTTCAATCCATAATAAATGCCTCTGCCAGACTCATCTTCAGTACACATCGTTCAGTGTCGGCAGCTCCTCTTTGTCAATCACTTCACTGGCTTCCCTTAGCCTCCAGAATAAAGTTTAAAATCTTGACCCTAACTTATAAAGCCCTCAACAACAGCACACCCCCATACATCTTTGCTCTCATCTCCAAATACTCCCCCACACGCCCTCTTCGTTCTGCTAACGACCTTCTTCTTTCTACCACTCTTGTCACCTCCTCTCATTCCCGCCTCCAGGACTTTTCTTGCGCTGCCCCTATTCTCTGGAACTCCCTGCCTCGCTTCACCAGACTATCCTCCTGCCTTAAATCCTTCAAAACATCAATAAAAACGCACCTCTTTAAAGAAGCCTATAACCTTCCTCCCTAACATGCTCAGCACTACTCTCTCCCTACTGTACCACATACACACTTCAACCTTTAGATTGTAAGTCTGCGAGTTTCAATCCTGCAAGGTGCTTTAGGGAAAGCGCTATGGACACTGGATTCCAAGCTCAAAGACAGGGCCATCCACTCTTTGCAATGTATGAATCTTTAACTTGTCATTGGGATTAGCACATTTCATCTGAAGAAGCTAAAATGTTTATCTGCATTCAAGGTCACCTGCTACTTGTTGGAAATATGGTGGATCAAACTACAGAATAATTTCATTTAACGGTTGATAAATGAAAGAATGTATATATTTCTATACTTTCTTAAAACTATTTGCCTAATATTAGCACTTCAGAAGAGTTTGTTAAAAATATTGAAATATAATCTTTTTTAATCATAGATTTTATATTATATTTCAATATCCGATACACCTAGATTTGCTCCATTAAGATTATAAATTGCATGGCTATTTTTCCTTCCCAGATGCATAACTTTACATTTATTCATATTAAATCTCATCTGCCATTTAGATGACCATTCCTCAATTTTATGTAAATCCCTTTGGAGGGAAAGCACATCACTATCTGATTTAATTACCTTGCACAACTTCGTGTCATCAGCGAAAATGGAGACACCACACTCCAATCCAACCTCTAAGTCATTAATAAATATGTTAAAAAGGAGAGGAAATACTGAACCCTGAGGAACCCCACTTACCACATTAGTCCAATCGGAGTATGTTCCATTTACAACAACCCTTTGCTTCCTGTCTTTTAGCCAGCTCTCAATCCATGAGCAGATATTTACTGCAACTCCTGTATCTCTTAGTTTGCACAATAGTCTCCCATGTGGCACTGTATCAAAAGCCTTTGCAAAATCCTAAAAGACTACATCCACTGAGTTGCCTTGATCCAGGTTCCTACTAACATGACCTATCTCTCATAAATCCATGTTGACTTCTACTTATAATACTGTTCAAATAGACATATTCTTGTATATTATCCCTTATTAACCCTTCTAAAAGCTTCCCCACTACAGACGTGAGGCTCACTGGTCTATAATTCCCCGGATTTGCTCTTGCTCCCTTTTTAAATATAGGCATCACATCAGCTTTTCTCCAGTCATCTGGTAGAGACCCTGTGTTGAGTGAATCTTGAAAAATTAAATATAATGGTTTGGCTATTACAGAACCCAGTTCCCTTAGTACCCTTGGATGTATTCCATCAGGACCCGGGGCTTTATTAACATTTATTTTTTCCAACCTCTTTTGGATTACTTCCTGTCTTGACCAATTATTTGGCAAAGGTAGTGTAGCCCCATTAAGTTGCTGTGTCCCAACCACTGGTACCTCCCTTGTGTATACCGAAGAAAAGAACCTATTTAGCTCATCTGGCTTTTCTTGGTCACTAATTATCAGACGGCCTGTGTCACATTGTAATGTTCCTATAGCTTCCTTCCTCGCCTTCTTCCCATTAATATACTTAAAAAATATTTTAGGGTTAGTCTTACTCTCTTTTGCAATTAATTTTTCATTTTCTATTTTAGCCAGTCTAATCGCCCATTTGCAAGCCTTGTTGATTTCCTGGTATTCCCGTAAAGCAGTCTCTGTCCCCTCTTGTTTGTATAATTTAAATGCCTGTTTTTTACTCCGTATCTTGATTTTTAAATCATTGTTAAGCCACATTGGATGGGATTTACTCTTTTTACTTTTATTCCCACACGGTATATGCCGATGTGTATGTATATTTAGTAAGGATTTAAATGTCAGTTTTTTTACCTACCAGTTCTCTGTCCCAGTCTATATGTTGTATTGCTGCCCTTAGACCCTTAAAATCTGCCCTTTTAAAATTAAGAGTTTTTGTTGGCCCCTTAAAATTTTGTTTTTTTAATTCAATCTCAAACGAGACTGTGTTGTGATCACTGTTTCCCAAAGGTTGCCCTATTCCAACATTTGATACTATATCAATATTATTTGTGATGACTAAATCTAAGATAGCTTCATTTCTAGTAGGCTCTTGTACAACCTGGGCCAGATAATGATGCCTGAGTGTACTCAAGAACCTGCTCCCCTTAGATGTACTGCTGGTCTCATTTATCCAGTTTATTTCAGGGTAATTAAAATATCTAATTATGCCAAAGTTGTAAAAATGTGTTTGTAATTCAAGACTATTTACCGCCGCATAACATTTTTATAATTAAAAAAAAATATGATACACCTATATCTTTTTCTGCTGTTATACGCATTACCAATTGGATTAGATACTATAAATATGCTTGTTTGTTGAGCTGACCAAAGTAAATTTAATTAAGATACTGTGTTATGTTGTAATTAGCACGCTTTAATTGAATTGTAATAGTTATGAGTACTGCCATCAATAAAAATAGATGTAATTATCCAACATAGTCATAATAGCCAAGGAAATTGTCTTTGGGCAATGATATCAATCTTGATGTGATCTGAATATTTGACCAATGATAAGGAAAAAACTTGGCTTAGAAAGAATAGCCAGCGATGTCAGGCTTTGAGTTTTGTTGATAATGTATTTGTGTTTTTTGATGATAGTACATAAACAAGTGCAATGTATTTTGTATGGAAGAAGCATAGTTTACATTGACCTTTGATAATTGCCTGTGGAAGCAGACATCTTTCTCATCAGAAATCTAAGACACCTTTTAAATAAACAAAAATGTTCCTGTAAATTCTAATATATTCTAATTCCCTCCTCTTGATATCACGAGCATATCACTTAACCAAGCTTGATGGAGCAAGTTACACCGCCATGTGATACCTAGGCCCTCATTCAATTGCGATTTGGCCAATTGATTAGGGCTCTGTATAAGTACAGAGCATATTTATTTACAGAAGTTTTTAGTTAGTGAACTTCTATCCAAAAGCAAGGTCTTCACTAACTAAAAACTTCTGTAAAAAAAATTGCTCTGTGCTTATATAGAGCCCTATTGAATTGGACAAATCGCAATTGAATGAGGCCCATAGATAGGCTGCATGCGCTCAGCATCCTCCATTTCAAGTATGCTAAGGATTGAATGGATAGAATAGAAATATAGTGCTGTTCTCAAACTGTTGGAGTAAGGTTTAACCTCAACACCTTATATAATTATTAGGCTTGTGGTGCAATCATGAAGGGTAGGGTAGGAGGGAGAGTACACTACATAGTGCAGATCATTCACTGAGTTGACCTTAGAGCAGGTGTCATCATGTTGAAGATGTATAGACTAAAAGGATAATAAAGGGAAAGCAGATATACATATGATTAACATAACGTATAGGCAGTTTTTGTAATTCTACCCATTAATGTAAAAATTCCAATCACTCAGAGGCACATCATTCATAAAATATACAAGTACCAATCTCAGAAATAAATACAGAATATCTCCTATGTATTATCAGTTTCATATACAAGCTTCCTTTTAGATAATGGGACGCTTGTGACCTGATGAACAAGGATTTCAGGATATCTGTTTCAAGGTGTTCATATTTTAGAATTTTATTTATAATTTTTTATGAAATATCAAAATTAGGAAACTTTTTACTTTACTCTACAAATTATTTTACTTTTGTTTGGAAATTATTTTCCTAAAATTGGATGTTCAAAAAACATGTTTAATTGTTGGGCTTATACATGAATTATTTTTATAAGGAAAAAGTATACCAAAAATAACCGGTAGAAACTCACAACTATGAAATTAGTGCAGATAACCACTATGCATGTGGTGATGTGTCAAAGGACATGAAAAATATATTTAAAACATAATTTTTATTTACATAATTGTAAGATAACACACTTAAAAATTAGACAACAGAACTATAAAATATACAAAATATCTGTGTTGATAGGATCTATTAGGAATAACGGACTGAGGTTTGGATGTCTGATAAGATTAATGTGTATTTATAGTACCTTTAATAAAGTCATATGCATAATAAGGATTATATGAATTGCATATTAATTATGTTCCTTATACAGATATAAAATTCTCTTCAACTGATAATCACCATGAGCCATATTAAATTCCAGCCTCTTAATCTGTGTAGCACGTAACGGCTGCGGGCTTGACATTTGGCAGAGTTACGTTGCTATTTAATTGGTAGGGGCTGTGAGCTACGAGTTTGAGAATAAAATCGTAGCTCCTTTGTAGAACAATGGATTCGCGCCCGTTCGGATTATCAATTAGTGTAGACTGTTGTTACGGGTTCAGACGGAGAAAATGGAAAAAGAGATTGTTAGTGTTACGTCACTGAAAAAGGGGAGGGTAGATTTCAAAATTCTACGGCCTTCAATTACAGTTTGCAATTGGACCCACATTCCAGATTAATGCAATATTAATAAAGCGGTTAATATCATATTCTATCACATGCGAGTTACAGTAAATGTATTAACACATTGATTCAGGGATCGATATAACACGAAATATAAACATAAAATACAGTATTATTCAGGGCCGATTCGCGGGCATCAGAATGTTGTGCTATTAATTCTAAGACCTAACATCACTTTCCCTTTTAATAAATCTCGCTCACACGTTGGGCTTTGGGCTCCATTTGTGACTTCTTAGCAAATTAATAGCTGAATTGAACAGATTAAAAGAATTTACGGGCGCAAAGTTCAACGTTGCTCAGCACGTAGCCTATTTTCGGCCGTCCTTCGTCTTACCACACAAGTCTGCTGCGAGCAGGGCTAATTTAATAACCGTAACACGTAAATTTGGAGTTACGGGCTACGTTTTTAAACGTAGCCCTAATTTAATGAGGCTGCAAATCACTACATGATGTCAGTCAGGGCAAATTAATACTTACAAAATCCTTATATCTTATAAAGGTCTGTCTGGCCACTAAGATGGATAGAAATGGGTATCTGACAATAGTGTAGAGCAGGTATATAATAACTATTCATATAATCCCTAATATGTATGTGACTTTATTAACTTAAAGTCACATAAATAATCTAATAATTTAATAGTGAAGTCTAATTTTTAAGCGTGATATCTTAAAAATATGTCAATAAAAGTTATGTTTAAAATATTTTTATTGTCCTCTAATACTTCACCACATGCATAGTGGTTATGTCCACTCATTTCATGGTTGTGGGTTACTACTGGTTATTCTTGTGTGCTTTTTCCTTAAACAAATTGTAATTAATTACACTTTGCGTACCTTTATTGGTATTGTTGTTTGGTTATCCATACTTACCGGTACTTATATAGTAATGACATGTATTAAGACCAACTCAAAATACCCTTGATTCTCATCATTATTCAGTTTTGTTAATCTGTTAATCCTAGAATTCTTAAACATGCCAAGTAAAGAAATCTGACGCACACATATACAGTATATATTTATTAATAGGAATATATATACATAAGAATTTGTGTTTAGAATGTAATAACCCAACTTATCTAATGTTCAGGTAGTACAGATACTTGGAAACAATTTATAGTTAAAAAGGCCAGTCTTATGGAAAAAAATACATTTGAACTCCTCCCCATTAGCATTGTGACAGAGTATACTGCAACTTCCCTTCATGATGCATCACAGTTAAATTAGACTCTGCCACCAAAACTAAGCACAAACCGCTATTTTCAGTGCAATTTCTTTCACAAGAGATTATCTCTACTACCTGAAAGTTATAAAAGCTAGAAAATTACAGTAGCCCTTTGGGGATCATATAAAAATAAATGCTACACTATCAGCACAAAAATTTGATTTACTGTAACAGAACAGGTATTTTTTCTTTATTTTTTTTTTGCAGTCAGTTTAATTCTGTTTTTCTGGCACCAATAACCTAATGTTCTAAAGCCTTAGAGCTGTTCTGAGGGAGGAACGTCTCGTGGTCCCTTGCTTGGCGCCCTGTGAATTCTTTTCCGCGTTTTTAGGTTTTAAAACAAAACATTTTAATGGAAAATAAAACAAAATTACATATTTTTTGGAACACAATTAAAAAAACAAAAAAAAAACAATTAGCTATTTGAACAATTCAAAGTATGCTGGCATACCATTATAAATATTTTTTAGATTGTATATAAATCAATGAATGTTTAATAAGACTTATCTGTGAACAGAATTATACATTTCAAGTTACATTTCTAAATTACCAGCGCTTATAAATAAAGTAATGTAGTATGCATTTTTGCAAGAAATTATTATTTTTAAATATGTTGTGTCTGCTTGTCCTTAGGCACGATGGGATGGATTGACAGGTCGTATCACCTTCAATAAAACAGATGGCTTGAGAAGAGATTTTGATTTGGATATTATTAGTCTCAAGGAAGATGGAATGGAAAAGGTATCTTTTTAATTTCCTTCTAAGCATTATATCTGAATTTAAAGCTGTAGTGAATCTCATGATAATTGTGTATGATTTTGCGGAGTATCCTAATCTTTCCTTGGTTCTCTCCAGTGCTGGATGGCATGGTAGGTAAATGGGCAGAGTATCTCAATGCACAGTCACTGCTTGAGTAAAGGGACATGGAACTCATCAATACTTGTATACATAGAGAAACACAGCACTGAAAACAAATTGGTAAAAATCATTTTAAAAGTTCGCTATTTTATATAACCCAGTTAATCATAAAATAGTTCTAGTTAATAGGTTTTGCAAGAACCAAAAATGGTTTTCCAATCTCAAACAGGAATACAAATGAAAAATATATTATTGCAGTGATACAGCATATACAGTAAGAATTTAGAGCAGTGGTAGTCATCCTGGTCCCGACCGCCCACTAGTGGGCGATTCAAGCTTTCATGATGGGCGATGGGGTAATTGATAGGTGGTGTTGCTGACGAGTGGTGACACAAGCCAGAGACCCGCAGCTCCACGCTTGGCTGGTTGGAGAGCTGGTGAGAGAGCCCAGGGACAGCAGTCAGGACCGGAACACTATCTAGTAAGTACAGGGTGATACATATCTAGGGTAATATGATTCATGTAACCAGAAATGAGAGAAGGTACTGATGTCACCGGTAAGGAAATTTTACCATTAAAAGTGGGCGGTAGGTATTAAAAGATTGGCGACCCCTTATCTAGAGGGAGCATATATCTTGTGGCCACTTTATGACCTGAACGATTGTCCCCTTATGCTCAATAAATAATTTTGGTAATTCTGGTAACTAATCAGTGTACACTAAAAGCTAACACTTCTGCTTTTATATTCAGTTAAAAAACAGTGAAACGACACAAAATAAAAAAGGATTTAAACATTTTCTGCTTTATATTAACTGTTCTACGTGAGGCTTCAGAGCAGTTTACATGAGTTCAGAGTCCTTTCAACATAGCTATAGATTGGAATAGTCATTGATAAATCAGTGATAACCCTAAAATAACCACTCTAAGGCTCTAGCAAGAGGACATGCTTATTTTAATTATGCATTGATCATTAATGAAATTCCTATTTATAATAATATTACATTTATTTTCAAACAGATCTAAATGGTTTTAAGAACAATCAGATATGATAATAAACAATTCCTGGTTGGCTGCCCTCAAGGGCACACATTCTCTGCCTAGTAAAATACTCCAACACAACAAGTCTCCAGCCATTTGTGATCATTGTGTTGGTGGTACATCAACAGCTACTGGATAGATCAAGCCACCTCCCCTCTTTGACATTATAGTAGGTGGATATAAGCAGCAACTGACTCTGAACTTTTACATTAAGTTTAATGTTTTTTTTTAATTACTAAATATGAATTTTATTAACGATTGATGCCTAATTAAAAAATCTGGCTCATGTTAGGGCATTATAGTGATGCTTTAAATGGCAACTATAATGACTAATTTTTAACAATTAAAAATCATTACAATTAAAAAATAAAAAAATGATCAAAAAAGTTGCTCTTTTGTAATAAAACGTACACCGAAATTTTCCTTGTTTCCCAGCTGAAAGAATAGTTTTATGATTGAGGTTTTTAGAGTCCTGTTATATTTGAATTACCTGTTTCTTTTACTTTAGTTTTTTTATTTATAAGCAAACGATAAATAAATAAATAAATAGAGGAAGAGAAACGCAGTTTTTTTGTGCTGTTGATTTTAAACAGTGTGGCCCTCATTCAATTGCGATTTGGCCAATTGAATAGGGCTCTAAATAAGCACTTAGCATATTTTTTTTAAATAAGTTTTTAGTTAGTGAAAACCTTGCTTTTGGATAAATGTTTACTAACTAAAAACTTCTTTAAAAAAATATGTTATGTGCTTATTTAGACCCTTATTCAATTGGCCAAATCGCAATTGAATGAGGGCCTGTAACCTTTGTTTGTTTGGGACACACTAGTGTTTTTAAATGTAATTTTCGGTTGCACTTTGTTCTGTGTCCTTTTACACTACAAAACTGCCACTGCTTTATTTTAATCTTCTTAAAATAGTGTGTACTCCAGTATTGATGTGTTCAATATGTAGGCAAATTGAGCTTTTGTACTGCTCATACATCAAAATCAATCTGAAGATTTTCCCTTGGCATTACTTAAGTTTTTGCTTGCCAACAAGTTACTTGGGAGCCACAGCTGTGCTTTCCTGCAGTGTAATAACGTTCAGCCTTCGACTTGATATTAAATCGCCAAAGCTTTCATGAAGAGTTCTTTGGCAATGTCAGTTTACCTCTAGAGTTTTTAATGTCCTTAGATCTACACTGTAAATTCTATCCAACAAGGTAAAATAACCTTTGTTCCCCAACATCAAACTTATTTATTAAATTACATACATAATTTAATGTGCCAGAACTAAGATTACACCATTAAAGCATTGAGAAGTGTCTGCTTGTAAAAAAAAACACAAAGCATTTACAAAACCTATTTATTTAATTTCCATGTTTATTAACTGTTCCTTTATTTGAATATATAAACATATTAAAATATGAATAGGCTATTACAAATTATTTCTAAATGATTGTGTTTATGTTGCTGGTATTTTTTAGTTGTGCATCTGAAAATATACTAAGCCTACACATTTAAATATTCTAAAAGGGATCCCTTTAAAGGGATTTCATAGGTTTGTTTTTCCAAATGCAAATAAATTAATATTTAATACTTTAACATTTAATTTGAATACTTAAGACTTAAGAATGTGATAGACCTGTAGGCTTCAAACTTCCCCAAATGTAAATTTTCAATGTATAAAATGTTGTGGGGGTCAAACATACATCTGTATGTTATGTCATTGGTTGAAACTCAAGACTCATACTTTTAAAGCATTTTAACACACAGGGTTCTCCATTTATAAAAAAGAACATATATTGAAAACTTAAAGTAATTATGTAGGTAATAAAGTTATTGTTATCAATTGAATGTTAAAGATATTGGGCCTCATTCTATTAGCGGCCGCAGCCGTTGCGGGGCCGCAAGGACCGGCCGCAAGCTATTCTGCTATTCTATTCCCTTACGGCCGGGGATTCCGGCAGGCTTGCGGCCGGTGCCTTGCTATCTCTTGCGGCCGCTCGCGCCGGAGGAAAGCCTTTGATCTAAAACGGCCGCAAGAGATTTGCAATTCAATTGCTCCGGGAAACCTCTCTGCAAGGCTAAAAACGAGCCGCAGCTTACTTGCAGGAAAGAGGTCTCGCTAGCACCAATTAAGCACATAAAATAGCTCAAATGAAGCCATCCTGCACTTTGAGAAGACTATAAAGGGATTTTAGGTGTTAGAAAAAATAGCACATAATTATCCTGTACTCAAATCCGTAAAATATTTTATTTTTAATATCCGTAAAATATCCATGTAAAAAGTCTAGAGTGCTTGGAGCACCTCAGACCCGCCCACGCCGCAGCCGGAAAATAAACAGTTAATTTGAACTCTGGTTTGGGCTGATGTGCAAGCTTGAGAGTGGGTTTCTTTTAATCCTCATGTCCCCCAATATGATCCCTAGCATTTACAGAGCTGTACAGTGCAGGCTTGAATTTATTTTTCAGTTTTTATATTTCTGAGATTACGGCCGGTTCCAAGATATGCGGCCGGCCGTAAAAGGAGATCCTTGCGGGGCCGTATAATAGAATCGCGAGTTAACTGAACCCCCGCAAGGAATCGCAGCCTTACGGCCGATTTACGGCCGATAATAGAATGAGGCCCATTGTATTTTCCTATACTAAAAAAATCTTGCCGTTTTCCATTTTGAGTTGTCAGTCAGCATTTCTGATCCACTAAACATTAATTTCTTGTAAATTAGATTATTTATGCTAATTACTAATTAGCCCCTGAGAAATGTGGTCCATTGTCTTGAGTGCAGTTGCCCACACAAAAAAATACCAAGGATGCTCAGACTCATAATCAACAAGACAGTTTCAAGTTAAAATAGATATACATTTATATTTGAAATAAAAGAAAAAAATTATCACATAAGATTTGATTGAGGGTCAGTTTTTTTTTTTACTTCCATGGCTGTCTAATGTCAATCACCTTTTCTCTGTCCATTATATTCTTAGTAATCTAATGTTATATAGCACCACATTTTAATTATTATTTTCCTGTCTGCCTGTCTATAGTGTCCATAATTAGTCTGTAGCTGCAATAGAGAAGACTAATGATGTTTTGAGAAGCTTCCGTTTCATATTGGACATCTGACTCCAAAAATAGGCTGAACTGCTGAGTCTAACAGACTGTGATTAAAATTGAGATTAATTTGCAGTTATATTTTTTATTAATTGCAATTAATTGTGATTAAAAACACAGATTTCTATGATTTTTTGATATTATTCCTTTATTAGATTTTAATTAATGTAAATATTATCATTTAGACATTTGATACTTTTAGGGTGAATTATTAGGCATATGGCAAAATATAATCAATTACAGTGAACACCAAATTATGTTGTGCTGTACTCAACTATTCGGAGTTGCGATGCCTCAAATTTATCAGGTATGGTTTGAAGCTCTATAAAGAGAGAAGGTAAGAAATCAAGTAAAAGGGGGAATGCAATCTGAATTTTGCAAAGAGTTAGTAAGTTCACAATAATGTTAAAAATTTATTTTTTCACCTTGTAAAAAACTACCGATCTATAGGTATTTTTAGATTTACCAAATCTCATTAACAATAGAACAGATAAATATCACAGTATGGTAATTATGATTTTGCTTCATTAAACAGTCATAATGCAGAGGGTTACAAAATACAGCCATATTTATAATATATTTTTAACAAATATAATTATTATCATGTTAACACTTAAAGTAGCATCACATCTATGAGAACTGTCTGCTTACAATAGTACATTTCAGTCATATATTTCTCTAAAGTCTGTACCATACTACAAATAGGTATTCATTCTGATTGCAGAGACGTGTGTGTAATCTATTGGTATTAATTCTGATGGCTCAGACTTCAGCCCTTCAGCTTATCTCCCAACTATGGCATTGCACGCCCTTCCCACCTATAATGTTGTATGCCCTTCCCACTATGGTGTTGTATGTCCCTTCCCCCATGGTGTTGTACGCCCATAACTCTATGGTCTTGTATGCGTCTTTTCTCCTATGGTGTCGTACACCCTTCCCCCTATGGTGTTGTATGCCCTTCCCCCTATGGTGTCGTATGCCCTTCCCCCTATGGTGTCGTACACCCTTTCCTCTGTGGTGTTGTACGCCCTTTCCTCTATGGTATTGTACGTTTTTTCCTCTATGTTGTTTTAAGCCCTTTCCTCTGTGGTGTCGTATGCCCTTTCCTCTATAGTGTTGTATGCCCTTCCCTCGATGGTGTTGCATTCCCTTCCCCCTATGGTGTCGTATGCCCTTCCCTCTATGGTGTCATACACCCTTTCCTCTATGGTTTTGTACGCCCTTTCCTCTATAGTGTTGTATGCCCTTCCCTCGATGGTGTTGCATTCCCTTCCCCCTATGGTGTCGTATGCCCTTCCCTCTATGGTGTCATACACCCTTTCCTCTATGGTGTTGTACGCCCTTTCCTCTATGGTATTGTACGTTTTTTCCTCTATGTTGTTTTAAGCCCTTTCCTCTGTGGTGCCGTACGCCCTTTCCTCTATAGTGTTGTATGCCTTTCCCTTCATGGTGTTGCATGCCCTTTCCCCTATGGTGTCGTATGCCCTTCCCCATGGTGTCGTATGTCCTTCCCCATGGTGTTGTATGCCCTTCCCCCTATGGTGTCGTACACCCTTTCCTCTATGGTGTTGTACGCCCTTTCCTCTATGGTATTGTACGTTTTTTCCTCTTATGTTGTTTTAAGCCCTTTCCTCTGTGGTGCCGTATGCCCTTTCCTCTATAGTGTTGTATGCCCTTCCCCCGATGATGTTGCATGCCCTTCCCCCTATGGTGTTGCATTCCCTTCCCCCATGGTGTTGTGTGCCCTTCCCCCTATGATGATGTTTTATAGCCTTCTGCCTTTAATGTTGTATACCCTTCACCCTATGGTGCTATATGACCTTCCCACTAATGTGTCCTAAGTCCTTGTATGCCCTTTCCTCTATGCTATTATAAGTCCTTCCCTTTCTGGCGTTGTACACCCTTTCTTCTATGGTGTCCTAACTTTTCACCCTATCTAGTCATAAGCCATTCATCCTATTCTAATCCATTCTACCTATCCTGTCATAATCATTTCATCCTATCCAATAATAAGCCATTGACTTTGCAGTCACAAGCCTTCAACCTATGTTGTCATAATTCTTCCATCCTATACTGACATTCTCCACTCATCCTAAACAGTCATAAGCTATTCAACCTTTCAAAACACTTTGGAGAAAAGTGCTATAATTATGTAAATACATTTATAAATAAATATATTTTATTCCCAGAAACAAAAATAATTGAATTTCCTTTATTTCTGTTTGTGTCTGTTTCTTGCCCTGTTCTCTTCCCTTTCTTGGCTTAGTGACAGTGCGAGGCACGCATTAGTATGATTATCTTATCATTGCCGTTACTCATATAAGAGCATAGAGCACCAACAGTAAGAAAGGAAAATTTCTGACTTTCAGAAATGATTTAAATATATTTATGGCTTGTCTGATTTTATTTCTGTTTTACTTTGTTTTATTTTCTATTACTTTGTCAAGATGTAGCCATTTGGATAGATTATTCCTTTTAGTACAGTATGTCCTTGGCACAACCTTAGCCCGATCAATATAAAGACTTTGACAAAACTTCATTTTGCTAACTCTGTTGGCATACATGTTTATATCAACAAAGATAAGCAATATATTTTAATGTTATTAATCAAAATCTAAAAATGTAAATCTAAAAAAATCAAAAAATGTATATTAAAGCAGTAACGGTAAATTATTATTACTAATTAATATTATTATTACTAATATTAATAGTAACAATAACATTTAAAATAGCAATAATAATCTTGATAATGTTAACCAATGGAAGAATAAAAAGAAAAATCAAGGACCAATAATTTACCACCTTTAAATGCCAGTAAAATTTTATCACACTTTTCCACCAACATTTACAGAGCAATAAAGAAAAATACAGAAGTAGTACATTCAAGATAGCGGAAAAAAGAAAACAATTGTCAGTGTTATTTTCTCATTAAAGATCATCAGATTTTTTAATTATTGGGAATGTAAAAGTTTTTATACTGGTGTTTAGTTTGGAATTACAGTTAGCTGTAACATTGAAGTGACCCTTTAATAACTTAGCGCCTCCTGCTGTTTCTATCCTCCTCATCTAATACAATATTTTACATGGTGTCCAATAATAGTATCTACAACAAGCCAAAGTCAATGACTATTGCTCTTCGTGGTCAATATTTAGTTATGAGACTGGTGAAATATGGCTGATGAGCATAATTATTATAATTCAGGAAAATGTATTCATAGGCTGGTATTACTATACATAACATGAATATATTTTATTATCAAAAATAAAATAATGTAAATAGTACTTTTCATGAATTTGTATTTGTCTTGAGTGTTCATAAAACCAGCATAGTATTTCTTATTATAAATTTGAATGCAGTGATTGTTTTGCTAGAACACAGTATCATTATCTTGGAATTTTTCCAATTTTATTTTATATTACTTTTCTGTTTCAATTGTTTTCAGTGCTGTGACTTATAAAAATGCTCTCATATTATGTGGCTGTGCATTCTGAAATGAATATTTAGGCATTTGTTAAACTTGCTCCCATGGCATCTCTGCATATTGGAGAGACAGGGTCTGGGTAACATAATATATATATGGCTTAAAGGTCTCCATGAAACCAGCTGTAAAAGATCATATAGTAGGGTTTATTGTTTATTTTTTTGTTTCATTTGTCTTTTAATTGCTTAACAATAAAAACATTAAATTAATATATAAGTAATTGAAGAAACGATTCAATGGAGCTTAAAAAAAAAAAAAAAAAAAAAAAAAAAATATATATATATATATATATATATATATATATATATATATATATATATATTGGTACTGTGATCCTTACAAGCACTTCTGCTGCAGCTTCACCTTGTTTAACCCTTGCTACTTGCAGTTTTGATTTCCGGAACAGAATACTGGATTCTTCCAGCTCACAGACTTTCTTGGAGATCCACTTGTACATTATCAGCCTTATTAAATTGCGATTCGGCAAATTGAAAAGGGCTCTATTTAAGCACATAGTATATTTTTTTTACAGAAGTTTTTAGTTAGGGAACTTTAATCCAAAAGCAAGATCTTCACTAGAAACTTCTGTAAAAAAAAATATGCTATGTGCTTAATCAGAGCCCTATTCAATTGGCCGAATCGCAATTTAATAAGGCTGTATATAGTTTTTCTGTATCTCTCTGATCATTCTACAGCTCCAGCCTAATAGAACTTCTCTAGCACTTATTTCAGGTTGAGCTAATTGTAGTGCAAAAGAGCGAGTAATGCCTCCAGGACTGGATTGGACAAGTGGCTTTGTTTAGCTTAAGGTCACCTATGATACATCTTTGTCACAATATATATATATCTTGTATTTAAGGGACTGTTTAGTATATTTTTGTTTTATACAAATGTTTTACCTGTGTGACTTACTTAATTTTATTAATCATGCTCACTGTAATTGTCATATAAATATACACTTAATTTACTTCTAAAAAACCTCCAGATTAACAATTTCTCACCTTCTGGAGACTCCCCCATCTTCCTGTTCTCTCTCATGTAAAATGCCATGTTTCATGTGACCTAAAGCCACTTCCACAGGGACCTCTTCACGCTTTCAGTATCACTGTCTGCTTGCGCATCAGCATGAGACACTGGAAGTGTGAACCCTCTCCCTGGGGGTGTGGCCTTACCTCACTGCTGTGAAGTCTGGCACCGTATTTGAGATCAGACAGGAAGAGAGGGGAATGTTCCCGAAAGTGAAACTCTGTTACATTAGTGGCTATCTAGCAGTAAAGTAAAGTGTACATTTTATATGACAATTATATTAAGTAGAATAAAATTAATTAAGTTACTTAATTAAAATATTTGTATAAAACAAACAAATGCCTTAAGACTGCCTTTAAGTTAGTCATCCTATGATCGCTTCAGTCCCATACATAGGACCGTCATCAGGGCTTTTGGAAATATCGATATATACTTTGTTGGAAATATTAAATAACACATGCAGTATCAAGACTGCTACTAACGCAATTAACATCTAACATCTTTCATTTTCTCAAGGCTGCTGGGGAGACAACTAATCATTTAAATAAAGTTTGGAAGAAGGTTTGTATAGATATGTGGTGTAGAAAACATCTGTGTCCAACCCCAAGTCTTTGGCATCTGTCAGTATTACCAATAATTAAAGTTTTTTTTTTTTTTACAGTGTTGTTTTTCCTTATGTGTTTAAGCTGTTTAAGTCTTTGACTCTTGTAGACATGATCATGGAAGGAAACTACAATCAAGTATGATTGTACTTTGTATCAATAGGTTTGGTATAAAATAAATGATTGTGTATTAATATGAAAAAAACAATTTATTTCCTGAAATTGGCATATCTAAGTTTCCTGGGTTATGAATGTAACTGATAGAGGAGAATCAGTAGTGTATGCAAACATTTGTTTACATGAAAAAATACCAAAATAAACATTTACAAACTCACCCTGATGTTTGCTAAATCCCTTCAGTTTGCCAAGAAAATCCCTGCTAAGATTAGCATACAATTCATAATTTGTTTTGGCCAATCAGGAGAACGCAGAGGTAAGCTGATCCATATGTATCATATTCTGGGGTTCCTGTGTTGCAAAGCAGCCTGGGATATGTAGTCTCTCTCTCTCTACCCTTGTGCTCTTATTCAGCTGTGAGCTCAGACCCGACCCTACCATGTGATTCCATCCTGCAGCAAGTACTTCCTTTTAAAGGTCAAACTCTGTACCTAGCTTCTTTTCTTAGTGTACTTGGTTATATAAGCTCCCTGTGGGTGTACAAAGCTGGGTTTTACTCTCCTGCCTATAACTTTGTAAGTACACTAAACCTATCTATATAACACATATTTTTCCGATAATCTGTGCCTGTTTCTTACCAAACATTTGAAACCCAGAAAACTTATATACTGTACATACTTTTAAGTGACTATTCCTTGTGCCAGTGTTTCCGTGGAACTGAAAAGAGATATTATCTGATACAAGGTTCCTCTCATTAATCGCAAATTTCTAATCCTGTTAGCAACTGAAGCAAATGTCTGCCAACAATAAAACTGAATGCACCAGGAGAAAGCAACATTTTTATAGGTTGTAACCTAACTAAAATGCTTCTCTGTATGAACTCTATTGATACATCCCACTTATTTCCTGCATGATATTATTCTTTTTATTGCAGTTAGTGACTGTATTATTTTGCTTAAAAGTATCCTTTTTGACATAATACCTTTCCTTTTTCTTTTAATATACATGGTTAAGAAAATAAAGGAAATGAGAATGCCATATTCTCCTTTTGTGAAATTAATCCTATCAATGCAGTATTTTACCCTGGTGTTATATTGTCTTGGTTTATTAAGAGAATACATTGTGTATTGAGTACATCTGCAGTTTTCATTGTTTCATTGTGATTTCTATTTCATTATAACTACCTGGGGCACAATACAATTATGTTTTTTCATGTTCATTAAATCCTCTTATGCTCCGTTGGGTTTGTTCTGCAAAACACCTCAAAGCCAGTCTAAATCTACTCTAGGTTTGGAGTCTGCTATCTCTTCTCTTTGTAAATTTGCTTTATCCCCCCCAAAAGATCCTACTTTTTTTAATGGTTTTATTCTGCTGAAAACTGGTAAGTAAAGCTGTGTAGGTCAATTATATACAATGAATCATGAAGATGACACATACATGGAGGTCATCTGACCATCATTAAGGCAACACTGTAATGCCCTAACAGTAGGATTTAATTACTTTAATTATGTATTGATCATTAATAAAATTCCTATTTAATAATTTATATTAGCAATATTCAGTATTACATTCATTTTGAAAGATAAGAGCATCAGCCTTCAGCTGAGTGTTTGTCTTCCATGCAAGAAGACCATCAAGAAGAGGGTGCAGAGGTTGGCTGAGAGACAGGTCTAACGGGTTTTAAGAACAATACAATTCAATAATCATCAAACATTGAGAGGCTCCCCAGTGAGAGCTCCTTAAAACAATATGTCTTCTTCCAATCATGATCAATTTGTCTGACAATTTAGCATTGCCTGCTGGACAAGCCACTCCCCACACCATACAAGCCTCCTCCTTGATCTTATCATGGGTAGATTCAGCAGCAGCTCAATCAGAACTTTGAAAGTATGCTTAATGTTGTTTTTATATTGCCTAATTAAAACGCCTAGTTCATTTTGTTTGTGCATTACAGTGGTCCTTTAAAGGACTACTGTATCCTGCCAAAAAACTAGCAACATTGGCAATTACGTAAGCCTTAAGCATAAAATACTTTTAAATATAGTGGACAGCTTGTTTCATGGGCACTTCCATCTTGAATTGTTCTTTGACCTTAAGTCTGACTGGGAGGCTTATCCTTCTGTGACTTGCTCTTCCATTTAGTTCCATTTTCAAATGACTATAGATAGTTGTACTCTTTCAGCAGAACTGAACAAATATATTATTTGCATCAAAGCTTCCACCATTCATTCCAAAATCTCCAAAAGTTTCCATTAAAGCAAAATATACTGTAATATAATAATTAAAAAATAAAGGCTGTATTTTTTATTTTAAACTTTCAGAAAACATTGCGTTCTTTATCAAGTCTGAAATATTTGGCCATATAAAAAGAATGTAGAATATTTAATAAATGTGCCAAAGAATCCTTCATTTTTCTATTTAGAAAATGTTTTATGCTTGTTTGTAATTGTGTAATAAGAACATATTATAAATGACAAGTCAGAAGTTCTTTAAATAGATATAGAGCTCCTGTACTTGTGTAATGTAGCCATATTTTCTGATATAATTATATTGCAGACGATATATATTAAGATCAGCTACTAAAACACTTTATTTTATAGTCCTAGCTGTTATAGTCATATAGACCGCATTTATACAAATATTATTTTATGTCCATAATGTGTTAGGGTTAATGATGGGTGACTTATGTATGCATATATCATATATATATATATATATATATATATATATATATATATATATATAAAATACATATATATATATATATATATATATATATATATGTATATAATACACATATATATATATATATATATATATATAATATATATATATATATATATATATGTATATAATACACATATATATATATATATATATATATATATATATATATAATATATATATATATATATAATATATATATATATATATATATATATATATAATATAAAATATATATATATATATATATATATATATTATATAATATATATATATATATATATATATATAATCTGGCTGAGTTATTCCCAATAGAAATCCCTGTGACAAATGCTTGTATAATTTAAATTACATGTACTTCAGAAAATACATACAACACCCTGTAGAATAAAATCATGTACTTATCTAATGAGATTGCTTGAGAAGGTTTTTTATTATCCAAATCCTAATTAATTGTATAATTAATACAGTAACTTCATTATAACTTGTCTTTAATTATGGCAGTCTCTATATTTGTAATCTAATTTTTCCCTATGTTCCAAATTGTATAAAAAACATATAATAAAGCACTGAAAGCTTACTTTTTATCCTCCAGTAAAAACAACCCGTACAGGTAATACATTTACCAAGTGAAGACACAATAAGAAAAAAATAGACTGCCGTGTTTCCATAGAAACGGAGTAGATAAGAAAAGCCCAAAAATGTATTCAGAAGGGAATAAACGTAGATAGTATAGGACAAGACCCACAAACATTTTTCCACCAAATTCTATAACTCTACCGCTATGCGATTACTCTACCTAGTTTTTGACAGACCCCAAATCTGTGGTGGTCACAGCAGTAGAAAACCAGAAAAAGAACGGAGGAATATTTTTAAAACAAAGCTTAAGTCAACATAAGTGCTCTATTGTGTCAGATAGTGGGTGGAAAAGTAAAATGAAAAGTGTGATTTCCTTTGTGAAATTGCTGCTAAGCTAATTGAGATATGAGCTTTTGAATGGATGGTCTTAAACGTATCCTGTTCTTGCCAAAATCAGCAAAAGACTAACTAAATTAAACATATTTTCTCTAGAAAAAAGTCATCTAAGAGGGGATATGATATCAATACAATTGACAAGTGATCTTTTTGTACCAAGAGGTTTTCAACTGACACAAGGACTTTCTTTGAAGTTAGAAGTAAAGAGATTCCACCTTAAAAAAAGAAAAGGGATTCTTCACAGTAAGGGTGGTTAATCTGTAGAATTCTCTACCAAGGGAGGTGGTGACAGCAGATTTGATAGATAACTTTAAAAAGGGATTGGATATATTCAGGGTAATCCTGTATAATTAGAGAGTGAGTATTGATCCAGGGAGGGATCCGAGGGATCCGATTGCCAGTATCTGGGGTCAGGAATTGTATTTATTTTTTCCCCCTTTTGAGACAATTGGTAAAGTTTCACTGGAGTTTCTTTTTGTTTTTCTTTCTCTGGATCAATTAACAATTAATCTGCATATTGCAGATCAGAGGAGATCTAAAAAGGTTTAACTTGATCAACTAAAAAAATGTTTTCAACCTCAATTACTGTGTAAAATACATAGGCCCTCATTCAATTGCAATTTGGCCAATTGAATAGGGGTCTAAATAAGCACATAACATATTTTTTTTTTAAAGTTTTTACTTAGTAAACATCTATCCAAAAGCAAGGTTTTCACTAACTAAAAACTTATTTAAAAAAAATATGTTATGTGCTTATTTAGAGCACTATTCAATTGGCCAAATCGCAATTGAATGAGGGCCATAGTAAATTGCTGTTGCCAGTAGCACTAATTAGAAATAAGTATACAGGCTGAATAATGAAGTGTTACATTTACTGTTTTAGTTCTATATTAGTTACAATGCTTTTCTTTTTACATTTATAATGCCACTACATTAATTAATAATAAAGGAGCATAGTGTAGTTATAAAATATTAACTGGAATTTGTGGATTTGAATCCCATGAATTCCAAATAAAAAATAGGATAAAAAAAAAAGGAGAGCTGTGATTTGAGCTCACAACTTAGACTTCTAAGACAGATACTTTTAAACATTATACCATGTCTATACATAACTGAGTGAGTGTAAAAATCAATAAAGCTAAAATATAATCTGGGTAGCAGTCCCGGCTTGAACCTCATTATCTACACACATTCTAGTGGGAGAGCTGCAGTAGCTATAAACCGACAAGTAAAAACAATAATATCCAAGTAATTTCTTGATTTAAACAAGTGTAATCAACTTTCCCGCAATATTTTCAAGCCACTACATGAATGTGCACAGCAATTGTAAAGTTGTCTATGTCCCTTTTTGCATACACTGCAAAGTCACTGTTGTAGTCCCCTTTAAATATACCTATTTAGCCCGATTCCTTGACTTATTTATATAATGTATGCATTGCTTATTCATGCATAGGGTCCGCCTCTCTGTGACCATATGGACAGCAGCATGACAGGCATATCTATTGTTGTGTCTCCGGTTGTGCCTATCCATAAGGTTTTCTTGACAGAGATACTGGAGTGACCACCAGAATTTTGCTATTAAGAAAGAAACTTTGTACATCAACGCATGATGTATTTTTTTTTACTTTTAATGAACTAAGCAAAGTCTCCAAAGCAGTTTTTATAATAAAAAAAAAAAAATCGTGCATAATTTTAGAGCCCATTATTAAACATCAAATAGCACTTGTATGCAGTGCCAGATTAACCGTTTTGGAGTACCTGGGCGGTAAAGTGGAGGAGCCCCATGACTACGTGCGTAAGGTATGCACACACCCATTTTTCCCTGTTCTGTCCATCTTTCTCTTGCTGTGTTAGCAAATTACAGACATTTCCCCATAACAGCCATTTTTACCATAGAGCTTCTCATACACACAGTGAGCTATTAAATGAACTTGATGGTGGGCCATATTCTTTATATGTATATGTGGGAGGGCAGAGAGCATATGTTAGACAAACACATATCATGATCACTTGTATCGCAAATAAAAAGAGAGAGTTAAAGGGCCACTGCACAATGAAAACAGAAATTGTTTGGAAAAATGTAGTCTAACTAAGAGCAAAAGTATTCATGAAAAAGTGATACAGCTAGTCTTTGTTTAGATAAAATAAATGTTGATGCCTCTGATGGGGAAACCCATGACACTATATATAAAATTCAAAGGTCTACCGCCCTCCCAGTTTATCGTTCCCTACATATAAATATAGTCATATTCAGTCAGGGTTACTTTTGTTCATACAAACCAGGGCCTCTTACTATTATATCACCATTCAATGAGTGCCCACGATAATTTTAATACAAATATATACATATTCAGCCAAGGAGGATTACAGGTGGACCTAGGTCCTGTGCAATTCATATTTACATATTTAGGTCCCCTCTAATACTATATATGTACACATATTTAGCCAGGGTCTCCTATAATCATATCAATGTATAAATATTCAGAAGGTCACATGGAATCATCATAGTAATACAGTATATCAATATTTAGTCAGTGTCTCATACAAACAAACACATATTCAGTCAAGGTCTCCTATAGACATAACCAGGACAAAAGCCAGGGACCATTATTGTATAAGTATTCAACCTAAATTGTCAATTATTATATTAATGTATATTCCGGTAGGTTCACCTATAATCATATGAATGGAATGTATACATATTCAGGTAGGTCCACCTGTAATCATTTAAATGTATAAATATTCAGCCATGTTTGCCTATAATTATAAACACATACATATTTAATCAGGGTCATCTATAATCATAATTCCTCCAGGGTGTCCTAAATATAGAGTATATTCAGCCAGGGTTCCCTAAAATAAAAAAATAAAAACATTTTAGTGAAAACACATTATACAGTATAAACATACTACTTCTGGTTAACTGGTGCAGTTTCTTCACTTTCTGTAAAATCTGCAGGAAACACATGGGATGAGGAAGTGATCAGTGAACACTGTGTACTGTACTCTAGGTCCTAAGGGCCAATCTGTGAATTGCAGCATTTTATTTGAAGCCAAAAAAAAGTATTTTTAGGGGTATTGAAGATTTAAAAAATGGGCACCCCTCAAAGGGAGCTGCCTAGTTTGCCTAATTGGGTAATCCGGCCATGCTTATATATAACGTATTGGTCCGAATATAAGCCGCACCCGCATATAAGCCGCACCCATAAAGTTCAAGGGGAAAAAATAGAAAAAAGATAGTACTCAAATATAAGCCACACCCGTAAAATTGGAGAGAAAAAGACTCTCAAAGTGATCAGCCATTGCAAGAAACAGGCTTTCTAATTAGCACTGTAGCTTCTTTTGCAGGTTACAGGCTTTACAGGACGTTAGAATCACTAAAACCGTAAATCGCTATTCAAAAACGCAGTCTAAAGCATGAAAATCGGCACCCTTAACTCGCAATTGCGCAAATTGGCAGTCATTTTGCATCCGCGAATAGAAGTCGCACCCGTAACAAGCAAAGTTTGCAAATCGGCAATTTTTTACGTTCGCGAATATAAGCCGCACCCGTAACTTGCAAGCTAAAAAATCGGAAAAAAGGTGTGGCTTATATTCGGACCAATACGGTACTCAAAATATATAAAACCCTGTGCAGAGAATATGGTTATGATTGTTGTTGTTATTTAAGCTTATCCATAAGGTTTTCATGGCAAAGATACTGGAGTGGGTTACCAGTTCCTTCTTCAGTGGACCACGATTTGTCTGATCTCTCTGCTATGACCTGCCCATCTTGGGTGACCCTACATGGTATCGCTCACAGTTTCATTGAGATACACAAGCCCCTTTCACCAAGACAAGGTAGTGATCTAGAAGGTGATTAACTGCATACATTTCCTGTATTCCAACATATTCACTACAGAATATGTTGGAGTTTTATAAAAAAGAAAAGAAAGGATAATCCACTATAATAGTTTTCATCTTGTGAGTAACGCCTGCGAGGTGCGTTCTGCCCAGGCGTTACTCATAAGCTACTAGAGCTAAACATCAGAAAATCGGAAAGCCGCGCCAGTGCAGTTGCGTCGTCTTTGTGCAGTAGCAACTGGGGATGGAAGGCGAGGGGATGCTGTGGACAGGATGTGAAGGAGTCCTGAGAAAATGAGAGGGAGAGAGTGGGAAGGAGTGAGGCAAAGGCAAGAAGGAGCGGTTGGGAAGCAGTGATGGAAGAAGGAGAGAGAAACAACAAAAGACAGGCGAGAGAGAGACACCAGAGAGACAAGAGAGAGAGAGAGACAGAAGACACAGGGAGAGAGAGACATAGAAGAGAGAGACAGGACAGACAGACATACACAATACATAGAGAGAGGGACAGAGGCAGGAGAGAGAGAGACAGACACAGGACATATAGAGAGGCAGGAGAGAGACAGAAAAGTGAGAGAGAGAGAGACGAGAGAGAGAAGGAAAGAGAGAGAAACATAAAATGATATGATACCGTCATTTATGACGGGCAAGTTACTATTAATATTAATAATAATAATAATTTCCTAGTCTTCATCTTCAATATAGTAAATACTTGACCCCGTGGTACACGGAGTGTCACTCTGTGACTTTGCTTGGTTGCTCAGTTATGCTGAAAATGTTACTAACTACAGTTGCTGAACATGCCAACTAGCCTCCAGCAAGAACTGAGTGCTCTGTAAATGACTACCATTCAGACAGAGATTTAAATTTATTCCATCTATTTCTTCCAGTGAACCCAAAATAAAACAGTCTGACAGGAATTTAAAAAGTTTCCCAAATCATTCAGCAAATGCTATTTTTTGGCTTGGAGCACTTTACATGTGTATATAGTTTTAATTCAGTTTCCTGTACGTGGGTGTAAACAACATTCACCTGTCCTGTCTCTCTCATATTGGAAGAAGGATTTCCTCTGCTAGACATTTAATCCTTCATATACAGTCAATACTCATATATCTAGGATATGTTATAGAATAAACTATTCAGAAACTGCTAGAAGAAATCAGAAGTTAGTAAAAGGAATGCCAGATTTAATGCTCCATATTGAAGAAGGTGTTTTTTTTGCATATTTAAATATAATTTTATTAACAAGGGCTCAAAAGCTGTTTGTACTCACTGAAATCTTCCAAACAGTTGATGAAAAGGCCTGCTCCCTGTAGCTTAGGTAGACAATATTTCTATAGTACTCGATTTTTTTGTAAATCGGCAAGCGTTTTGAAACATGTTGCAGAGACACAGAGCCCCATTCAATTGCTGCGATTTTGAGATCCGAGCTTGCAAGTGGAGGTCGCAGTCAAATTTTCCATTCAATTGGCATCTTTTTGCGGGCTCGGATCGGTTTCTGAGTTACGACAATGAAAAAATGTCGGCAGTCAAACTCGTTACTTACACCATCTCGAATCCTTTGATCTGTCACTTTCACAGGGCTAAAATTGGGAATTGCTATTCTATTGCTCAATTTCCCCGAGCTCGCAAACGTATCCAAACTGCAAATGGAGGACAAAATCCTACGAGTCCTAGAGAGGACCAGCAAGGGGGTTAAACACCTATTCATTGCACTGTAAATGCAAATAAAAACTCAATACTGCACTGTAAATAACAGGGAAAGCGATGAAAACAGGAAATACAAATTATTGTCACATGTCATTTTGTGGTTAAATTGATCTCGGGTATCAATGAGTTAATACATATCAGGCCACCCATATGGATTAGAACAGTATTGTCATTCATTTTCATAATTCTTTATTTTGCAGGTTTGCGAATCTGATCGCATATCAGACCCCAAACCTAATTGATTGACATGTAACCTCTATGTTTTACTGACGTAATTCGGACAGTGTCATTTCCTATTGGTTGTTTCGAAATGGGAGGTTATGGGCTTGCTTAATTGATCATGCTCCCACCCTCATCTGCTCCGAACCAGTGCATGGTTTACGAGTGTGGCTTCAAACCCGCAACTTGTGAGCTTGAGCAATTGAATAGCCTCGGAAACGTAGGGGAACGTGAGCCTGTAACTCAATCGCGGATACGCGGCCATCGGGCTTGGAATTGAATGATGCTTACAGTCTGTAACTGGATAGTACATCTAGTACTGTATGCATGAGCTACAGGGGGCGTACCCTTGCAAGGACTGTGTGGAAAAACAGAGATTTTAAGTAATTGTATTATAAAGTTATGTTTTACATATGCAAATAGCCAACAATAGTGGCAGAGCTTCACTGGTGCAGTACGCACAAAGCACCAGGGCCCACAACATGGCAGGGTCCCTTTGCTATCAGGAGTAAAGGAGTTCTCTTAATTTTTTTAAGTGAGAGGGGCAGATAATTGTTTTTATAGACCACCTACATATATATTTGACTTTTAATGGCACCTACTTTGTATAGAAAAGTTCCAAGAGGGGCCCTAAACTATTTTGCATTGGTGCTCTCCATTCACCACCTCTGCCACTGGCAAACAAGCAAACAAAAAACGAGAACAAACTTATTTTGTAAGATGCCCAAGCAACTCCAAAATTCTTATAGATTCTACCTAGTATCCCACAATAGCCTTGCATAAAGTAAAACATATTACCAAGAACCCCAAGTTGGCTCATAATATATTAAACCTCATTTCTGATATACCATATTCCCAGATAGTATCTTCCCACTGATAAAACACTACAGATATCTAGCAATATCGCCAAAATATTTTTTAAACAGATGATAAAAACATCAAGTAAAATAACAGTTACTGCTATAGCTTCCCTAATCATATATAATGTATAATAAAAAATAGGAAATTGAATGTGGGATGAAGGTTACCAATCAAATAGAAATCTAATAATATAAGAACAGATGGTAACAATTGCAGAAATGTAGCACAGATATTTCAAGTATGTAGTTAGACCTCCCGGAGTCTTCCGGTTGCTAATATCCTATTTTAAAATCTTTGAGAATCTAGGTTAGTGAGGAAATATAAATCTCAAGTCCTCTGTAGATGTCTACATCCGCACTGTCAGAACCTCAGAATTGTTCAGAGAACAAAATGTTCCCCAGACATCATATAAAGAAGCAGAATCAAAGGATTTTTTTACCGACAATAATTATGCTCTATTTCTATCAATGAACATCAACATCCACTTCCCATTGTACAGTAACATGTCCTAATTAAATCATATTCACTTATAACATTAGGTTTGTATATAGTTTGCATTGTAATATAACTCATATATGATTTTGTAAGTGAATACTATTATTTAGTTATACACCCTCAAGTTGGAAATGTGGACATGGGTGTAGGAATGGGGGTGCGAGGGGGAAATCCCCCCAGATATTCCTGTTTACAATGAGCTGTATCCCTCCATAATTATTTTGGCTACTACACCAAAATATAGTTATTTCGCACTACAATAACTCAACAGTACAATTGTCCATTGTTATAACCAATATAATACAGAGGCATTGACAATGCTTTAATGGAAGACTACCAGAGTTTGGTTATTAAGTAAGAAACTTTGTACGTCAAAACATGGTGTATTTTCTTACTTGTAATGAACTAAGCAAAGTTTCAATAACGTTTTAAAAATAAAATAAAAAAATAAGCCCATTCATAATTTTAGAGCTTATAATTAAACATTGGATAGCACTTATATATACTCAAATATATATGAAACCATATGCAAAGAATATGGTTATGGTTGTTGTTTAGTTGTGCTTATCCATAAGATTTTCATGGCAAAGATACTGAAGTGGACTGCCAGTTCCTTCTCCAATGGACCTCAATGTGTCTGACCTCTCTGATATGATCTGACCATCTTGGGTGACCCTACATGTATAGCTCACAGCTTCATTGAAGTACACAAGCCCTTTCACCACAACAAGGTAGCGATTCATAAGGGGCTTATATTGTAAGCCTTATATTATTAATATTAACACATTTTTGAATAAATATGACAGCTTGTATTCCAACAAAGGTGATAAATATTTATTCTGCCCATATTTATGAATTTACCTCTTGCTATTTCTTCCTAAATTACATTAAAAGGACCTAATAGAATATCCTTTTGGACTTGTGTTCATTTGGCAAAAACATTATATTATCATCTGCTCTTCTGCGCTATCATCAAATAGTACTCCATCATAATTTGGCCATGTTATTTTATGTTTGTGTATTTACATACCATTACCAACATCTGGACTAGATGAATCCAAATCAGGTATCTATATTTCTGGAAGAAATATCAACAACCTCAGATATGTGGATGATACTACTCTGATGGCTAAAAGTGAGGAGGCAATGAAGGACTTGATGAAGGTGAAAATAGAGAGTGCAAAACGTGGCCTGTTGCTCAATGTTAAAAAGACAAAGATCATGGAAAACAGCAATCTCACTTCCTGGCAAATAGACGGGGAAGAAGTGGAGGCAGTGACAGATTTTATTTTCCTGGGTTCTAAGATCTCTTCAGCCATGAAGTTAAAAGACGTTTGCTTCTGGGGAGGAAAGTTATGGCAAATCTGGACAAGCTAGTAAAAATGCATTATCAGGAAAGGTCCTCATAGTAAAAATTATGGTATTCCCAATAGTAACATACAGATGTGAGAGCGGGACCATAAAGAAGACTGAGCGCCGGAGAATTGATGCCTTTACATTGTGCTGTTCGCGAAAACTGCTTAAAATCCCTTGGACTGCAAGACGATCCAATAAATCAATACTTCAGGAAATCAAGACAAACTGTGCAATGGAAGATATGATCATAGGGCTGTAGCTAAAATATTTTGGCCATATCATAAGAAGGCAGGATTCCCTAGAGAAGACTCTGATGCTGGGAAAGATTAAAGTCACTAAAAAAAGGGGGCGACAGAGGTGGAGATGTATAGATGAGATCATCGAAGCAATGCACATGAGCTTGATGGAGCTCAGAGAAGCAGTGGCTGACAAAGGTGCCTGGTGTGCTGCGGTCCATAAGGTCACAGAGAGCCAGACATGACTAAACGACTAAACAACAGTCAACAACTCACTCTCTTCCTCTCGGAATCAAAAGTAAACAAAAGTGGGACCTGGAGACATTTTAATATTATTTACAAGAGAGGTCGACTGAGCGTTAATAAAGTAGTTCTGTCATTTTTAGTATATTGCAGAAATAATACAATTTCCTAGAAATATATGTTTTATTATTTGAACTTGCACAGCAAATGAGAGCTGAAGTAAAGTTTGGCATTGCACAGAAAGAAAGGAGCATGTGTACGTGCGAGGCGGATGAGGTTATAAATGGGCTGCTGGTTGCTATGCACTTCACACATACAATTAATTCTCCGCAGCCAATTTCTGTAAGAACAAATTGTCCTGTTGGCTCTGCTTTTTAATACTGACAACCTCAACAATAGGTGATTTATTTAGCAACCTGCACAACGTACAGAATATTTGGTCAAAAACAACTTGATATTTATTAAACAAAGAAGTCTAATTTAGAAGCGACAGGAATTTATCTTTGATGTGCCCGGGTGCTCTATTGGAAAACAGTATACAAAGGGACTTGGCATGCCATTGCTGAAGCCAATGTCGCTTCACCTAAGTCGAAGGGTGTGCTTTTATTTTATTGCTACTGAAAAATATTTTTGAAATGGAATTTGAACAAATAGAGATGAATTTCATGTTTAAACTTTTTGGAAAGGTTAGTTTTTTTGGGGGATGGTTACTTTTTTTTATCCTACAGCTTAGAAAAATAGATATAATATTTGAAACAAAAGTCTAAATAAGAATATAGTTAGAGAGAGAAAATGTCATAAAGCTAGTTTTTAATAGTAAGAAAATACATATTGATGCATATGCTGGTGCATGATAAATTTCCACAAGAGAAGGACTTGCATTTATCGTTGCAAACGAATGCTTCTGAGCATATGCAATAGACGGAGGTAAGTGTCAAATACTAAAAGCTCCAAATAATATTGTTATTATTGTTATTATTATTACTTTTTATTTATAAAGTGACAGCATTGTCTGTTGCACTATTTAAAAAGTAGTATAAAGTACACTAGGTACAATTATCAAATTACAAAAGCACAAACCAACTGTAATGTAAGTAGAAATACAAGTACAGGTACAATACAATACAAATACAATATAAAGGAGTCAGCAATCAGCTTGATACAAAAGTGTTGAGGTCCCTACTGAGAAGAACAATCTAGAAATACTAAAGCTCTCCCTCTACTTTCCTCCCCCAAGACTCAGTCGACTGATAGAGAAGCACACCCTTCAAACTCCATCCTAGGAGGAAGTACTGAAGCCAGGTAAGATATACCCCCATCCTAGGAGGAAAAACTGAAGACAGACAAGATATTCATCCATCCTAGGAGGAAGTACTGAATACTCCATCCTAGGAGGAAGTACTGAATCCAGACAAGATATAACTCCATCCTAGGAGGAAGTACTGAATACTCCATCCTGGGAGGAAGTACTGAATACTCCATACTAAGAGGAGGTACTGAAGCCAGACAAGATATAATTCCATCCTAGGAGGAAGTACTGAAGCCAGACAAAATATAACTCCATCCTAGGAGGATGTACTGAATACTCCATGTACTGAAGCCAGACAAGATATAATTCCATCCTAGGAGGAAGTACTGAATACTCCATCCTAAGAGAAAGTACTGAAGCCAGGCAAGATATAATTCCATCCTAGGAGGAAGTACTGAAGCCAGACAAGATATAACTCCATCCTAGGAGGATGCACTGAATACTCCATCCTAGGAGGAAGTTCTGAAGCCAGACCAGATATAACGCCATCCTAGGAGGAAGTACTGAAGCCAGACAAGATATAATTCCATCCTAGGAGGAAGTACTGAATACTCCATCCTAAGAGGAAGTACTGAAGCCAGGCAAGATATAATTCCATCCTAGGAGGAAGTACTGAATACTCCATCCTCGGAGGAAGTACTGAAGCCAGGCAAGATATAATTCCATCCTAGGAGGAAGTACTGAATACTCCATCCTAGGAGGAAGTACTGAAGCCAGACAAGCTATAACTCCATCCCAGGAGGAAGTACTGAAGACAGACAAGATATAATTCCATCCTAGGAGGAAGTACTGAAGCCAGGCAAGATATAATTCCATCCTAGGAGGAAGTACTGAAGCCAGACAAGATATAACTCCATCCTCGGAGAAAGTACTGAAGCCAGGCAAGAATATAATTCCATCCTAGGAGGAAGTACTGAAGCCAGACAAAATATAACTCCATCCTAGGAGGATGAACTAAATACTCCATCCTAGGAGGAAGTACTGAAGCCAGACAAGATATAACTCCATCCCAGGAGGAAGTACTGAAGACAGACAAGATATAACATTCTAGCACAGAGTAGTCAAAAATTAAGATTTCCTCTAAAATTGATTTTTGGCTCTTGGCTTACATAGCTGCTAATGTTTTCACAAACATGTGATGTTTTTCCTAAGCTACAGCGGTCCTTTAACAGTCTAATGTATGTTTAGGGTCTGAGTCGCTACCTTGTCTGTGAGCTATACCATGTAGGGTCAACTAAGATCAGGTTATAACAGAGAGGTCAGACAAATCACTGGAGAAGGAACTGGCTACCCACTCCAGTATCTTTGCCATGAAAACCTTATGGATGAGCACAACCAGACACAAGATGTGACTGGCGTGATGCGGCCCATGGGTTCACAGAGAGACAGACATAACTGAAAAACAGCAAAAAAAGTAAATAAAATAAAAGTAAATGTATATTTCTAATGCAACAGCAATGATCTAATCTGTGTTTCAGTTGAAATGCATTATAGTTTATTATGTATGGGGACTAAGTAGCCCTTAAAACAAATTCATTGGTGTTTAATGGATGTCATAAAAGCAATAGTTTTATTGTGATCATACACAGACCTGCTATGCTGATCTAGGCCACATTTTTAATATCATACTAGAGAGAGAGAAAGAGTACCGAGGGATTCTATAAAGGATGTATAGTCAGTCAGTAGCGAGTAAGAGAGAGAGGTGGTAAGGGAAGAAACAAGAGTACCAAGTAGGAAAGAGAGAGAGCTTAAAGTGCAAGAGAGTGGTGCAAAGAGGGCACAAAAGGAAAGCAAATAAAGAAAGATGAGAGGGGAGGAGAATCAGGAGAGTGAAAAATAGAAAAGATGAGAAAGTGGGACAAAGAAAGCAAATGGGTGGAATAGAGAAAATGAGCAGAGAAGCAATGAGGTGAAAAGAATGGGGAGAATGTGAAATAGTTTTTAGACGGCAGGAGAGAGCGGAAAGTCTAGAATCTGGAGTCCTAAGATATGACCTTATTGGACATGCTTTGAAACATAGACATTACCTCTATTTCCAGCTATGGTTTTATTTCAATGCTATTTAACATCACTGTTAGTTGCTATATTCTGTGAACTACATAGTTGTGTGATTCCATTGGATGGAAGATGTTTTGGGGGATTTTAGTTCTGCATTCAGATGAGGAGAATATATAAACCTTGCTCTTTTTGTAAGCAGAATATCAACGTCCTACCTACTTCCTATGTTTATCATCAGCTTGTCTATATGACATCATCATATCAAATTTAGATAATGCCCTTTTTCTACTTTCAAAATTAAAGATTGGTGTCCAAGAAAGATCTCTTAACCTTTCACAAAAAATAGCAAAATTAAACTTAACCATGCATTATCAGATTTGGCCACTAGAGGAGCTGTATGTCTTTCTCATGAAAGGTTTGACCCATAGTTTATATTACCGGTATATATAAATTATATTATATTTCATGATTACATTATATATATAAAGATATTGGGGGTAAAGAGGCATTGAAAAGTTAAGCATAAAAATGATGAATTATCCCCTTATCTCTACCAGATTTTTTGGGGCTCCTACATCCATAGGTAGAAATAAAGAATCTCATCAGTTTGTGAAGCCAGTGGCTGGTAACAATTCCTATGAGCACTCCTAACAGCAGAACATCACATAAAAAAATATGGGTTTAATGTCCTAATTGTATTAGTGTGACATTTCAGGTGTAATAAATTACATCAACTGATACCTTATTGTTTGTTTGTTTGTTTTAGATGGTGACTGTATGATAATAATGTGATCTTCTATGTTGTTTAATGTGTTGTATTCTCGTTGTTCCCTATCTGTGTCATAAACAATTGGTTTATGGTGATATTACACAAGAAAAAAAAGAATAATAATTTTTGTTCTTTATGTCCTTTAGATTGGAGTTTGGAATTCAAACCTTGGCCTAAACATGACAGATAATTTAAAAGACAAGTCCACTAACATAACGGATTCATTGGCTAACCGGACATTGATAGTAACAACTATATTGGTAAGTAAAGCTCTGTATTGACATGCTTAGAAAGGTACTATTGGTAATTGGTTGACTGGTAATTCCTTTTCTACTTTCCTTAATTGTTCTGTAATCCAAATACTATTAATGTGCCATAAAGAAAATAACAATAAGCATAACTTATATACAGATGTCTTGGTTACAAAAAGAGTGCATTATTTCAGTTTTATATAATATGCCTACCTAAATACAATGGGGAGAATATCTTCAGTTTGGTGTTGGGAGAATAAGAGCAAACCTATAGAGATCGTACTGCAGTAATCACTATTAGCGCAATATCTTTGTTAGCTGATTGCTATCCTTTGGCATCACCATAAAATATGGGGCATGTGTTTGTCATGTAAATACACAGAGACCACATATTTCTCCCAGCAATATTGATTCCTGCTTTAGATTCCTTACGCATGATGTAGTCTGCATATAAGTTGAATAAATAAGGTAACAATATACAACCGTCTCGCACTTTCTGATTTTGACCCATTCGGTTGTTTCACGTTCGGTTCTTACTGTGGCTTCTTGGTCCACATACCGATTCCCCAGGAGGTAGATAGCATAGTCCAATACCCCCATCTCTTTAAGATCTTGTCACATTTTGTTGTAATCCACACAGTCAGATGCTTTAGAATAGTCTATGAAGCAAAGCTAAATATTTTTCTGGAACCCTCTTGCTTTATTTGATCTCTTGTGTATGACCAGAAAATAATCTTGACAGAATTCTACTAATTTCTGACCTGCTTCATTTTGCACTATAAGGTCGAAGTTGCCAGCTAGGTTCCCTACTTTAGCATCCCAATCTCCTATGTTGAGAGTAACATCTTAGTTAGAAAGCGCCAATTATTTTGCACTATACAGTTGTTGACTTAAAGGTCAGCCATCCAATATGGAAGACTGTGTGGTCCTTGCTCCAGTAAGATAAAAACAGCAAACCTCACAACCACATGAATCATTAGTACATCCATCCCAGTCATTTTCAACAGCCATTTTATTTGTGAATATGTTATTCTTTAGTAAACCAATTGATCAGATCTGTTTAAGAAGTATAATCATTGACTAATCACACTGTGTATGCTGCTCTGATAAGTAATGTGTTATCTCCAGTATATTTAATATACAGACAGTGCATCAATTATTGGCTTCTGTAAGGAGACCTTAATGAATGTGCTAGATCCATAGGGTGGGATAGTTAGAGCTTTATGTGCAGCACAGCTCTATCAGGAAAATAGCAGTTAGTGACTAATTGAAAGAAATACGACTGAAATCTTTAACTAGGGACTATCATTGATTTGTCATAACATCCTAATATTGATTATGTGGCAAATGGAAGCAGTGCTATAAATTAAGAGTTGTTTGTCAGACCACTACAAATCTTGAATACATTGTGATTATTAATCAGACTATGCTGTAAAAGATCATTTGGTATAAGCAGCACTTATTTTTCATGTGTGTGTTAACTGAAGAGTTATCTAATATAGTAGATATTATTGAATATGAATCATGGCATTTTTTTTCTTTTGGTTTGTTACAGGAGGATCCATATGTCATGTATAAGAAATCTGACAAACCCTTGACTGGCAATGATCGATTTGAGGGATATTGTTTGGATTTATTAAAAGAGTTGTCTAATATACTGGGTTTTATTTATGAAGTTAAGCTGGTGGCCGATGGTAAATATGGAGCCCAGAATGACAAGGGAGAATGGAATGGGATGGTCCGAGAACTTATTGACCATGTAAGAGAAATATAAAATATGAATGTCATATATATGGAATTGTACTTTGTCATTTATAGAATATAACAACAAACATAAAAAATTATTCTTCTAAAACTGGGTGAGTTTACAATTTTCTAGCACAGAGGGGGTGATCATGGTTTGTCTTTACATAGAATTGGGAGCATGATGTCTCAGATTTCTATGCCTGCTATAACATACGACCAGCTTCCATTATTTTATGCAGATAGTCTCTTGATTGAGACCTTGGGCTCTGGTAAAATGTGTTCCTAGAGGATGAGAGAGATGGGGGAGAGACAGGGGGAGAGACAGATGGGAGAGGGTAGGAGAAACAGGGGTTAAGGGTGGGGAGACAGAGAGTGGAGAGGATGGGGGAGACAGAGAGTGGAGAGGATGGGGGAGACAGAGAGTGGAGAGGATGAGAGAGACAGAGAGTGGAGAGGATGGGAGAGACAGATGGGGAGAGGATGAGAGAGACAGAAGAGAGACGGGAGGGGGAGAGACAAGGGAGGAGAGGATGGGAGAGATAAGGGGAGGAGAGGGTGGGAGAGACAAGGGGAGGAGAGGGTGGGAGAGACAAGGGGAGAAGAGGGTGGGAGAGACAAGCGGTGTAAGGATGGGAGAGACAGGGGAGAGAGAGAAGGAGGGGAGAGACAAGGGGGGAGAGAGAGAGAGGCAGAAGAGACAGAAGGGGTGAGAGAGGGAGAGGCATAAGGGAGGAGAGGGAGAAGGGAGAGACGAATGAGGAGGGAGAGAAAGGAAAGGTAAAGAAGGGAGAGTGAGAGGCAGAAGGAGGAGAGATGCACAGGCAGAAGGGAGAGCAAGAAGGGAGTAAGAGAGAAGGGAAAGGGTGAATGAAAGAAAAGATGAAGAGGAGAGAGAGACAGGGACGAAGAGAGATAGGGAGAGGGAGGGAGGGAGGAAGGAACTGAGAGAGAGGGAGGAAGGGAAAGAGAGAGGATAATAGGGAGAGAGAGGAAGAGAGAGACAGGGAGAGAGAGCGAGACAGGGAGCGAGAGAGATACAAACAGGGAGGGAGGGAGACAGGGAGGGGGAGAGACAGGGAGGAAGGGAGAGTGAGAGAGAAAAAGGAGAAGAGAAGAGGGAGAGAGAAAAAGGGGTAGAGTGAGAGAAGGAGAGAGGATATATTTATATACTATATATATATATATATATATATATATATATATATATATATATATATAAGAGCCCCTTTTTATCTATGCTGTGCCCTCCAAGGGTCCCCCTCTCGTGGCAACAGAGAAAAAAGTTTAGACTTAATTTATCACATAATCATGATGAGCCTCTATCCATTAGTATTGAAGTGAAACACAACACCACAATCTCTTTCTTTTTTACAGAAAGCTGATCTGGCTGTGGCTCCTCTTACAATTACATACGTCAGGGAGAAAGTTATAGATTTCTCCAAGCCATTCATGACGCTGGGTATCAGCATCTTGTATCGGAAACCCAATGGTACAAACCCTGGTGTATTCTCATTTCTCAATCCTCTCTCTCCTGACATCTGGATGTATGTGTTACTAGCATGTCTGGGAGTAAGCTGTGTCTTGTTTGTCATTGCCAGGTAAGTGACTCATTAATACTCAATCAAATTGTTTGGTTATTTGTCTCCTGTAAATACAAAAAACTAATTTCAAGTCAGTACTGGGACATGGGCTATTCCATATTAGGTGGTAAATGTATATGTATATATAAAACTAAGCAAAATAATACACAAATGTATATATCGGCCCAAAATATCAAGAAATATAACATTCCCATTACAGTGAAAGAATCAGAGAGCACACATGCAAATTAACTCACAATGTGTTAACAAAATCATCTTAACAAGGCCCACTTATAGCATACAGCATATGCAAGTAGCCTCACACTGATGATGTCCAAAAGATAGAAACAGTGGCTATCTGTGTTACCTAACTTATTCATATCAACCTGTGCTATGCTAAAAAACTGGAGAACAGGAGGAATATACCATAAAAGCAGCCATGTTAAAATGGTTTTGGATTAAAATGTAAACCACTTGGGAATTGACTAGACTGAAATGGAAACATTGTATTTCATGAGATTGTAAAATGGGATATATTGGTATGTTTTATAAATTTAAAAGTATACACACATGTACTGTACCCTGTAATTTAGAGGGTCTCTATCATTCTTTTGTGTTGCAAGTTCCTCCTCCTCCTTCTTTTGGTTTGCAAGTTCCTCCTCCACAGCATACAGTTCCTGGTATACCTAGGTGGTCTCCATCCAAGTACTTACCAGGCCCAACTCTGCTTGGCGTCAGGGTGCTGTGACCTCTTAGTTCCTTGACTGGAATCAAACCCAGGTCGCAACTGTGAAAGCACCAAATCCTAACCACTAGACCATTATGTAAATTAAGTAAAAAGAAAACAATGGTAATTTTATTGGGGATGCATTCACTTGTTAATCTTCATTTTTAAAGATTTTTGATCTGCCGTAGAATTCAAGAGACTTTCTGGAATAACTCTTAAAATGGCACTGCCCAATGCGAAGAGCACCATTGGATTTCTATAATTTTGCTCATTTTGTTAATTAATTTTTACAGAACTTAATATTGTCAACAATCATGGCGTACAATATTATATTTGTAATATTTTTTCAGCAATATTCACTTTGGGACTGAATTACTGATGTTCTTAGAGGATGTAAACAGGTTATCTTAGTCTTTGGTGACTACTCTGCACTTTCTTATAAAAAATATATAATAAATTGTTATTTCTTTTGAGTAGGGTTTATTTGAAGTAGACAAAAAAATGACGGAGCATTGACTAAGTAAACATAAATTTACTCTTTGTCGGAAAAATAATTATATGTTCTTTTTCTAACATGCAACTGGTCCCATTAAGACCTTGATAAATGACCACATAATAAGGAATCAAACATAATTTTTACAACTTTCCCAGAATATATCTCCATAAAATTAGTCTGGTGTATTATATTGTACTGAACACTCTTATTTGTATTTCTTTTTGTAGGTATGTTCAAAGTCATCTTAGAACATTGGCTTGTTAATTAGTGGGTTTATAACAATCTGCTTTCACTTCTTCAGCTAAACTAAACCCCATGAGTTATAAGAATTAATAAACTCAGACATAAATCATAATGTTGAAACAGTAATTAAAATGTGTTCGGTCTGACATTGACAATTAAAGGTGCTTTGTGATTAAAAATGCCATATACAGATTTTGATATTACCGTGAGCAGGACCTAAAATCTTACCTGGCAGATGGGTTTATTATATTTTATACTCATAGGGGTTCAGTTTTGCTTTTGATATATCCTTTATATTTAACTGTAGGACACAATGGAGGAATTCCAATGAATTTATATCATATATAATGGTTCATATATTAAAATATTTAGGAAACAATATGGTTGATTCTGTGTATCAATAAATGAACAATAAAATATCCAGCAATTAATAATATACTAAATAATTATATCGTGAGATTAAAGGGACAAAGGAAATAAATTCTATATTTTAAATCTAGATCAAAATATGCAATTTTGTGACTGGTTATTAAAAATAAATTAATTTCATAAAACTCACAAGCAATGTAGGATATTTTGTACTGGGATTATATTTCTCAGGTCGACCCTAATGTCTGTCCATATTAATTTCCCCACATAATTGCTTTTAATTAGTGCACATATTCTAATACTCAGTAGCATGCCAGTCAGTTTTTAGTGTGCAATCAGTAGCTGGTATGCTACTGAGGATCTGAGCATGTGTGACCTCCCTATTGATTGTCAGCAATTAGCAGTGAGAGATGGGGGAGGACCAGTGGAATTAATCAACACATACAATACTGCATTGCATGTAAATGCCATTAAAATGTTATTTAATACCCAGCTAATAGCCCCCTTCTGGATCGCTATCTTGTTATGGTAAAGGGGCTTGTGTACTTCAATGAAGTTGGTCAGGTCATAGCAGAGAGGTCAGGGAAATCACGGACCACCGGAGAAGGAACTGGTAATACCAGTATCTTTGCCATGAGAACCTTATGGATTAGCACAACCAGACACAAGATGTGCCTGGCCTGCTGTGGTCCGTAGGATCATGGAGAGTCGGACACAACTGAAAAACTGTAATAGCTGTATTTTAAATGGATAAATAAGACCTTCTGTGTCTTTTTAAAGAGATACTACCACCAGTATGAATAATAATAGGGTCACTGGGGTATAGTATAGTATACCTAGTCCACACTTCAGAACACCTATTGTTAGAACACGTATGTAAATAAATGGATGAGACACTGATTAACTTTCCTGTACTTAAACAAGATACCCTGAAAGTGTGGCCCCTATTGGTCACGGAAGATAAATGATAGACAATGGTCCAATAGGGAAAATGGGTTGTAAAATGAAATAAACTTTATTGTAAATGTCTTTTAAAATATGAATTTTTTAAACATAAAATGATCATTCCCAATTGTTATTGCTAATATATATATATATATATATATATATATATATATATATATATATATATATATATGTATTACACCTGGGAGACAGAGATATTAGGGGCTAGCATAAATAAAACCCTCTGGCAGAGGCAGTCAGTAGCATCAGACCAAAATAAGGGCCATTTTCTATTTAGAGCCCGCAACTCTATCGCAAACAGCCAAAAGATGGGGAGTGTGTTGCGGGCTCCTGTTCATCTCCGATTGCAATGCTATTCAATTGCTCAAGCCTGCAAGTTACTGGGCCAAAAGCCGAAACCGTGAACCATGCTGTGGTTCAAAGCAGTTCAGGGCGGGAACATGATTAATTAAGCAAGCCTGTAACCTCCCATTTGAAATCAGCCAATAGAAAAGGAGACTGTCAATCAATTACATGTCAATCAATTAGGTTCGGGGGTCCGATATGAGATCAGACTCGCAAACCCGCAAAATATAGAATTATGAAAATTAATGCCAATACTGTTCTAGTCCATGTGGGTAGCCTGATTTGTATTAACTCATTGATACTCAAGATCAATTTAGCCCTGAAATGAAACATAAAAATAAAATGTATTTCCTGCTGATTTGCGAGCTTGAGACTGTTGTTGACTGTTATTTGCATTTACAGTGCTACAAATAGGTGTTTAACCCCCTTGCGGGTCCTCTCTAGCACTCGTTGGATTTTCTCCATCATTTGCCATTTACGGGTTTGAAAACATTTGTGGGCTTGGGGAAATTGAGCAATTGAATAACAATTTGCGAAAGTGAAAGATCAAAAGCTTCTGGAGGCTGTAAGTTACGAGTTTACCCATTGCAGAGTTTTCAAGCTTGGAAGCCGATCGGAGCCCGCAAAAAGACCCCAATTGAATAGCAAATTAGCTTGCGACCTCACTTATGGGCTACAGGATCTCCCGAAATCTCAATTGAATGGGGGCCTGAGTTTATTAAGTGAGAGCAAGATCCTTGTTCACCCTCTGCCACTAATTAGGTTGCCGGTCATGATTTGATTATAGCTTGGCTCTCCACTATCACAGTTGAGAAGCTCTATGGTGTAATCGGCACTATATTAATATACTTTTACTTACCATACAAGGAAGTAGTCTTTGGAAAACTGTAGAAAAAAGGTCAGTTTTTAATAGAGAGCAGCAATTAATAGATAAATGTCATATATAATTTCATAAATAATACAGAAGGGGCATAATGCTATGGAGTCTAAAATGCAATGCAACTTGTTTAAAACATTATTTTATAACTTTAAATTAGATGTTACAAATGTTTAATTAGCCCTATATTTGTAAATCCATTATTAGCCAAAAATGCTACTATTCTCTAATCTAATCTAATATTAGTCACAAAATCTGACAGAAACAGACAACATTTGACAAGTTCTTTGCTAAATCAAGTGCTAGTGATTCGTTTGGACAAAAAAGATATTGATCACCAGAATTGGAGTTACCTGATGTTTAATGGAAGGTGACTCTAAACAATAATCGCTTTGCTCCTCTTCAGCTTCTGACATCATCATCCCTTAGTAAAGTTAAAGTTCTGGTTACATTTTTATTTATTTATGGATCAGCTTCGGGGCTGGGAATGGATTATTCCAATGTTAGTTAATTCCTATGGAAAAAAAATGATTCAGTATCCGTCCCTCTGGAATGGGTTAATGATCAATATAGAGGTTCCCCTGTATTGGCTTTGAATCTTTTTAAACATAGAAGACAAAATACAACTTCTATTCATTTAGAACCATAATGGATTGTCAAACTATGGCTCAAATGTTTTGATTCTCCTCTTAAATCCTGGAAACAAGCTTTTTGTTTTCAAGTGTGGAAGTCCATTCAAAAGTTTGCTTTAGTCGTTAATGACCTTTCTTAATTGAGTGACAATCTTAAAATGCAATTAAACACTTGAACTGAAATCACAGACAAAGTGCCATCAGAAACTCCTTTTTTTTTCCATTGAAAGTGGGTTTTTGAAATAGTTTCACAGGATTTTTTATTGAAGCTTGCAGTGATAAATAAACTGCTTTGAATTTATAATTACGCTGTCCATGTCATAAAATGAGCAGAACTTGCGAATGAGAAAAAAACAAGATTGTATGACCAGTGCACAGAGTCCTTTCTTCCACATTTCATGCAAAAAACAAAAGTTTAAAGGATGTATGACTTAAAAAACAAACAAAATTTTGGAATTCATAAAATATAGGAACAAAATTTCAAATGATATCACATGGTCCAATATTTTACTAACCTACAAGTTATTTAAGTAAGAATTCATGTTCAGATCTTTGGTCGTAGAAAAGGTCCCGGGTTATAAACAACCCAATTCACAGACAAACCATACTTGAGAACGGGCTCCCAAGGCTTTTACTGTGACTTTGTTTTAAAGTTCTGTTTGTTTGTTTGAATGAAAAGAAAGGGCACACTAGTTTCTATAACTTATTATTACAGTACAGGGGTATTATTATTATTATTATTATTACATTATTATTACCACATATAAACCATTATAGTATTGTTATTATTATTCATCAGGGATCCGAGTTACATACAAATCCCACCTAAAGACGTTCTTAGGAACAGATCTCGTCCGTAACCCAGGGACTGGCATTATATAGATCTGTAACATTATTATTGATTTACACTGCATTATTACAAAATTATCACCCAGATCATTATTATAGAGTACTATTGCATTAATGTAAAGTTCTGCTGTATCATTATAGAGATTGTATTGTTAGATTTGCAATGTCTGATTATATTATTTTAATATTTAATATTTAATATTTAATATTATTTATTATTTTAATTTTTATATTATTTATTTTAATATTTTTGCCATCGAGTTATACATCATTATTTTACAGTTAATAAAAATAGCTTGGGCTTTGTTCATAATTTATTTGAATCTCCAATTGCAATTGCAAAATGTTTAGTGGTATTAGCAATATCATATATTTTTTATTCAACTGCTAGTACTGACAGTGATGGACATGTTCAGTTTCCATTGGAAATACCACGCCAATACATTAAATTCCAAAAATACAACAAAAACCCTCAAGCCCTGTCATCACATATGTAGTTGTGAGCATGCGAGTTGTTGCTAACGCTTGCGGGCTCGCGTAGCGAGGGTCGCAGTTGCTGGCAAAGGCGCTCCTTGCCAGCAACTGCGACCCTCGCAAAATTTACGTCGTAACGCAAACAAAATACGAGACACGTTACGACCCATTACGACCTCGCAAAAATCGTCCGCAACACGCGCACATCAAAACATCAAAAATACAACAAATACACACAACAAATACATAAAAAGCTTACTTACAGGAAGAGGGAGCATCCAGGACCTCGAAAACTAAAGTTACAACTCAATTTAAGTCAAATTAAAAGAGTTTGCACACTAAAAAATTCTCTAAGCGAGAGAAAAAATGGCCACCGAAAAAAACGAAAACGAGGCAACAGCAGTCTAAAGACGCAAAACACCACCAAACACCTACGTATTTACCGAAAAACACCTACGAGATTAGAAAACAAGAACGCAACCCGCGCAACCCCAAAAACATTACAAATACAACAAATACAAACAACAAACACATAAAACGGTTACTCACAGCAAGGGGGGGCACCGAGGACCTCTGCAAGTGAAGTTACACCTCCATTTAAGCACAAATTTTGGAGTTTAGAGACCCAAAAATCACGTAAGCGAGAGAAAAAATGGGCGCCGAACAAAACGAAAACGAGGCTAAAGGTCCCGAAATACGCAAAACGCCACCAAACAGCTACGGATATTCTGAAAAAGCCCACCAAACAGCTACGGATATTTCGAAAAACTCGTACGACAAAGAAAACGAATATTCTGAAAAACATCAGCCACATTATAAACACCAAACACCCTTAGCTCACTTACAATTTCATTGCCGTCATTTTTTGACGCTCAATAATCTAGTATATCATATTGTTAATCAGGTGATCTGTTTAAAATAAATTCATGTATCAGTTGTGGGATAACAATAGCATTAGTTTCCATAGGGTCCAGCACGGTCCATTGCCACGTATTTAATATACAACTCTCAACATTTCCTCACAATTTCAATAACAACATGAGATGGATGAAAGCAAAACATCGACTTTAAATTATTGATTTTATTTTGCTAGCATTTTTTTTATGTCTATTGTACATATCTTGCAGTTAGATGGTACCAATGATGTGCCCTAATGCAAAATTGGTGGAAATGCAAGGTCTTACAATTATCGTACAAAGCCGATTATATATAATGATTCCTATTTCTCATTGGCCAAAATTCCCTAGGTTCTGTTCAGTGTTTCTCTGTAGCCCCTATGAAGCTTGTACATTTGGGTCATACAATTATATTTCTTTTTGTTGCAAATAATGACTTACTTTTTCTGAGTAGAAAAAGTGAATAAATCCAAAGCAGAAAATGTGAGCTGGTTTTACTAAAAGAAATAAACACAAATGGATTTTTTAATATGATAATTCAAATAATATGGTAATCTAATATTTAGTGTGTAAATGTCCAGGTGCTGTAATTAATGTGATTCTGTCATCAGTAGACTACATTTAATATTATTCCTGCCAGTGAATAATGCTACACCTGTATTTGATTACTTGTAATACTGTAATAATTCCATTTTCTGTATAAATACTGTAAACAGACATAGGATCTTAGTTTTCCAAATTAAAAAGCGGTGCCGTAATACATAGAAGGGAAGCTTTAATTTAGGATTCATTTAATTAGATACTCTTAAATGGGTATTTTTAAGCATTTTATCATTGCTGCATCTGAAAGTCTGCATTTGAAAATATACAAAAAAATATATGTGAGCAATGATATACACGTACGGGTCCAAATGATCTGCCAATAATCTCTACAGACATACATATGCTTTGTGCATTTCTTGTTAGTTTCAATAAAGTTTAAATAGGTGCCATGCAAATCACAATTTTGGTAATCTTTAAAGCATGTTCCTTTAAATGCATGAAAATAATGCATTCAGTTTAATTTTAAAGGGCCTCTGTAGTCCTGTATTTAAATATATTATTTTAAAGAACTGGACACAATAATTGGAAAACTGTTCCTAGAAAGTAAAGTGCTTTTACTATATTACATTATCATGGGAAATTTTACTACAATGAAACGTACCATTTTTGTTTATGACAGTCTGCCTCCTCAAGTTGGAGGAGGCTCTGAATGCTCAAGAATCTTCTATCAGCCCTAAAGAGAAATGTCAGATAAAACTGCCAGTGCTTTCATTAGATCTAATGGAAAGCTGTTTGTGACGACACAACCCCTCTCCAACCTCCACCTGCGAGGACCCTCTTAGAGTGGTCAAGTATTGGGTACCAGCACATGGACCTTTTAAGAATAGCCGGTCAGCCTCAGGAGCAGATGTAGTTGGTCGATGAATCAGGTGGCTTGCTCCCCTATTACCGAATGCAGCCAGCTGGACCGGCAATGCTCTTTTACTCATGGCCAGTTAGGCTGTTGTTCTGAGTCTGTGTAGGGGTTTTTAGCCCTCAGCCTTCTGGTTGATGCTGGGCGGGAACTTCAATACTGGCATCATGAACTCTGGAAAAGTAGAGTCAGCTAGTTGAGCGGGGAGGAATTCCCTTGTTTTTCTAGGGAAGAGCTACAACACTCAGCCATAAAGTCTTCCCAGCAGGACGTTATAATAAAGTTCCTTCTTCTTCCATTGGATCCCCAGAGACACAGCTCAGACACTTGTATTCTGTCCCAAGAGGGTTCACTTTATTGCCAACAGAAAATGTATAGGCAAACTGAACAATACAACTTTGGTTCAGTCCACAAACATGATTAAATTACCTGCCATTGACCAGTTAACTCAATGAGCAAGTACTTCCCTCTGCATTACATCATTGGCCAATCTGCGGTGTGTGGGACTTAATCTCATCACAGGGTTACCTGGTAATTACATCACAAAATGTAACACATTCAAAGTTCCCTTCTAAACTAGTTAATTCACTTATCCTATTTTAATTCCATGCCCACAACTAGATAATCCCATCAGGCATGTTGCAAGCAAGATTTACAGTCCAGTGTTCAAATTTCCTGTCTCTGGTGATGCAAATAGCAGGGACTGGATAGATGAAGATGGTGAGAATAGTAAGTGACTTTAGCCCTATTCAGAAAGGGATAAGGGGCCTAAAGGTGGGTCGTCACTCTCATTAATTTACAAGAACACACCCCTTGAGTACCTTTAAAGGGACCTTTAAACAATACCAAAGTTGTGTTTTGCATGAAAAAATATTATGTAAAACCTGTTTAAACCTACAGAGCATACATACATCTGTGCATCTCATTGGCAGAAAAGTACAAGTCCCCAGATCAATTAAACATTTGCATCTATTTCTTCTGCTTTGAGAGCATCACTTGAAATAAGAAAACACACAGTTGAAAATCATCAATTACTCTCTTTCAGATGCTGTTGATGTCACTTAAAATTCTAGCGCATGGAACATTGATCTTCAAAGTCTAGTCCCTTATTCAAATCGGGCCGTAAATCGGGCGCAAGTCTGCGACTCCTTGCGATCGGGTTACGGCCCCGTGTAGTGCTACGTCTACGCTGCTATTCAATTGGGCAGCGCTGCAAGGAGGTCCCCTTTATGGCCGGTCGCAAACCATGCCAAGCATTTGCCGTGAGCCTGTATCGTGTGTGTCAAGCACGCAAACATATATAACTGTAAATGCAAATTTGATTTAAAGACAGCACGGTAAAGCACTGTAAATGACGGGGAACACAATGGGGGACATGAGGATTAATAGCAAAACATTCTCAAGCTTGCACATCGCCAAAATCAAATATTTTATTTCATGTTTAATTTCCGTCAAAAGTCTAACGGGCTTGAATGACCTCCAAGCCCGTAACTCGTTAATCAAGCCCGTACAGGCTTGGAGGGTGAATGACCTCCAAGCCCGTGGGACTTTACATGATGGTTGTGACACGAAATTGAACATGAAATAAAGTATTTGTTTTGGGCGATTTGCGACCTTGAGAATGTTGTGCTATTAATTCTAAGACCAAACATCACTTTCACTTTTAATAAAAGTACAGGATGTTTTTTTTATTTGCTTAATTAGTGCTACGTTTTGCAAGTAAGACTGTTACGGGACCTCTTTGGTGTAAGTAATCTGCGGTACGATTTTAGTGATTTACGAGCTTGACGGATAGGTGATTGTAGCAATTGAATAGTGAATTCAGATTTCTTGCAGCCGCAACTCTTGCGGCCGATCAAGATCAAAGACTTTGACGGAAGTAAGCTGCTATTGAGCAAATTGCAAGGGATCGCAGCTTGAAGCTCGTAACGCAACCAGAGGCCGCAAATTGAATAGCTATGAAGCTTGCGGCCTTCCCTTGTGGCTACGTATTTCAAAAACGTAGCATTTGAATGAGGACCCTTGTATCTCGAAGGTTATTTATCAGAATTAGTAAAAATATAATTAGTAAAAATAGAATAAAAAAGTATTATTTTAATCTGTAGACTGCAGTAGCATTAGGTCCCTTTTATGTTATTTCTGAAGTTTATGTTTTAGTCTCTCTTTTCCATTTATTCAGAATGAACATTTTTCTACAGTTGCTTTGGTATCGATCTATCGACCAATATGAAATGTTAGATGGATAAATAGGTACATGAGTTAATAAATCCCTATACTTTTAACTACTTTTGATGAATAAATGCAATTTACTTTTTTCTGCACAGGTGTGTAGCCACTATATATATACTGAGTTTATATATCCATGCCTTTGCTTTATAGGTATATTGATGATGTACATGCATATTTGTCTATAACTAAATACCTTTTGACTTTCTTTTCTCACCTTGTTTTTTTCTTTTCTGTATTGTTTAGCAGGTTTGCTGATGCATGTTATGTTTATCTGATGTTTACAGACTGTTTCTGTTAACAACCGCAGGTTCACACCTTATGAGTGGTATAATCCACACCCATGCAACCCTGACTCAGATGTGGTGGAAAACAATTTTACTTTGCTAAATAGTTTCTGGTTTGGAGTTGGAGCTCTCATGCAGCAAGGTACACAGGTTTCAACTTTTTGTCACACACATCCCACAGTCTGCTATGGGGCTTATGTGCTGGTAAACTCCGTCATCTGTGCCTACATTATATACTGTAAACCCTGATATTAACTGATTATAAATAAAAGAACTAAAATGTCACATTGCTAACATTCATAAATTATTATATTGGTATCATTGCAGGAAAAGTCTCAACAAAGCAAAATTACCAACATTATTATTTTTTGGATCTTGCTATTTTTTAGAAATATGCACCATTATAATACTCATTTATTTTTCTTTCTTGCATCAACAGTCTTTTACAGTCCCAAGGATAATATTTGCAAATTCATGAGCATTCATTTCAAAAAAGATATTCATGGGCCAATAAACATTGCATTTTTAATATAAAAATAGGTTGAAGTTATCTGTTATTATTTTGTAATGACATGACAATCTTACCATTCTCAGACATTAACTTTATTATCCAGATTTTAAAAGGTACTTTTGATCTAAACGCATGCTCAAGGTCCCTCGTATTATTTTTTTCCGATTTACATTTTGTTAATTTTGATCCAAAGGAAGAATAATCAAAACCCTCCAGTAAAATGCTGTCGTTTTGTACAATATTCACTTTTTTTAGTTGTTTCTCTAAAAATGTTTTCAATCAAATTGATTTTTTACAGCATAATATGATAGTATGTACATAAATAGCACAAATATGGAGACAAAGGATTATCCACTTGCCCTAAATTTTAGCAATACGATTTTCAACAGGGTAAATTTTCCATTTTTTATTGATTAAAGTATCCTTTTATTTACTTTATCATCATCATTTAATTAAGAAAATCTTTCAGATTATTTTTTTTACATCAAACTGCATATATATTTGTATATAAAAATCATATTGAAAATATGCATAACTATATAGCTGAGATCTTTAATGAACTTTGCTAACCATATTTTTGTATTTGAACATATTCTAATTACAACTTTTGCTCCCTATCCTTTTCAATTTTCTTTCCAAGTGCATATATTTACCCTAAAGCCTAAGTCCTTTGTTTTATTAACCTTTGTAGAGTAGCAGTGCTTTTTTATATTTAAAAAGAATATTTGTATAAATTAATTGTCATCTGTGAATAACACAATGCCCTTACAGGAATATTGTTCTGTTTGCTAAAAATACAGCAAGCATCTTATTTCTTAAGGAGATATGGCAACCTGAGGTAGTAAGGATATACATAAAGCAGAATGAAAAAAAAACATGATCATAACTAGATCCTACATTAAAGAAATTTGTGTGTCCATTAAAATGCTTTGACTCAACTGCATATTTAATACATTTTTAGTATAGGTGAAAAACAAAATAATATTTTTTTTTAAATAAAATCAAATAAACTCACATTTTACTTGCCAGAATTCAATTTCTAATCCAAGCCAATCCTATAATATTTCCACAAAATGGACATCTTAGTGTCAGACAATCAGTTGATGCATCAGTTGAGGTTGTCAATTTTATGTAGCACGTGGCTTGGACTATGACTGACAGTTTTAAATATTGTAGAATACATTTAATTGCAAACACATTAAACTTACTAATAAATGTGTTATTTTTCTATTTATAACACAGTGTAAAATATTTAATTTAATTAACAATATGAACAATATAAAATGCAGAGCAATATGGGAACCAGTGCGGTCTTGTAATGTTTATTCTATTTCATACAATAAATAATACAAATGGGAAATTACATATTTTTGTTAGTGCATTACACTATTGGCAATAGACAAAAAAAAATCTAGGAAAATTAATTGGCACTTTAATGTATAAACAACGATGCTATTAATATGGTATGTGCAATTGGGTGGAGGCTTATCAAAAATAATAGTAACCATCATCCAATTTTAGTTAATGGCTATATAAAATTATCAACAGCTTTCCCACAAGGAATCTCAACTGGGATTTTTTGTTGTAGGAAAACAGCTGATTGGTATATCCAGAGCTAGAATCTAACTTTAAAAGAATTCTTGTCGCTTTATGCATGAATGAACTGAGTAGTTTTATTTTAAATTGGATTTCTGCTTTAAAACATCTGATAATTGAAAAAAAAGCTTAATTTAGAAAAAATGGAACTCTGCTCAACTGTAAATTCCCAGAGAGCTGAGTGGAAGTGGCCGTGTTACTTTAAATAAAAAATTGAAACCAGTCGGCTTTTAATGTGCTCTCATTTTCCAAGTATGTGCTTCCTCAGAGGCATTAGCATTAACTTTTAGATTAGTCAATGGGTGTGTTCAGCATCTGTGAAATACATTAGGACGAAAGCGATCCCACCTGAATTAAATTCAAAGAGCATAACAAAGAATGACCTAGTTACCCATCAATCACATTTGTGCATTTGCATTACTGAATTATAGACATATTTAATATGTATTTTTCACATGAAGGGAGATTCGTTCACTAATAAAAAAAATGAAAGATGCAGTTTGTTCCTTAATAATTACTTATTCATGGGTGAAAGGCATAAGAAATCCTAGACTGACTCTGATATAGTACAGTGTATCTGCCTGTATTATTTACTTAAATAGTAAATATATATAAGAAATATATATACAGTTACATTATGTTATCGTGGTAAATATAATAAATAGAAAGGAATAAATGTTTATATATCTAAAGCCAGTTATTTGAATTATTATGTAAAGATGTTTTTAACTTGGTTAATACTAAAAATGGTAAAGAAAAGGCCCAATGATACTGTATTTCATAATAGGACCAATTAACTTTAACTCAGGTGAAAATAGTTTGTGCTGTGGCCTAGATTTAACAAATATTATCTGATAGGAGAAAAAATTAATTAAAGGGCCATTTACCTCACTGTAAGTGCTCTTCATGGTATGAAAGAGCACAAGATTGTATGTTAAAATTATCTATTTTTTTAATAAAAATCTATCAAAATTTTTAAGCCGGTTTACAAACACAGTGTCTCCTGCCTGTAGAAAGTTATTGATAGCAGTTTTCCCTGAACTCAGGAATGCACTGAAAATGTAACCCATAACTGACCGGATTAGGTGATTCCAGCATTCCAAGCTCTGCACATATATATTATTTAATGATTGTTCTTTTACTCACTACACTGAGCTGTAGCTGTGAGTTTGGCAGAGGGCATGTTAGTGACTTATGTAAACATAGATTTAAATTATTCATTTCTCAGTGAAAAATGCACCTATTTAAAAAAATCAAAAAGTATTTCAACATCATTTTAGGAGATCTTTACTGTGATGTGCTCCAAATTGTGCTGAATTAAGTGCCCCTTTAATGCTGTTTTAGACTGTGGAGATCAGTTTTTAAGACATGTTATAGAGAATATTCAATAAAAGCATAATGTTAAATAGTCTCCTGAAGTAAAATTATATCTCGGAAAACCGAGGCCTGTAAACTCTATGCACCAGTAAGACAGATGGAAGACATCTCTATTGTGCATGTTATAACATGCCTGCAATACAAATAATGTTTTCCACATTCCCTTTTCTCTCTTTTTCTCTCCTCATACATTTCATTTTGTATACATAAGATCCATATAAAAGCTCAATATAAAGTCTACTGTGACCAAAAATTTCCACATGAAGACTCTTACACAATGACAAATAACACTATAGGTTTCTTGCAACTTTGTTCAGCTGTTTTTCTTTTTTCGGAGATGCAAACATAAAATGTTTTAACTTGTCTATTTTTCTGTACTGAAGCAGTGTGAGGTTTTACAGTATCAGGCAGGCTCGTGAATCTAGTTGTGATTTATGTGTGTGTGAGACTCCATCTCCCTCCTTTGTACAATAGCCTGCCTCTGGAGTTTACCATCATCCACAGCAAACTTTGGGATGCAGTGTCTGTTAGTTACCACTACCTTGGGTACATGACAGTCAGCCCCAACCAGACTCTGCTTGTCTTTCAAGAAGTTAAAAAAAAACAAAAAACATTTGTACGTCAAATGTTTCCATGCACAAACTGTGTGGTATGTGTGATTGTAAGTTGACCATCAAAACCCCATTCACCACTGGGAACAACTTCCATTGCATTACTGGCAGTTCTCTCCAGAGCTGAAGAGGTTAAACATACAGAGTTTAAACAAAAGATGAACAGTTAGTACCATCTGCATCTATTGTTATGCTCTTTCTCGTTGCAGAAGCTTGATGTTGTGCTTGACTGGAAGCCACTTTGTTTAAATTCTTAAATGTGATGATCAGACTTTCTCTTTTCTACAGAGCGTGAGCAAAGTCTGGATCAGGATTGGCTGTCATGTCTGCCATTAAAGGCACTAAAGAGACTTCAGCAAGTATTGTCTCTGACCCAGATACCTGATAGAACCACTTGCATGTTAATACTGTTGATCTGACTAATATACAGTATTTATATAATGCTAACCAATGCGGCTTAGAACTCATTCTAAAATATTTATGAGCAGGTTTAGAGTAAAAAAAAAAAAGCCTAAAATTCAATACATGCATTTTACTTGACTTTTTCCTAAAATTCAATTGATTTTATTTAATACACAAATGAAAGTAGCAAAATTGTATTTGACGTGTCGTCTAAAATACATTATATCGTTATTTAATTAATACATCAAATATTTCCATTTTGTACCTTCAATGAATATGTGTATGCACTAAAAGAACACCCGATACATATGAACATTAAAGTATTTATTTCAAAAAATATCCACAAGCTTCTTCACCTAAAATACATTTTAACTTCCAAATTAGCAATTTCTATATTAATAATTAGATTATTTATGATTTGTGCATTTTAATGCAATATGTTTCATAGTTGAAAAGTCTTAAACATATAAATGTTTTTAGACTTTATTATTAATAAATTAATAATTAGTATTAACAGTAAGGGTAAGAAAATAATTTGATAGACAATTGTCTTTAAAACATAGTGTTATTAATATAATTTAAGATTTATTTCTAGCTCTTAAAGGACCACTATAATGAGTTTAAAAGTAAAGATGGTGTATTTGTTGGTCATAAACAATTAAAATAATTATGTAGTTTAAAATAAATAAAAGTTAGCTTTTTTCATAATTTTTAAATGATGTGTTTGACCCTAAACAGAGCTGCTTCTCTTAATCGCCCTATGTTTTATAGTTAATGGCAAGCTCAATATGGGGGTTGAACCATCATGGTGCCTGGAAGTAGTTAGGGGAGTAGTTGGGAGGAGTGTAGGAAGTAGGAGGGGTTGGGGTATAGTCTGACTATACACAAATGAGGAGAAAATGACTCTTGTCTTACACAAAAGCCATTTTCAAATTTTCTTTAGAAGGAAATTATTTTATACTTAAACTGTCTTTTTACAGTTTAATGGGCTTAATGAACAAAACAGTGAAACTAGTATTAAATATCAGTGCTGCCAAATTATAGATCACAGGCAAGAAAGAATACACCAGGAATTGAAGGTCATGTCATCTTTTAATTTACCAGATTGGCATAAAAAATAATATTTTTTTGTCAGGGATTAGATGTGATAAGGTTTATATGAATATAGAAAATGCATCAGTGAGAAAATTGCCGCATTCACACAGAAATGCACTTGTCTGAGTTTTATAAATTGATACCTTTAAAGAAAACTTGTTTCACAGCTAATTAGACAATGAAGCATTCTGTGCATTCATCATATCAGGGAACATTTGGTAGATGACATATTATTAAGGATATAACCTAGAATCCCCAACCTAAAAATATATCCAAATGCCAGCAACTACTGAAGAATATATTTAATTTTTCCGTACACAAATAACACATTATCAGACACTTTCAGCAAGTTTAGCTTGTCAAAAATGTAATTCTTATTTATCCAGACAATATGTAAATACATTATTTATAAATTTGTGAATAGTGAGAAATTAAAATCCTGTCAAGTTTCAGAACAATCAGAGCAATTAGCCAATACAACTTAGTATTTATAGATGTATGTACATTTCAGTCTTAATTTATTTTAAGGCGGAAGTGTCACTATTGCATTTATTTCTAAATTTAGAGGCCCACAAACTAATTATTTTTTTAAGCAGTGTCCCGGTCCACACTAATATATGATATCCTCACAAGCCAGTATTATGTATTCTTCTCTGTTTTTGTTTTCTAAGAACTGTTTTAACATGGCTGTGTCTTATAACAGGATCAGAGCTGATGCCCAAAGCTCTGTCTACCAGAATAGTAGGAGGCATATGGTGGTTTTTTACCTTGATCATCATTTCCTCTTATACTGCAAATCTGGCTGCCTTCCTTACTGTGGAAAGAATGGAGTCCCCCATAGACTCAGCAGATGATTTGGCAAAACAGACAAAGATAGAATATGGGGCTGTTAGAGATGGATCAACAATGACCTTTTTTAAGGTAAGACAATATAACCTTTAAAAATTATTCTAATATAATAATTACTGGATTATCTGTCATGCCTGCAGAGTGTTTTATGCACGGGCACATGATTGCTGGTAGCGTGGGCGCATTGCTGCGCTGCAACCAAAGCCGTAAACACAGAGAAGCGCCGCAACAGAGAGAGACAGGATAGAGAGAGAGAGAGAGAGAGAAAGACTGGACAGAGAGAGAGAGACTGGACAGAGAGCGAGAGATAGACTGGACAGAGAGAGAGAGAGAGAGAGAGAGAGACAGGACACATAGAGAGAGAGAGATGGGACAGGGAGAGAAAGACTGGACAGAGAGAGAGACTGGACAGACAGAGAGAGAGAGAGACAGGACATATAGAGACGGGACCCAGAAAGAGAAAGACAGGACAGACAGAGAGAGAGAGACAGGACAGATATATATATATATATATATATATATATATATATATATATATATATATATATATATAGAGAGAGAGAGAGAGAGAGAGAGAGAGAAGGGCACAGAGAGACAGGACACAGAAAGAGAAAGACATGACAGACAGAGAGAGAGACAGGACAGAGATTTAGAGAGAAACAGAGAGAGACTGGACAGAGAGAAAGAGAGAGAGGACATAGAAAGACAGGACACAGAAAGAGAAAGACAGGACAGACATAGAGAGATACAGAGAGAGACATAGAGAGAGGGAGGACACAGAGAGAAAGTCAGGACACACAGAGAGAGACCAGACAGAGAAAGAGAGAAAGACTGGACAGAGGCAGAGATACAGGACAGAGAGAGAGAGACAGGACATAGAGAGACAGGACACAGAAAGAGAAAGGCAGGACAGACAGAGAGAGAGATTTATAGAGAGAAAGTCAGAACACAGAGATAGAAAGACAGGACAGAGAGATAGAGAGAGACATAGTAGAGAGAGAAAGATAGGACAAAGAGAGAGAGACAGGACAGATAGAGAGAGAGAGGCCAGAGAGAAACAGGACAGGGAAAGAGAGAGAGAGACAAAGGAAAGACAGGACAGAGAGGGAGTACAGGGAGAGAGAGAGACAGGACAAAGAGAGAGAGAGACAAGACAGAGAGAGAGAGGACAGAGGGAGAGACAGGGCAGAGAGAGAGAAACATTTTATGATACCTTCATTTATAGTGGGCAAATTACTAGTTTAATATATGGTTTTGTATTTGTTGCTCTGAACAAACAGTGTATTCAGTGATGTATTTCTGCTTGGGTAATCACGTCTAGGCATAGGTCAGCACAAATGCAAGAGGCAACCAACTACATCAAGTTGTAGATGCAGTGCCATGCATGTTTATTTTTGCATGTTGTATTAAAACATGTTTACATACTTCCTTGTTTTCTTTTATGAGTTCTCCATTTCTCTATATAGGAGTAATATAATGCAGCCTGGAGTTGAAGAAAATGCAATATAAAGGCTCTGTCAGCCTACAGCCAAAGATATAAAACATTTTTGGGGAAAACCTGAAAGACTCTATTTATGAGTACAGGAATCCATTTTGTGTTTGTTACATCACATCCTGAGAACTGGGTTATGTTTGTGTGTTTTTAGTTATCAGTGGAGAAAGTGATGCAGAAGGCGGGAGCAGGCAAACTTTTAGGGCCTTTGTTTCATAATAGGATAAGATTAAAAATCACAAGACATTGCTTCCCCACCCTGGCCCAGAAGCAAACACCTTTTATCATTCAGTGCAACCACAGCTCTCCAGAAATGTAAACACTTCCACCAATGTATCATGGCTACCTCCAGGGTCCTGCATAAGCATGAACATTTTTTTTCTTCTAAAAAATAGCTGTATTTATTTTTTCTGATTAATTATACTCTTGGATTTCAAACATATATTTTTTTCTCATTGTGTAGTATCCCAATAACAAATCCACTAGAGGTCATATTAAAGACATAACAATGTAAATGTGAGTTGTCATAAGGATACGTCATTTTCTGAATTAGTGTATATTCATTTTTTCTCATTACCACATAATATGCCTTAATGCTCTTAATGAATGACAGCTGGGAGAAGTGGCTATTTTGTACATATGTGCCGATATGGAAAATTGCCTGGCATAAAGACTGACGTTAAAGGTGCTCATAGGAAGAACGACTAAAACTATTCCTTTATCTCAAATGACTGACAAATACATTTTTCCTGGAATTGGCAGGTGCATAATTAACATTTAGAGACCTGTGTTATAAACTATAAGTACTCTTCGGTTTCCTTGTGAAAAAACTCTATTAATTATGCTACCTCTACACAAATCCAGGTTACAAAATGTCATCATTCTTTAAAGTTGGTTTCCAAGATACCGCAGAAAAGGAGTGCCTATTCCAGTTTGCTTTAAATTATGGGTAATTAAAGAACCCTCGGCTGGCTAATTAAGAGGAAACAAGGAGAGAAGAAAAGGTGTTGTTCTGCCAATTTATTTTATTCCACAGTACCTCTTCTGCATAACTTACAGTGAATATTAAATTGTTATTAACCTGGCCAGGCTAAGCAATTTAACTTTTGAGTTTCTACAGAAAGCCTTCAAATTTTAGTATAGGTAATACTGAGGTAACGTGCATACTAAATAATATTCAACATTATTACGCAAAAAACGAACAATTTCAATTACTAAAATATTTGAAATATGTTTTTCTAACAATTTACTTTTGTTTGTTTTTTTAAATCCATGACACAGACATATGCTTTTGATCAAAGTATGTACAAAAATAATATGTTTGGTCTTGCTTAAACCTTTAGAAAGTATGAAACAGTATGATCAACTTTTTAATTTATTGTGTGAAAAAAATGGCTCACTTTCTCACCATCTTTAGGCTGAATCTCCTCCTATCATTTTCAATCTGTTGCAATGTGCCTCCAGATACCTCATTACTCCCAACTTTATTGCAGAGTGTGGGGAAACAGGACTAGCAACAGCCTAAATATCAAGGGAAAATAAATATATTCTTACAAAAATAACACGTTTAATCAAAATATCTTGAAGAGTTGTTTATGCTGACCATTACAACTTTACAATCATGTAAGATGGACCATTACAGCGACCCTTTAAATAAAAGTAATTGATCCATTAGCAGGCTTGAGGTTTTAAGCTCATAAGATGTGGAAAAATCTAAAACTGATACCATAAAAAACATAAATTACGGTCAGCAAAAAAACAGTAACAGTTTCATAAATAAATTTAATTAAAAAAAGATTTGAGCAAATGAGTAAAACAAACAAAAAATAAATATTTATTGAAATACACACATGCAATTTTTTTGGGAACTAAAACTTAAAAAAAGAGATTCCAACATGGGAAGTAATTTTGTAATAAAAAATATAATAATAATGTAATATATATTTATATTTATTCTTGCTTTACTCATCCTCTTTACCCCTTAATATATATATATCCCAATCATAAGATTACCACACATGACATATACAACTAAAAGTGTAAGTATACAGGTTGTAAGAAAATGTCAGTTATGCTTATAAACAGAAATGTTCTTGCAGGTACATATTTATGTGCATATGCATACACTATTCACTGGGTCAGATTTTTCCATTAGACAGGGTAGGCAGCTGCCTAGGGGTGCCTGCTTGCAGGAGTCATCTTGTTCCAGCAATTTAAAATGCCTCAAAACACACATACAGGCTTGCTTTGTTTACATAGTGTTCCTTACAAGAAGTGTTTTGAGCCTTGGGGATAGAAATAGGAAAGCTTCTTTTTGATTGGCTGCAATGTGCCACCAATCTACACTTCATGGAGGAGTTGTAGTTTTTGTGTTCAGATGCATGGTATAAACGCCAGACAAAATGACCACCAGTAATTACTGGGAACCATCAGTAATCAATGGGAACCTGAAATTGCTTTGGAGTCAGCCTCCCAGCTTCTTCTGGGGGTTGGTTTAGAGAACTTTCCCAGCTATATGTGATGAAAGACATTGATTGGAGCTAGAGCAGACAAAAGATAGAAAGTGTTCAGACCAGTCAATAGGGTATTTACATTATATGGACTGAGTAATTTGAAGCCACTTTAAAGCATCACTGTAATATATATATGTTTCAAAATGCTAAGTTGGAGCATGAAACTATTAATATGGTTAGTTTTATTAAGAAAAAACAATGTTGATGCATCTGCTGGATCTTGGAGGCATTCATGATTCTTCTGTGAAATTTGTGTTTGTGAGTGATTCATTTACATTTCTGGAGAACGATACAGTATATGTATTTATTGATGCAATCATCCTGCTTCTTGGTCTGTGAGGGGGAAATGTGTGATGTAAGGGATTTTCAGTGATATTAGTTATAAAACAATACAGCTGATACTGAGGCAGCTATCAGAAAGTGATATAACAACGACAAAGTGGATTTTTCTATTCATCAAAAATTCTTATTTCCATTCATATGGTTTTATGTCCATGGCTTTGCTGTTGTTATTTAGCCATTCAGCCATGTCTGATTCTCTGTTACACTATGGACCGCAGCACGCCAGATAGATCGGTCAGCCACTGCCCCTCTAAGCTCCATCAAGCAAATGCTCATTACTTCAATTAACTCATCTATCCATGCTGTCCCCTTCTTCGTGTGCCTTCACTCTTTCTCAGCAACAGAGTCTTCTCTAGGGAATCCTGTCCTCTCATGATATGGCCAAAATATTTACACTTCAGCCTCATGATCATACCTTCCAGTGAACAGTTTGTCTTGATTTTCTAAAGTACTGATTTTTTGGATCTTCTAATAGTCTAAGCAGTTTTCTCCAACACCACAATTCAAAGTCATCAATTCTGCAGCGCTCAGCTTTTTTATGGTCCAGCTCTCACATCCATATGCTGCTACTGGGAATACCATTCTAACTATGCAGACCCTTGTTGATAGTGTAATATCTTTACGTTTTACTAGCTTGTCCAAACTTGCCATAGCTTTACTCCCCAGAAGCAAATGTCTTCTAATTTTGTGACTTACGCAGTCACTAATTATGTTAGTTTTTTACACACACAAGCATGTATTTTCTTGAACCACATTCTTCAGCCATTGTTTTTTGCCATTGTATTTGTTTGTATTTCTGTGGACCTACATACAACAAGTTCACTGTCTAGGGGTAACAAAACTGTAAATTCAGCCTTGACTATAACATTGCTCTGCTTCAACAACCGTGATGGAATTATTTATCTGATTAAACAAAATTACATTTGATGCTAGTGATTATCTGCTGATTTATACTTTTAATATCCACAGAAATCCAAAATTTCAACTTATGAGAAAATGTGGGCATTTATGAGCAGCAGACAGCAGACGGCACTGGTGAAAAACAATGATGAAGGAATTCAGAGAGTGCTCACCACAGACTATGCCCTCCTCATGGAGTCAACCAGCATTGAGTTTGTTACTCAAAGAAACTGCAACCTCACCCAGATTGGAGGACTTATCGATTCCAAAGGTTATGGTGTGGGAACACCGATTGGTAAGTTGGGTAAAGAAAGGACCCGTCACAAAATAATGCAAACATAAATTACAGTTATTGCTGGATCTTGCAAAACTATTCAGATAGGTATGCTGAGCTAAAATGTGCTTTAATGGACAACTGAATTGCCACATTTATACTATGCTCTTTTGAAGAACTTAAATGATAATGTGCACATTTTTTAACAACTGTTTTATTTATTTTATTAGTTGTAGTAGACATTTGTTTTTGTTCCTACCAGGATTAGACACCTGGGAGGAATTGTGGATTCAAAGAGTATCTCAATTCCATTCTGCTAAAATACTTCCAATGTGATTAGCCACTTAACAATAGAAGCCCCAGTAGGATAATTCTTTCTCTCAGATTACAAACAGACTAGCAGTCCAACTAGTTGAGTCAGTTAAATTTGTGATTTTTATCTATTTGTGATTTTATGCTCCAAGGCCTTGCACCGGCTGCAACGGCGGTAGCTCCTCTTCTGGTCCTAGGTATAGAAATGTTAGAGGAATTTATCTGTAGTTAAAATGCACTCAGTTGAAGCCTAGATGAAAATGTTGTCACATTTTCGGGATCTCACAGCCAATCCCCATGAGCATTGGAAGGTGACAAGCCGGTCCCCAGACCATAAAAGGTTGAGAACCACTGATCTAAATTACATGTGCATATGTGCAGCGGAAACTCTAAATGAGTCACATACAGATGAGTTAAAATTCTTGTTTTTTTGCAGTAACAAAAAGCACACATATAAATAAATACAATTACAACTGACTGCTATTAAAAATGTGAGAAGACATGTTAAATTTTAAGCTTTAAAATTATTCAAGAATAAATTTCCCAAAGAGATCCTCCCTCTCGTCTAATTACTTTCTATCACGTAATAAATATTCATTCACATGGGTAGCAATTAGCTGGAAGAGCATGTACAGCTGGTATAAATAAGACTAACGACACAGACTTTTATAATGTTGTTGGTCTGTGTGAGGCATGTAAGAACATTTACAGCTTAAAGTATAGAGAACCTCATGTTTTCAGAAACAAATATTAAGTACAATGAAATTCTCTAAATAAAAATATTTAAATCACATTGAAATAATATTATTATTATCGTTTATTTGTAACGCGCCAACATATTCTGTAGCGCTATACATAAGTTAGAAGCAAAGACAAGTTCAAGATGGAGGGCCCTGTCTTTGAGCTTGGAATCCGGTGTCCATAGCGCTTTCCCTAAAGCACCTTGCAGGATTGAAACTCGCAGACTTACCATCTAAATTGCAAACAATGGCCTCCATTTAATTCCAAGCCCGTAATTACCTTTACACTGCCTGTATGTCTACAGGGTTAGAAAGTTGGTGCAGTTACAGATGTATTTAATTGACTCAAACCTGCAAGTACAGGCTCACAGCCCCAACACGCAAACCATGAACCCATATGTAGCAGTTCAGGGCCTGACCATGATCTATTAAGCAAACCCGTAAGTTACAAATTAGACACAGCCTATAGTCATGACGCCAGTAAAACATGGAGTTTAAACCACAAGCAATTAGTGTTTAGAAGTCCAGTTTGCAATCAGACTCGCAATCCAGAAATTTAGAAATCTATAAAAATCAATAAATTTACTGTTCTAGTCCATGCGTGTTCCATGATATATATTAACCCACTGATTGCCAAGATTAATATAACAAGTAAATACAACATTATATATATTTTTTTTAATTGCATGTTTGCAAGCTTGAGACTGTTGTACAATTAATTGTAATGCCTTTCATTGCTTTCCCAGTATTTTAAAGTACACAGTTGTGAGTTTATTTGTTTTTGCAGTGTTACGAACAGGTGTTTAACTCACTTGCGGGTCCTCTCTAGCACACATAGAATTTTTTTATACATTTGCCATGAAGGCAAATGCGGGCTTGTAGAATTGTTGCAATTGAATATCGATTTTGCGTTTTTAGCACTGGTAACATTTGCGGCCTTGAAATAGGTCGGAGTTACGATTTTGACAACCGCAGTGATTTTGAGCCTGCAACTCACAATTGTGAATTTGAGTAGCTAAAAGAAGCCAATTAAATGTCAATAACATTTACGGGCTGCTTTACAGGCTCATGTAACTGTGCTTTGTTCAATTAAATGGGGGCCATATTCTACAGGCCATGAAAAGGATCCAATGAGTAAATATTGAGTTAATATTCACCAAGGTACAGTTTATGGGGATCATACCATTGCACAGTTTATGGGAAGTACACTATGGCACAGTTTATAGGGAGAGCACAATGGGAGAGTATATGGAGGGCACACCATGGAACAGCTAATGGGGAGCACATCAAGGCAGAATTTACGGGGAGCACACCATGGAAAAGTTTATGGGGCGAACACCAATGCACATTGTATGGGGATCACACAATGGTACAGTTTATGGGAGCACACAATGGCACAGTTTATGGGAGCACACCATGGAACAGTTTATGGGAGCACACCAAGACAAAGCTTATGGGGAGTACACAATGGCACAGTTCATGGGGTTCATACCATGGCACAGGTCATGTGGATAATACCAAAGCTCAGTTTATGGGGAGCACACCATTTCACAGTTTATGGGTAGCACACTATGGAACAGTTTATGGAGAGCACACCATGGAACAGTTTAAACACCTTTTAAGTCCCATGGTGCCGAGAAATACATTAGGAAAAATAGGACAAATATATCTTAAAGATCCGATGAGTTGAGCCCTTTTATTTTGCTTTATTAAATAAAAAATTGTTGAAACATAACTTGCCACTGCAAAGTAAGTCTTTGATATGTAATTCGCCTTCTAAAATTTTTAAAGTAATAATATTGATTTGTTATCACCCCAACAGGACATCATCATGGTTCTTTTCCAATGATTTCTGAGTTACACCTTTGCTTTGTATGGCTGGTTATTGAACATTGCTTGTACTTGGTTAACTGGGTATTGATTGAATTTTATGGTCTCCCAGCAACCACTCTGTTTACAGAAATGGTCATCAGGGGAGCTCAAGGAACCTTCCATCAGAACCATTTTCTGCAACCATTACATGGGTTATGTGGCCTTATGGGCCTTTAACTGAGTATATATGGGCCTTCCTTCCAAAGGAAACTAGAGTGCTAAAGGCTATTTTGTTGAGTTGAAACAAAGGACCTTGTAATAAATCTTCTTTATCATCGTCTTTAGATCAATAACACCTTCTCTTTGCTTTTTTTTTACATTAAGACTGGAGTCACATTCTCCTCTTACTTTTTTCCTATTATTTTGGGGGAATTTCTTCATGATATTAATTCTCTCAGCATTATAAATTTGGTGTTGGGGAAATCAAATTAAAATCAACACATTAGTTCATATTTATGTATTCAAGAACGACATTTTGGAATGGTAAAAAAGTGAATCATTTAATTCCTTAAAGGACCACTGTATTACCATGCTTTTTTATGATGTGTTAAATAACTGAGCAAACATAAATCTGAGAGGAGAACTTATCCCTTTAAGGGGTACACCACAAATACCCAACTGGCTATTTGAGTGGGCAGTTCAAACAGATCTGTTCTCCTATCAAATTTATATTACTGATATTTATCCCTCATATTATCGATATTGGTGTGTATACCTTGAGCAATAACATACACTTTATCTTGTGAATATCTGAACTAGGCTAAATGTTTTCTTTAAAACAAAATACACATTATTTACAGTTATTATTTACTGCAAGGTTCCATTTACTTAATTGAACTCCTCCTCTTAGGTGTGTGTCCTTGTAAACTAATGAGCTTTCCATTAATCTTACTGAAAGCTGTGGAAGTTTTAAACAATCATCCTCCCATCGTTGTAGGTAAATTATTATGTACTGTGGGCAGGACCTACCGTGTTTGGGATAAATGAATTGGTGTCTCAGTAAGGAAGTAGCTCATGAGATTTCCATTTATTCTGCTGGAAATAATGATACAAGACTACAACATCACAATACAAGTAGCTGTCTGTTTCAAGGTAGTTCCCACTTGTAGAAGCAGATATACAGAAACCCAAATGGTAGTTGCCACAACAATATGTGTGTTTGCGTCGCTTAGTCATGTCTGACTCTCCGTGACCTCATGGACCATAACACACCATGCTGATCCACTTGGTTTTATAACAGAGATACCGGAGTGGGTTGCCAGTTCCCTTTCCAGTGGGCCACAGCATACAGCTCCTGGTATTCTTAGGTGTTAGTACTGACCAGGCCCAGCCCTGCCTGTCTTCAGGGTTGTGTGACCTCTTGGTTCCCTAACTGGAATCGAACTCAGGTCGCAGCGTGGAAATCCCTGAATCCTAACTACTGGACCACCAGGGAACCCCCCACTACAATATATCACATATAATAGTTGTCAAACTGCGAGTCGTCGTCACGCTTTGCAAGGGACGCAGTTTGGGCCTCATTTGCGGAAGTTGGAGACTCCAACGTCGGCTGCAAAGAGCCGAAGGTATTTTGGGAGGTGGAGGCTCTACTGCGCCTCACTCGAAATACGAAATTAACGGCCGTAACGTGGACATCCACAAACAACAAAAACACTTCAAAATATCAAAAAAATAAATAAAATACACACACAGCATGGGGGGACAGCCACGACATCTGCCAGTAAGGTTGCCCCCCCAAAAAAACAACACACCACAGGATCACAATAAACGACAAAGGCCTTCACTGCGCACCTCATAAGAAGCACCAACGGTGCTCAGAGGACACAAAGTACACCAGGGGAGAGGATCACAATGAGCGCCAAAAGGATATCAGCGCAGACCTTACAATGAAAGCAAAAGTGCCTCTCATAACAAAAAATACACCAACCGAGAGGCTTGGAATGAGCGCCGAAGGATCTCAGACGACCAAAACACTTACTGTCTGTGGCAAACAGCATTACCTGCCTTACAATTTTATTGCCCCGTTTTTGACGGGCAAGTCACAAGCTTGATATTAAAGGATAATAAATTAAAGTTTGTATTCATCATATTTGTTGGACTATAAAACATTTTGCCCATTATCACGGTCGTTCTTGAACAGAACAAACTATAAATATGGGACTACGGTCGTAGATTAAGCAATATAACTTAATATGATCAAATGCTTTGTGATAGACATTCAATACTCCCCTCATAAATATGCTTAAAGCACATGTAATTCGAGCAGTAGCCTTCTTTGCATTGCCTGTTTGGTCACTGAGATTTAGGAACAATGCATTTGAATTATTACTCCATCGATGTCCATATGTTCTGAATGTCACCTGAGGCAAAACTATTGCATTGCAACAATAAAATCATATTTTTGCATCGGAAATAAAAAAAAAGATATACAGACCTGGAAATCAGTACATTTTCTGAAATATGTATAATTTATGAGCTTTTTTAGTTAATAAAACTGTGCCTTGGTACCGTTGTTAAGTTAATACAAGTGACAAGCTTTCAGTGACAAATCTATTTCTCTACACAGCCAAATCCCAGTATAATAGGTCAACAGAAATAAAAACATCAGTGTAACCACATTTTAATGACATTGGACCTAAGTAATCAAACAATAGCAGAATATATTTTTTATTAAATAATTTAATAGGTTGTGAATCTCAGCAACTGATCTAGAGATTTGATCGGTATTCAGTCAATATTTTATGCAGTTGGAGGTATTTACAGTTTTAGTTAGAGGTCAGCCAGCCAATGTAGAAGGCAATGAGGGCCCTGCTCTTGCATGGTCACAATCTAGGAGGAGCTTGAGGAAAAGAAGGATCCAAGTTAGTTAGGGTGGAGAAGGGAGGGACAATGATAAAGAAGGTCGTATGTGGACGCAATATAAACTCCAATACAGTAGAGCCTGGGTGTTGAATAAGGAACCATTGTGTTGTCTGATGGAAGGTGAAGAAGTATTATTGTAATAAATGATTATTCCAGGTGGGTCAGATGCTTTGTAATAGGAACAGACAAATGGCATTGAGTGGGATTTGTGACCATATATTTTTAACATAATTTTCTAATTCCACTAAATTGCCCGGAGCACAATAGGAATCACCTCACTAGTGAAAGTTCTTCATTATTTCATTGAGCTTATTCATTGAGCTATGAATTGCGCAGTCCACCATGAAAAAGAAAGTCCATGAAATAAATGGTGTGCTGTGGGATAGGAACATGCACGTCTGCTCTGACGGGCAGGATGGGAACCATGGGAGAAACCTCTGAGAGCCACTATTCAAATCTAGGCTTTGCAACAGTTCTCAAGGACTGTTAACAGGAAAGGAAGACCCATTATTAGCTCTCCTTTTTTTCCAACCTAAACCTAAGTTATTTAATTCTAGTTCCCCTTATTTCGTGTTGTTGTATAGTCACTCAGTCACATCTGACTCTCTGTGACCCTATATACCACAGCACATCAGGCACATATATCGTTATGTCTCTGGTTATGCGTTCCATAAGGTTATCTTGGAAAAGATACTGCAGTGGGTTGCCAGTTCCTTTGCCAGTAAACTGCAATTTGTCTGACCTCTCTGCTATGACCTGCCCGTCTTGTGTGGTCCTACATGGTAAAGCTCACAGCTTCATTGAAGTACACAAGCACCTTCACCACAACAAGGCAGTGATCTGGAAGGGGCCTGATCTCACTAAATTATCACTAAATAATCATACTGTATACATTATATTTTGATATGTTTATATATTTTGAATAAGTCTCCTTAAGTAGATAATTAATTAATTCCTTCTAAAAAGCATAATTCAAAAAAATGCCAGTTTTTAATAGATGGTGTATTAGACAAAAAATTATCAAAATAACAAATCTCATAATACTGATATTTCACTAAAAGTTAGAGACATGAATTTTCTGGATCCTGCTATAGATCTAAAATTAATTATCCCAGATCATATCATTATTTACCATAAAGCTCCACATTGCCTTAGTAAGTTAAGGAACCAAGGCGTTCAACTTGTATTGCACCGTTAGAGCATCGTCACACTGTTTCCATTAATACTTCGGCAGTTTCTAACACTTTCTGTACCGTGTTGTCACAAACATATGTTGGGAGAGAGAACTGTGAATTATATAAAAAGTGTTGAGCACTGGCGATGATGCTTATCCAGTGGGACTTAGGTTTATGTGGTCTTATTTATTTATAGACAAAAACAATGTGATTAAAAAAAAGTTGGGGGCTACAAAATGAATGATATTTAAAGCATTTTTTTATGTGCATCACACCATAGCCTGAAAAAAGAATGCAGTTGCGTCAGGGAAACTGATCAGCCCAGGATGTGAGAGTATCTCAGCTTGAGCACAGGTTGGTTAATCAGTCTCTTAGCCATTTAACTATTATTAATTTACCTGTGCTCAGATGAGGATATTCTACAATTCAGAAAAGTTTTTTGTTATGAAGTTGGTCATGAAATCCTGTCCTACAGCAAACTAATACATTGTGGTAAAAATGCACAAATATTGCAAGAAGAAGGAAAATTACATATGATGAAAGAGAAATGGTGGCGAGGGAATGGCTGCCCAGAAGAAGACAGCAAAGAAGCCAGTGCTTTGGGAGTGGAAAATAAAAGTGGCATTATATCATTCAGCTGTATACTACTGTAAGTTGTGCCAGTCCAAATTATTGAATAAACGGGAAACTGGCTGTTTTAATTTCATGTCACCTACTGTGGACCTTTATTTCCTACTGACTATAAAAATATAATAAAATATAATATATAATAAAAATAAAACCAAAAAATAAAACCAAATACCCCATGCTAGTTTCCCCATGTTTGTATAATTGGGGAAGGACACCATTGTTTTAAACAAGTTCAAAGACATTAATATAGAAATTATAGAATAAAATCAGCAACATTTTAATAAACAACCTTGTAAAAAGGGTATTTAAAGTGGTATTTATATAATTGTTCTAACAATATCTAAATCATTTTGTCCTCCTAAATGTAATTATAATATACAATTTATATTTTAATTATTTAAAAAAACCAAACAAGCCAAAAGCCTATCAGCCTCTGGGACAACCTCCCTTCTCCCTGTATGCTTTGCTGCATGATGCCACCGTTTATATCTCTGCCCTAAAACACTGCCTTGTTGGTGCCAGGTTAAACTATGGCCACAGCCACCAGGGCTCATGGTTCAAAGACAGGTTATACTGACAGAGTTTTCTTTTACAAACTGGAAATGAAAATGTAATTAAATAAACATAGTTAGAAGAGTCTCTTTAATTGTTGATGGCAAAATGGTGTTCGTAATGTGTCATAGGTAAAGCAAGTTGACGTGTTGGAGAACCTCCTGTGTTCAGTTATGGGTCGTAAATGGGTTGTAATTGGTTCATAAATATGGCCCACTGAGTTTCCCCTAAAATAAATAAACATAGAATATTAATAAGGAAAAGTCTGAAGAGTCTCTTTAATTGTGGATGGCAAAATGGTGTTGGTAATGTGTCATAGGTAAAGCAAGTTGATGTGTTGGAGAACCTCCTGTGTTCAGTTATCGATCGTAAATGGGTTGTAATTGGTTCATAAATATGGCCCACTGAGTTTCCCCTAAAATAAATAAACATAGAATATTAATAAGGAAAAGTCTGAAGAGTCTCTTTAATTGTTGATGGCAAAACGGTGTTGGTAATGTGTCATAGGTAAAGCAAGTTGACGGGTTGGAGAACCTCCTGTGTTGAGTTATGGATCGTAAATGGGTTGAAAATGGTTCATAAATATGGCCCACTGAGTTTCGCCTAAAATAAATCTGTTCTATCGAAAAACATAAGCTTTATTAATCATCAAGATAATCACCTTATGCATACTCAAGCATTGTTCAATTATTTGTCTCTAACACTATAGCTGAAAAGCTGCATATATTGCATATATATCACATATCAATCCTTCTGAAAAGTAGTATGTCTATGTCTCTTCTACCTGTAGGATCTCCATACAGAGATAAAATCACCATTGCTATACTCCAGTTGCAAGAAGAAGGAAAATTACATATGATGAAAGAGAAATGGTGGCGAGGGAATGGCTGCCCAGAAGAAGACAGCAAAGAAGCCAGTGCTTTGGGAGTGGAAAACATTGGTGGCATCTTCATAGTTCTTGCTGCTGGGCTTGTTCTATCAGTCTTTGTGGCAATAGGAGAATTCATATATAAATCCAGGAAAAATAGTGACATAGAGCAGGTGAGTGTGTGGTACCTTTACGTTCAACAACTGTATATTGGAACTATAAGTATATTCTTTACTTTATCTCCTGTGCTATGGTTTCCATCATTAAATATTCTAATAAACCACTCTATTTGATAAGTAGACTGCATAGAATATTAAAAGAATATATTGTAATTATTACATATCAAATGTATTATTTTTTATTAAAATGCCCTGTCTGTTCTTGAATATTTCTTCTTAAGTTTAAAAAAAAACATAGTATTTTTCCATTATGTGAAAGATATACAGAGGTTCTGTTTATAGGGATATCTAAGTTTGCTGGGTTAATACATTTCTCTACTCTATAGGCAAAAAGCAGCCTATATGTATACAGAACATTTTATTTTTATTAATATCAAAAAATCCCTCTAATAATTGTGTTGACACCCCCAGGGGGTGTCTACACAAGTTCCTGATCCCCACCCAATCAGCATGCAGCATCCGAGGAGCAATATTAAACCAATATTTACCTGCTCTTGCTTGCTCAGCCAATAGTCAGTGCTGAGATATGACTCATTCCTGCTTCCTGTCTATGCTGTGTGCTGTTGCCATAGCAACTAACATAGTGCTATGTCTCAAATCTTTCATCTAAACAGATTGGCCAAAACAAATTATGGAGTGGGTGTTATCCTTAATTTTAAACTGTCAGAAATCGCATTAGGTTTTTCTAACGTCAAGATAAGTGTTTAAATGTTTATTTTGGTATTTTTTTCATGCAAACATTTTTTTCATATACTATTAATTCTCCTCTACCAAATGCATTCATAATCCAGGAAATTGACATATTTCATTAAGTATTTTTTTTAAATTAGTATAATTTTAATGATTAAAGTTAAATATTGCTAGGGAAATAGAGAAAAGTACAGAAAAATAAATGAAAGAGTGTTATCTAGTTGCCATTGATTTTGATTTTATTTTGTTAAAACAATGTTAAATAATGGTTTTATTAGTTTATAAAATAGACTTATTAAACTGAGCATTACATAGTTTAAATATGGTTCAAAAGTGTGTATTTTTCCAAAAAGTACTTGCAAAAATGTCACCTTTCTTTACTTAAATTAATTAATTTCTGTGTTTACTTTTCAGTTAGGCATCAGTTATTACGAAGTATTAGCACAGCAAACTATCAATAAAACATGAGTGCTTAATACTGTATGCTGCGTGGCTATGCAGAACTCTGCAAAGGGCAAACACAAGGTTTAATAACATTTTAATGACCTACAATTTGGAGATTATTATAAATATGTTTTGCATAAATGTACAAAACCTTTGCCTCGACTACTTTGCAATTCCAAATCTCCATTTGTTTATATTTTTCTAATTGTGTTACAGATAATATAAAATAATAATGCAATTTCTAAAACAGTGTCAGGAGAGAACATATTGCAACTCTTGTATATTTTTATATAATCTATTACTAATCTGTGTGTACAGTAGAACATGGTCATGGCCCATTTCATGAGCATATTTACCTTCATGTAAAAGCACTGGTACATACATTACTTTTCACATAAACATTTAAATATGCATGTACAAGTGAACATGTTTATTTTACCATTTACTGCTTCATGTTTAATTAAAGTGCAGTGAGTATCTAGTTTGCCACTTATTATTTCAGGAAAAATGTATTTATAAGTAAGTTTAAAAATGAATGTTAAATGGTCACTTAATTCAGCAGAATTTGGACCACATCAGAGTAAAGATCACCTGAAAGCATGTTGAAATACTTTCCTGAATTTCTGAAATACGTGCAATTTTCATTAAGGAATTAAATACAATGAAATCTGTTTAAATGTGTCACTGACTGCCCACTGCCAGACCTGCAGCTACAGCTCCGTGTAGTAAGCAAAGGGAAAAAGAGTTAACCCTTAAAAAATCTATCTGTGCAGAGCATGGCATGCTGGAATCACCTAAAAGAGTTATGGGTTAACTGGTCAGTGCAGTCCTGAGTCCAGGGAAAATCTGCTATCAATCAAGGTATTTACCGGGGACTCAACTATCTGTTATTACTCATGCAACAGCCAGTAGGCAGGATACACTTTGTTTCTTTAGCATCCCTGATAGGACTGTAAATTAACTCCCCCACCCCCCAACACACAATGATATCACTAATGACAACAGATGGGGCGAGGTCACACATGCATCAACACAGTGATTGTTCAAGATAAGTGATAACTACTGAATTATTAAACAGCTGCCAACTGATTTCAATGGCTGCCACAAAAACAATCTTGAGTCAATTGACAGGAGGGAGATGGGGACAACACCGGTAGGTAACATTCATTTTCAAACCATTTTTTTACAGATTACTTTGTTGTTGAATTTAATCACAGATTTGTTGAACTAATGATTGGTGAACTAGATAATCACAACCCTTTATTTGGTGGTTATATTACACATTTAATTTGGCAACCAGTATAAAATGTCTATATATATATAAATCTTACACTGAAATCTGCTGGTTCCCCCTGTAGTATATCAGTCTGAGTGATCCAGCCCTTAAATGCCAGGCTGTATTACTCTGTTGAGGGGGACCAGACTGATATACGACAGGATATTTCTCCTCTGAAGGGCACAAGTGAGATAAAAGAGGCTGCTCTCTGAGTGGGCTATCATGTCCATAGAATTACCTATTCAGATAGTTTGTTCTCTTATTGAGCGCCTCTAATTTGTTGTAGCTTATACAAATGACCCTTAGGGCTTTGTCTCCCTAAGAGAGATGGGGACTCCAGACATGGATTCCTTGCTCACTGTGTCTTAGGGTGTTCAACTACTGATGAGGCCCAACTATGGCCGAAACATATGTCTGGGGTTTGCTGTTTCTCCTGTTCATGGTAGAATTGCCTGGTATTTCGGGGCTGGATCGCGACTGATATACTACAGGCAGAAGTGAGCTCTCAGAGTGGGTTTTCATGTCCATATAACTAAGGTTAGTGTGTTCTCTAATTGAGCACCTCTACTTTTGTTGCTGGTATTCCCCAAAACGTATATGCTGGAGCTCCCGCCACCCTGTAGCAGGTAGTGTAGCACATATGCCAAACTGTATAGTATATACGTAGCTACATGTGATCCCAACTGTGCAACAGATTGCAAAAAGGTTAAAATGGTTGGAAACCCAGTTATTTTCAGTGTAAATGTTCTCACAAAAGATCATCTTTCTTAAATAAGCATACATTGAATAGGTGTTTATACATATTGCTGCTTAAAAATGATGAAAGGTAGACATTACAGTGGCCCCATAATGGAACATTATCATAAACTCGATACTATTTTTCACTGTCAGCCATATTGACGCCAACAAATACATAAAGGGATCAGCCCGAGAGCTGGATTCAGGGAGTCACTGGGGGATTCTGTAATTACTGTGGCTCACAGTTTATCACTGTACAAACATTTGAGGCTTCATAGAGAGTAATAACAGGACTGTGAGCTGTGTCATCATAAGAGAATCTGTTGATTTAGTTTAGTATCAAGAAGAGATCCTGTATATTTAGGAATTTAACGCAACCTCATAAAATATGTTTTATACAAAAATGCTCTTTTAGACTGATTTTTTGGCATATAGCCAAAAACAAATCTTCATCATAATGTCATTTTAGTGCCAAATTCTTTGAGTGAGCCTCTTAACTAGAGATCTTAAACAGTTTTAATCAATCATAGTCGGTTTAATGAAAATGAAGCAGCTCTACACTACACTGGCATCAAGTAAAGTACATACAAGTGGTCCTCCACTTAGCAAGATTGCTTAAAAAGAATATGCATTAGGATCTCTTTGTGTTAATTCTGCATGCTCTATTAAAATTAATCACAACTAAACCTGAATGTGCTTTTTTAAGTTGAAATTATATGCATTTATTGGAAATATATTTTAAATAGACATGGGATTCCTCTGTACTGCTCTGCATCAAATAGAGTACAGAAAAAAATCTAAATTTGACGAAAAACAATACATTCTCCTTGCTGGAACCAAAAAACAACAAATTTCAGCTATATTCCATTGGATTCTGTCTACATTCTAATTTCAAAGAGAAAAAAAATACGTTTATTATTGCAGTGAAGATAAATATATAAGTTTGTAATGTATGGTTCTTCCACAAATTTTTAGAAAATCAATAAATCATATGATGCAAGCCAGACACTTGCTGACTCATTTTAAAGAATTATATAAGCTTGTAATATATGGTTCTTTGAGAATTTTTCTAGAAAACCGTATGATGCAAGGCAGGCTCATATTGACTCATTTTAAATAGGCTATATAGGCTTGTAATTTATGGTTCTTCCAGGACCAGTGATAATTTTTTTTAGAAAATCAATAAATCATATGATGTAAGCCAGACCCCCTTCTGGCTCTTTTTAAAGACCTATATAAGCTTGTAATTTATGGTTCTTCCAGGACCTGTGATAATTTTTTTTAGAAAATCAAAAAATCATGTGATTCAAGCCAGACCCCTTCTGGCTCATTTTAAAGACCTATATAAGCTTGTAATTTATAGTTCTTTCAGGACCTGTGAGGATTTTCTCGAAAATCAATAAATGATATGTTGCAAGCCAGAACCTTGCTGACTCATTTTAAAGACTATATAAGCTTGTCATTTATGGTTCTTCCAGGACCTGTGAGAGTTTTTCTAGAAAACCGTATGATGCAAGGCAGACTTATGCTAACTCATTTTAGATAGGCTATACAAGCTTGTAATTTATGGTTCTTCCAGGACCTGTGAGAATTTTTCTAGAAAATCAATATGATGCAAGCCAGACCCCTTCTGGCTCATTTTAAAGACCTATATAAGCTTGTAATTTATAGTTCTTTCAGGACCTGTGAGGATTTTCTAGAAAATCCATAAATGATATGTTGCAAGCCAGAACCTTGCTGACTCATTTTAAAGACTATATAAGCTTGTCATTTATGGTTCTTCCAGGACCTGTGAGAATTTTTCTAGAAAATCAATATGATGCAAGCCAGACCCCTGCTGACTGATTTTAAGCAAACACTCTGAGTGCTATAAATGCAAACAGATTAGCCTTAAAACAATTACAACCCAGTGAAAAAACATTTGCATTAAAACATTTATACACATTTTCTACTTGATTTTGATTGCTCTATGTGATGGTGCAGAGCAGATTTGATGATTTTGGCGACCCTTTTTCTTTATTGCAATGTTTTCTTTGTTTTAATTGCTTGTTTGTTTGTTTGTTTGTTTTGTGCATTATGCTGAACTCATGGTGCTTGTATTCATAATTTCACAGTTGTCTTGCTATTTAATCATGCATGTTCTTGTTTTATTCTTTTGCATGCAAGGCCTTTTGTTTCTTTTATGGAATGCAATGTAAACCAACTCACCCATCCAACTCTACCTCGGGAACCACTATATCTACGGAATTAGACTGTGGCAAACTAATCCGAGAGGAGCGAGGCATTCGAACACAGCCCTCTATTCACACTGTATAGTCACTAATAAAGGTGTGTTATACTCATCACATAGTTACAGTAATTATGGCGTGTTGGTGTGTAAGGACTATGTAAGTGATATTGTCTCAACAGAGTCCAAATGTAGACTAAAATATATCGAAATACTAGTCACTTGCCTGTCAAATATGCAGGTATAATCTTGTATTAAAAAATGTGTGTTCTGTCTCCTGTGCACCCTCCCTCTCTCTATGCGCCCTCTCCCTCATGCTCTCTCTCTCTGTGCACCCTCTCTCTCCTTCCCTCTCTCTCTTTCCTTCTATCTCTCCCTCTCTTCTTCTCTCTCTCTCTCTCCCTCCCTTCTTCTATCTCTCTTTCTCCCCCTCTTCCTCTCTCCCTCCTTCTCTCTCTCTCTCCCTCTCTCCCTCCTTCTCTCTCGTTCCATCATTCTCTCTCTTCTTCTCTCCTTCCTTCAATCTCTCCCTCTCTTCTTCTCTCTCTCTCTCCCTCCCTTCTTCTATCTCTCTTTCTCTCCCCTTCCTCTCTCCATCCTTCTCTCTCTCCCTCTCTATATATCTCTCTCTTCCTCTCTCTCTCCCTCCTTCTCTCTCACGCCGTCCCTTTCTCTCTCCTTCTTCTCTCCTTTCTTTAAACTCTCCCTTTTTCTTCTCTCTCTCTCTCCCTCCCTCCCTTCTTTTCTCTCTCTGCCCCCCCTTCCTCTCTCCCTCCTTCTCTCTGTCTCTTCCTTCCTCTCTCACCATTCCTCTCCCTCTCTCCCTCCTTCTCTCTCGCTCCGTCCCTCTCTCTCTCCCTTCTTGCTTGTTCTGACCCTATCTCTCGCTCTCCTTCTATCCCCCTCCTTCACTCTCTCCTCACTCTCCCTCTCTCCTCACTCTTCCTCTCACTCTCTCTTCTTTCTCTCCCTCCTCCCTCCTTTTCTCTCTCCCCTCCCTCCTTCTCTCTCCTTCTTTCTCTCTCCCTCTCCTTCTCTCTCTCTCTCTCCCCCCCCCCACAGCTTGCCGATCCACATAGTGCACATGCGTAATTTGCAAATTTTCTAGCGTTACACAGAAACGCACATGCGCAAGTCGCAACTTACGGGCTCATCGCGGACCTCGGCATGTACTATGTGCGTGCTAACCTGCAACTTTGTGGACGTTACTCACAAACTCGCAGTCCGACAACTATATTAGTGATACAAATAGCTTAGACGTTTAAAGGGATTCCGAAGTCACAATGTAACTGAAAGGCATTCAAATCAACACAGTGGAGGTTCCAAAAATGGTAGAATTTATAACTATAGGTAATAACAGGTACTTCATCAATTGAGCCATGCAGGTTTGGGCCAGGATGGGAGACCACCTAGGAATACCAGGATTTGTATGCTGTGGCCCACTGGAGAAGGAACTAGCAACCCACTCCAGTATCTCTACAATGCATACTAAGTGGATTAGCATGGTGTGTTATGGTCCATGAGGTCACGGAGAGTCGGACACGACTGAACAACACAAACACACACTATAATTATATAGGATCATCTAAATGGATCTGCCAATTCTGAGTTATGTTGTTTTTCTTGAAGGAAAAAGCATTTCTTTTGTTTAGAAACAGCAAAAAGAATTAGTATTACAAGCATGATCAGTTAGGTATGGTGTTACTATAAATACATATAATTTAACTGCTACCTCAAGTATGAAGCGCTTGATAGAGCAAGTTACACTAATTAGTCACATGTCATATCTCTGCTCTGCATCCGTTATTTCAAGTAACGCCAATGCATGGGAAGGGAATATGGCAGGGATCAATAAGAATATTATAGGCCTCAGATGGATGCATACATTGAAGAGGGGTAAAATGCATCCATTAAGGCAATTTGTGCAGTGATTGTTTTGGTTTAGTTGTTCAGTCATGTCCGTTTCGCTTTGACCTTATGGATACCAGGCACATCTATCAGCAACTCCATTCTGAGATCTGTCAAGCTCATGCCCATTGCCTCAGTGGACCAGTGATAGGTCCACATTAAACTACAGTTTAAATTGATACCTATAGCAAATGTGCTTTATTTCATGTCTACCATTAAATATTGCCTGTTACAAGCCATCTCTCCGATTTCTTAACTGCATTTTTCTTTGTCTAATCCAATGCTTTATTTGATTTTTTTCCATTTTTACACTGGACATTTATCTAATTCTTCTGAAAGCTCATAAACTAACCTAGTTCTCCTTCAGTCCGCAGCATTCAGCATTTCAGTGCTTTTTCTCTAATAACTAACCAGCCAAAGGTCAGGGTTCATGGCTCTCTCATATCATTTCTCCAAGCTCCAAAAAAGTTAATGCGGATCAATTTTTATAACAAATTGAAAGGTTCTGTTGATTTGTTAAAGGTCACATGTAATTGCTGCACCCGGTGTAAAGGTCGTTCAGTAATGTTCAGCTCCGAGGAGGCTGCAGCAGTTCAATAAATATACAGTTATCAGTACTTTTATTTCCTAAGTTACCCCGTTTTCGTGTAATATGGCTGACCGGCGCTAATCAATTAAATACAGTATTGATGGACTTTTTTATTTTTACAGAGTAGTTTTGGAGTACTGCTATTTTGAAAAACTACACTTAAAATATGCTGTATATTTGTATGAGTAATTTATTATCCATTATATGCAATTATGCTGCAGTGGCATCAGCAGAGGAGACTTTGATTACACAGGAAGTGTTTACCCTCTGTGATAAGTTACCAGTCCCCTCTGTGTCCATCTTTCAGACACTTTGATGGAGGACACAATATGATTCTGTAAATACTTTACAAAATGTTACTGGAATTTAGCCAGTGATACAAAACTATCAAAACAAACCAAATAAAAGAAAATAATAGGCCTAGCTTCCACTACCTTAACTGATTCCTCACTGACCAGCTCTCATCCAGCTAAAGCTGGTTGGAGCAAAACATACAGTCCAATAGTTTGTTAAATCACTAGCCTGTAATTTCTTCGGATTTCTAGGTCTCCACTCTGCTCCAAGAGATCATAAGCTACAGGCTGCTGTTTAACTATGTATGTATTTTTCCAGATGAGACAAATTACAAACAATCAGTCCATAAGGAGCCCCACCCATACTCCAGGAGCAGTCTCAAATCAGGGCTGCCCAGGTGCAGCTATTTACCTAAGCAGGGAAGTTGACCCATTTAGTCCTACTGGGGGAAGAGAGGTTTGCAGAGTCTGTGGCTTACATTGTATAACTCTGACACACTTCATAATGGGAAAATGGCAGATACATTTGCCAGTTTTCTCAACAGTGCTATACAAAAGTTATTTACTTTACAAGGACACACCCACCTGACAAAGTAACAGACAACAGGAAAGCAAAACGGAACTACACAATATAGAACAACATTGAACAAATTTGAATAACTAACCCTGATAATGGAAAAACATTTCCGAAAACAAGAATAATAAGCACAGACTTTACAATTGAACTGTTATACACAATTATTATTTACTGTAGTGTTCAATTTCTTCTCTGAGTTCTACTATTTCAGGAGAGTGTGTCCTTGTAAACTAATAGACTCACTCTTAGCTCAGTTAAAAGCACTGCACTTGTAACTGCCACATTCCAGTGTGCATTCAGAGTCTCCTCCCTCCTCAGAAAGTTAATCAGCAGAAACCAAAATGGTACATTGCACAGCAACATAATAGCATATACACTGTAATATATTAATGATTTATATGTTTTACTTTCAAAGATCATCTTCCCTAATTTCAAGTGCAGTTCTTATAAATAGTATATTTGAAATATATGACAACAGTGGTCCTGGCGTCACTGTTATATTTAATTGTACTTTTTTGAAGAACTTTAAATTAGGCTAAATGTTTTTAGAATATAAAAAACAAAATAATATATACATGATTGCATATACCTTTTTATATGCAATTATGCAGCTGTGCAATCTACCATTTTGGCTTCTGACGATCAACTCTCTGACGTGGGAGGAGTCTTTGAATACAAAGGAAGCTTCTATTTGCACAGAGGGAATATGCCAGTTAACACCAGTGCTTTCAAATAAAAGCACAGTATAGAATCTGCTGAGAAATGAAAATGGTACCTTGCAGCAAAATTGAATGCATATAAAAGTTATTTAATTGTTTAATTTTCTTTTTTTTGCTTTCTCAAATAAATTTGGTCATTTTCAACTTAAGAAAAAAATTATATAGAAAAAATAAACGCACTGGTCTTTTAAGTGTGCAAAACTTCAGAATCTAATACAAGCCTCGCAACAATTGGCCAGAATATCAGACTATACCCTACAGTCTGCTTTTATTGCCAAGCACTGTACCTGCATTATCCACTTCTCTGGTGACCTCTCACCTTCTCCAGCTCTTTAATAAGTTCTGCTTTTTTATCTCTTGTCCTCTCCTGCGGCCTAAAGCTATTTTTATTATGCTATTAAAAGATGCAATGTACCTTACCCATAAGCCCTTGTTAACCACTGCTGAACCACAATGTGTGATCGCTAGAAAAATACTTGTAAAATACAGTAATGTCAGTCTTATCAATGTAATGGTATCCAAACATATTGAATACTCTGGATTGTGAACTAAATCTAGAGTGCAGTTATGTGTACAGTATAGGCAATGGATATGCCTAATGGAGTAACACAAAATGCCCCATGCCACATATTTTAGGGACCTCTACAATATTTTAATATTTTGTAACTTTGTCCATAGTTGTCACAGTTTCTCATCTTGGTTTGACATACGTTACTAACAACACTGTCCCATATGGACTCACCTGCACCATCTATGCCCATGCTTACCCTCTATATCCAACACCAACCTGCCTATCTCCATACTTACAGCAACCCTTTTGCGCATTTGCGGCCCGAACTGGGTCCCTCGCTTCGCAAGTGATGCAGTTCTTGCGAGTTCGCTTTGTGGGCTCCCAAAGCGTGACGACATTTCGTAGTTTGACAACTATAATATGTGATTATATAAATAAATGACAAATGAAAACATTATACATTTTATTCCTTAGTGCATAACACTATCATATACTATATCAAACGATGAATAGGAATAAAACACAACCTTTAATAATATCCTTTAAAATAATATCCAAATTAAAATAATTTCTAATTATTCGTCATACATAACATAAAAGCACTATATGGTTAAAGCAACAGCCCGAAAGCCCCCTATGTGTGGATATCCTGCGCTGCAATACGCTGGCTAGGACCACAAAGGGTACCTCCTTCCTGGAAGGTTGCCCTATTACCTAACCACACAACTGACTACGTCCCCTAGCAAATAATCTAGCTCCAACCTGACTGCTCATAAATCCACACTTACCCCAAAACCGCGAGGAGGACCATCAGGCTGCCACTTCAAACCAGGAGTGTAACCTGTACAGGCTAGCTCAACCCCCATATCTTGAAATTACTATTGCTAGCTGTGAACTATACCATGTATGGTCACACAAGATGGGCAGGTCAAGAGGTGGCCTGCCACATCCTCTTTTTTTGCTTATTCTCAACGAATGATCCTTAACCATAACAGTGATGGCCTCTGCCAAATAAAAAAAATGGCTGAGAAATGTGATTTACCAGCCTATTGAATATATTAATAGTCCCAAAAAAGGTCTGCCCCCTGTAAGTCATGAAAACCTTCAATTAGGAATAAGATGTAGTAGTTTCAACTCTACTGTGGGAAAATGCAGCAGCGATGAAAAGTTCAAATATTATTCATTATATTTCATGGTTCCAGGAAAGGTTCTCAAGCACTAAGGTCCATTACTGGCGCTATTTCTAAGCATACAGGTCCATGGTCAAGCCAATAACCAATAGGTCTAAGTTTAATTTTCCAGAGCCATCTCATTTTCCATATGCAGTATACCATAGGGCTACAGCAAATCAGATTTGTAAAGCAGCATACAGGTCTTCTATAAATATATTTAAAAAAAACACTATCATCTAAACATGAGAGCAAACTATGTAACTGGGTAAATTAAACAAAATAAAGCATTAGAAATAATTATTGGAACATATCCAACCCTATATAACGCTTGATATTAACACCATAACTAAATTCTACCATGGAATACCATGGAATATCTAGGAAAACAGAAAATTCCGATCAATCTTACTGTAATTTTCAATTCCTGGATACATTGCAAGGCAGCATTAAGATTGCTCCCCCAGAGTTATATCTGAGGAACAAGACTTTAGTATGCAAATAATACCCATATAGCACAGTTTATGCCATCAACCAGGCTTTCCTATACCTCGTTATAATTCATCATGTGTATATTGGAAATAAGGTCTCAAGAAGATCAGCTCCTTGGATTGGTAGCTTGGAAAGGTATGCAGGAGAGTAATGCGCTTAATTGAATGATTGACCAGTGAAAATATAGAGGCTCGCAACTCCATTGGAGTAGGCCATGTGTCTGTGTGCCTGCTGTGATCCCACAGCCGCCGCAACGTTTGGTCCAATTTAATTGGCCGGGCTTGCAAGTCCCGGCCCAATAGCGCACATCGCAAACCATGCTCTTGATAGTCGCATTTGCGGGCTTGAACATGATCGCTGATGCACGGCCGTAACTTGTGGTTAGAAACAGCCAATGTATTGTGGGTCCGATCGTGGTTCATGCCTGTATGACTTTGAAAATCCAACCTCTATTTTGCATTGAAGTCCTACGGGCTTGAACCACTAATCACGATTAGACCCACATTCCATTGGCTGTTTCTAACCACGAGTTACAGCCTTGCATCAGTGATCATGTTCAAGCTCATAGGACTTCAATGGAAAATGGAGGTTGGATTTCAAAGTCATACCGGCTTAAATTATGAGTTCCGATCGGACCCACATTTCAGCTATAGTGCAATATTGATAAAGCCGTAAAAATGATATTCTATTACATGTATTAACACATTCCATTATATGTATTAACACATTGATTGCCCGGATCGATATAACACGGAAATTCAACATGAAATAAAGTATTTTTTGGGCCGATTTGCGAGCTTGAGAATTTCATGCTAATAATTCTAAGACCTAATATAACTTTTAATAAAAGTACAGTAGAGTGCTTATATATGCATTTACAGTGCTCTGTAAATGTCATTAAGCCCTTTGCGAGACCTCGTTAGTACCAGTAACTTGTGGTTCAATTTTTGCCATTTGCGAGCTTGACGGCTTGCCTAGAGAGGGGGAAACGAAGCAATTGAATAGTGATTTGCGATTTTACCGATCGTAATTCTTGCGTCCTCAAAACATCAAAGGCTTGGAGAGCATTAATTTGAATCGCAATGAATCGCAGCTCGGAGCCCATAACTCAATCGGAGCCCGCAAAAAGACGCCAATTGAATAGCAAAGTAACTTGTGGGCTCCATTTGGAAGCCTGGATCTCCCAAAAGCCTCAATTGAATGAGGCTCATAATGCTTATCATTTTATTAAAAAAACTGTTAATTGTAAGCATGTTTTTAATTTAATATAATGTCCTTAAGAACCTAATTTTACAGAGGAACTTCTTACATTATGTGTAAAACTGCATGCGTAGGATCTAATCCCGGTGAACATCCCTTAAATGAAGAATATTCAGCTGTATGAGCACTGGCTGGCTAGACAACTAAAATGTTTAGGTCAATGTCAAGAAGAGTAGTGGCTTCATCCGTGGGTCACACCTATGCACTATCAAATATATAGTTGTGAGCATACGAGCCGTTGCTCAAGCTTGCGGGCTCGCATAGCGAGCCTGCGGCCCTCGCGAAGCAAGGGTCGCAGTTGCTGGCAAGGAGCGCCGAAGGCACTCCTTGCCAGTAACTGCGACCCTCGCAAAATTTTCGTTGTAACGCAAACAAAATGCAAGACACGTTACGACCCATTACGACATCGCAAAAATAGTCCGCAACACGCGCACATCAAAATAGGAAAAATACAACAAACACACACAACAAATACATAAAAAGCTTACTTACTGGAAGAGGGAGCATCCAGGACCTCAAAAACTAAAGTTACACCTCAATTTAAGTAAAATTAAAAGAGTTTAGACACTAAAACATTCTCTAAGCGAGAGAAAAAATGGCAGCCAAAAAAAACGAAAACAAGGCTACAGCAGTCTAAAGACGCAAAACACCACCAAACACCTACGTATTTGCCGAAAAACACCTACAAGATTAGAAAACAAGGACGCATCCCGCGGAACCCCAAAAACATTACCAACACAACAAATACAAACAACAAACACATAAAAAGGTTACTCACAGCAAGGGGGGCACTGAGGACCTCTGCAAGTGAAGTAAGTTACACCTCCATTTAACCCAAAATTTCGGAGTTTAGAGACCCGAAAATCACCTAAGCGAGAGAAAAAATGGCCGCCGAACAAAACGAAAACGAGGCTAAAGGTTCCTAAACACGCAAAACACCAAACAGCTACGAATATTCCAAAAAAGTTGCACGACATAGAAAACGAACGACGCTACATCAGCCACATTATATACACCAAACACCCTTAGCTCACTTACAATTTCATTGCCGTCATTTTTTAACGGGCAATTCGCTAGTGTTTTTAATAATATTCATTGCTCTTTTCTTTGAATATTTGAATAGGTGTTTATTTGTCTCTGCTTTTGCTTATTTTTCCTCGTTAGCCTCCTTACGATATGATACCCAGCTTTTATTAGCAGCATTTCATATATTTAATTAAACAGCTGTATGACCCCACTGATTGATAACAGTTAGTAGAGAGACAACTATAGAACCAGAAATAGAGATCTGTTATAGCCTGTAAGTGAAAAAGTTCAAATATAAGCTTAGAAGCAACATTAGGTTGTTTTTTAAAATACTAATTTTATTGCTGGTCAGTTATTAAATGAATGAAACAAATGAAACTGTGTGTTGTATCAATGGTACCGTGGTCCTCTAATGCATGTGAGAGATCAGATCGGTACGGAGACACCATTTCTCTTATTATAAACACTGGGATATTGATATTAGGATGGGATTTGTAACCGTGTGTCAGATGATGCCTTTGAGCTCTAATTGATCAAGACACTAACTATTACATTTACAATAGATTTTTACTAATTGTTTCTGGATGTTCCTTTTCAACACTAAATGCTTTATATATTTATTTTAATGTTTGGTATTTTTGTAGCTAGTAAGTGGTAACCGTGATTGTTTATCAGATTATCTAAACCACAGTATCACATATATTAGTTGTCAAACTGCGAGACGTCGTCATGCTTTGCAAGGTGCGTACGACTTAGCGATGAGCGCCGCACGCGAGGCGTTAAACTCTGAGCACTTAGGCAATGAGCGCCAAGGGCGCGCGTCAAACTCTGAACACTTAGGCAATGAGCGCCACTCGGAGCACAGCGGGACTTAGCAAAAAAAAATACGAGACACGGGACTTAGAAAAAAAAAAGATACGAGACGCAAAAAATTACGAGATTAGCGGCCGAACCAAAAACCCGAAAAACACAATCACTACACCTAAAAAAATTACAAAAACATCCCAGACAGCATGGGGCAACAGCCAGGACGTCTGTGGGTGAGCTGGAACGAGAATTTAACTTGATTTACACGACTTTCGCCACACGAAAATCGCCTAAGTGAGGAAACAAATGGCTGCCGAAAAAAATGAAATGAAAAATGAAAACGAGGCTACACGAACCTGGACCACGCAAAACACTGCAGAATGCTCACGAGACGCGTAACACATTAATAACATTACGACTATACAATTCCGCTTTACACAATAAACCAACGGCTTTACCTCGCGCACGCAGCCTATTTATAATGCACAGTGTCTCAAACAGCATTCCCATGGCTTCAAAATTTATTGACCGTCATTTTTTGACGGGCAAGTCGCTAGTAATGAATAGAAATAATTTTTAATGGATAAAAAGTACTGAATTAAGTATTGAGTTTTGATTTGTATTTACTGTATATTGCACCCAGCTTTTGTACATAAAATATTTATCATCTCAGAAGGACATTGAAATCACGTAATTGGGTATACCCTGTAAAGAAGTATGCTTTTAGAACAATTAAAACATATATAGAAACATCACTGTATAAACTATTATATGTAATTATATGCTACAAGTTTTCATTCTAATAAATAAACCTTATTTGTATCCAAGGTTCTATCCTTCTTTACCAGGCAATTAAGCAAACACACTAAAGACAGGCTCCAGTGCAATATATACTTGAATAAATTAGTTAAATCAATATTTTGGGCCTTTTTTATTTTATATATACATGTTTAAATTGATCTGTTTAACTAATTGTACCCTTCTTTCTAACAAGTGCAATTACTCTTATTGCTCAATATACCCTATTCCTATAACTGCTAATATTACTACCAAGTACCCCTTACTAAACATATTATTTTATAATCATTATAATTGATATCTACAGTGGTTATAAAAAGTCTGCACACCCCTGTTAAAATGTAAGGTTTCTGTGCTGTAAAAAAATGAGACAAAGATAAATAATTTCAGAACTTTTTCCACCTTTTATTGTGACCTATAAACTGTACAACTCAATTGAAAAACAAACTAAAATCTTTTAGGTAGAGGGAAGAACAAATATAAAAATAAAATAATATGGTTGCATAAGTATGCACACCCTTAAACTAATAATTTTTTGAAGCACCTTTTGATTTTATTACAGTCATTTTGGGTATGAGTCTATCAGCATGGCACATTTTGACTTGGCAAGATTTGCCCACTCTTTGCAAAAATACTCCAAATCTGTCAGATTGCGAGGGCATCTCCTGTGCACAGCCCTCTTCAGATCACCCCACAGATTTTCAATCGGATTCAGGTCTGGGCTCTGGCTGGGCCATTCCAAAACTTCAATCTTCTTCTGGTGAAGCCATTCCTTTGTTGATTTGGATGTATGCTTTGGGTCGTTGTCATGCTGAAAGATGAAGTTCCTCTTCATGTTCAGCTTTCTAGCAGAAGCCTGAAGATTTTGTGCCAATATTGACTGGTATTTGGAACTGTTCATAATTCCCTCTATCTTAACTAAGGCCCCAGTTCCAGCTGAAGAAAAACATCCCCAAAGCATGATGCTGCCACCACCATGCATTACTGTGGGTATGGTGTTCTTTTGGTGATGTGCAGTGTTGTTTTTGCGCCAAACATATCTTTTGGAATTATGGCCAAAAAGTTGAACCTTGGTTTCATCAGACCATAACACCTTTTCCCACATGCTTTTGGGAGACTTCAGATGTGTTTTTGCAAAATGTAGCCTGGCTTGGATGTTTTTCTTCATAAGAAAAGGCTTTCGTCTTGCCACTCTAACCCATAGCCCAGACATATGAAAAATACAGGAGATTGTTGTCACATGTACCACACAGCCAGTACTTGCCAGATATTCCTGCAGCTCCTTTAATGTTGCTGTAGGCTTCTTGGTAGCCTCCCAGACCAGTTTTCTTCTCGTCTTTTCATCCATTTTGGAGGGAGCTCCAGTTCTCGGTAATGTCACTGTTGTGCCATATTTTCTCCACTTGATGATGACTGTCTTCACTGTGTTCCATGGTATATCTAATGCCTTGGAAATTCTTTTGTACCCTTCTCCTGACTGATACCTTTTAACAATGAGATCCCTCTGATGCTTTGGAAGCTCTCTGTGGACCATGGCTTTTGCTATGGGATGGGACTAAGAAAATTTCAGGAAAGACCAACTAGAACAGCTGAAATGATGGCAGGTGTATGCTGACTCCTATTTAACACGATTTGGAATGTGATTGCTTAATTCTGAACACAGCTACATTCCCAGTTATAAGAGGGTGTGCAGACTTATGCAACCACATTATTTTTCTATTTTCTTTTTCTTCCCTCCACCTAAAAGATTTCAGTTTGTTTTTCAATTGAGTTGTACAGTGTATAGGTCATATTAAAGGTGAAAAAAGTTCTGAAATGATTTATCTTTGTCTCATTTTTTTACAGCACAGAAACCTGACATTTTAACAGGGGTGTGTAGACTTTTTATATCCACTGTATAATAACACATTGCAAGTATAAACAACATTTAAGTAAAATCATCATGATCTACTACTATTGATACACAAGTCCAAAAATCTATTTATAATATTGTATTAAACATTCAGGGAAGGGTTGGGGTTCCTCAGAATGTTACAAGATCTCTTTTAATGTTCGTCAATCCATTATATGTGCAATACTGACATGACATAGGTATACTTGTTGCTGGTGTAGAGTCTATGTGAAAATGGCATGACTTCTGTAATAATTGTCTTTATCAGGATTTTGGGTAATGCTACACACAACACGTAAATTATTTTCATGTTGCCTCAATAAACGCACTGGACGCACATAGTGGACTGGATTGATCACATAACTCATACAAAACACTTGTAGGGGGAGCAATGGAGGAGGTGAGCTCAAAATTACACTGTTTGTGTGTGTCGCTCAGTCATGTCTGACTCTCCATGACCTTATGGACCATAGCACATCATGCTGATCCACTTAGTATTCATGTCAGAGATAATGGAGTGGGTTGCCAGTTCTGTCTCCAGCAGGCCACAGCATACAGCTCCAGGTATTCCTAAGTGGTCTCCCATCAAAGTACTGACCAGGCCCAACCCTGCATTGCTTCAGGGTAGGGTGACCTCTTGGTTTCCTGGCTGGAATCAAACCCAGGTCCCAGTGGTGAAAGCACCAAATCCTAACCACTGGTCCACCAGGGAACTATTATCTAATTACAATTCTCCCTTGCTATAATGACGTCCGGGGACACATTTTACCAGTGAACCACGACCTCAAATACAGGACTGTCCTCCTAAAACAGGGATGCCTGGTCAACCTAAATTAAATGGGTCCATCAGCCTTCTATAACCTATAAACCCATCGAATAACTGGAGAGATCCTCCAAACATATCAATGCCCCTCACAGGCATGGCCCAATATGTATATGGGAACATACTCACTGCATTGATCCCGGTCTAATGCTAGAAAGGATCTGGGTATGTTCAGCTTCCACCGAGTAATTAACAATATTTAATGTATTCCTAGCTACTTTTTACTACCAATAGTTTTAAATTATTCCATATTTGGAACCACCGCTGTGTCCCTTTTACCAAACTTTATAACATTTTAAATCAGAAACTAGTAGCTAAAGAAAAATCTAGTTTGGAAATGCATTTGCAATTAGAGCGTTATTTATTTAGGGCCTCATTCAATTGCGATTTGGCCAATTGAATAGGGCTCTAAATAAGCACATAACATATTTTTTTAAAGAAGTTTTTAGTTAGTGAAAACCTTGCTTTTGGATAGATGCTTACCAACTAAAAACTTCTTTAAAAAATATATGTTATGTGCTTATTTAGAGCCCTATTCAATTGGCCGAATTGCAATTGAATGAGGGCCACAGTTTGTAATAACGAAAATTAACTTCATGTGAACTATATTTATTTATGCTTTTGCTTCTGGCACAATATGTTAATGTGTGGCATTGAATGCTGATTTGTAACAACTAGAATCATTGTGGCCGCCCCGTCACTATGCTTCCTAGGTAGTCAGGGAAATTATAAGCGCCCAGTCGATTTTTAAGCATTTAGTAACCTTTTGTCTATATTTCAATGTGATCTGTAATGCTGTCTAATTTATTGGCATGCTTTTTTATACTGCTCTAAATTGCTAGAGGGGTGAGTAAAACATTTAAGTGTTTCCCATTTTAAGTAAAATGCTTCTTTAAAATAATATGATTGGAGATCTAATTAACAAAATCCTCAAGCTCACCCCCGCTGTGATTATAGAAACAAATAATGATGTTTCATAGAAATTTCACTCATTTTTTTTTTTTTTTAAACATGAACTCAAAGTTTATAAAAAAAGCAATTACACAGTCTCTTTGAAGCCCATTAGCTTGGAGCTATTAAATTCACCATTAATTACTGAATTACATCACTGCATCTAGATAAAACCATAGGGGGAGAAACATCATATAACAACACTTTGTTTTAGCCCATTTATTTTACACAGCTTGAAACTAACTCAAAAGCTTGTAACCCGTAGGTCCTGTTTAATATAAGCGTCTCCATTCCACCCTTGGCATGTCCAATCGTCTTCCCAAAAGATTAGCCTGATGGCAAAATCACCTTATATGTCTGAATATGTTACAATCACACATTTTTACACTATCATGTAATTAATTCAAATATGATCTGGGTTGTGATGGTGTGTGAGTCCAAGCTGTATCCCACTATACGTTTAGTAGATTTTTTTTAATAATGTCTGCATTATGCCTTGAGAAAAACTAGATCAACAAAGGACCCAAATGTGTTATATTTTTAAAGATATAGTGGAGGTTCCAAATATGGAATAACTGAAGATAATAGCAAGTACTTAAATGCATTTTCCTACAGTAAATACAGTAAAACATTGAAGATTGCCATTTTGAGCTGTCAGTCAGCCATTCTAATACACCCACACAAATAGGTTAAAAGAGTTTTGCTAATGAGAGATCATGCGCTCCCCTTCTTTGTATCCTGTGCAGTTGTCTGGGTCTGGATACGCTTACTGAGCTGAAAACATTTGGATTATTACTAATTAAATGTAATGATCTGTCATTCACAAGTATAAGAATATTTTTGGGGGTGGATTGGAAAAACTGACAGCTGAAAATGGCAAACTTCAATGGGAGTGTACTGTGTGTGTGTGTGTAAAATGCTCTTTTCCATCAGTTTCAAAAATAACATTTAATTGGTAAAGTACCTGTAGTTTTAGATTATATCATACTTGGAACTTCTGTTGTGTCAACAAGTACTTTATTTTGTTTTTCAAAACCAAATTTTCTTAAACTAAACTTATATTGAATGTTTTATTCAGTTATTTTTTTGTATTTACCTTTACTTTTGTACTTTATTGTGAATTACTTCTTTGGCATGTGCACGTGTTCAGATTTATTCTAGCAAATGTTTTTGATGGAGCATTTAAATTGCCATTTTGTTCTATAAATCTGTCCCGCTATAGAGCCTGTGTGAGTAACTCACAGTAATTATCACGGATTGCACAAAAAATAATCATTTTCAACGGATACGTATTTATAATTACCAATAGTTTTAAATGATAACATATTTGGTACATTTGCTGTGTTTCTGAGTGAGAAAGTCTTTTAAGTGCAAGATGTTTTTGAAGTGCCATTTCCTCTGTCGTGTGAACTCCCTATGATGTTCTTCTTCCCGTATGATCAGGTTTTTGTACTATTCTAAAGTAAAATGCTTCTTTAAAAAATATGATTGGAGATGTAATTAAAGGTATATCTAAGGTCCCTGTTTTTACCTTGTTCTTATCTAATACATGCTGCGTATATCAGAAACACACATTACATTGAGTCATTCCAAACATATACAGACTTATTTTATTTAAAAATAAAATCTTGTTTTCCACACCCTCAGAGGTATCTACATAGGCACGGTGTACCTTCCAATAGAAACCCTGCTTTGGAGTACAGATTTTAACACTTTACTAACATTCAAGCCAAGAGCAGCTTAATGTAGAGATCTTACACCACTGTGTCTGGGCTCTTCCTGCTTCCTGTTCCACATGACTACACATCCCATGATTCTTTGGTGCACCAACTGGCTTTAGAGGCTGAAACAATTTGTAGCTGCCTATGATTGGCCAAAACAAATGATGAATTTTATGCTAATTTTAGCAGGGATTTCAAGGGGCGTTAACTAACTTGCACTAGTATGAGTTTTATATGTTTGGTTTTTTTTGGTATTTTTTTATGTGAAAAAATGTTTTCATACCCTACTGATTCTCCTCTATCAGATGCATTCAAAATCCAGGAACCTTAGATATTCCTTTTATAAAATCCTGGAAAATTACCTTCCATATAACAGTGTAGACAGAAGATCTCATTTGGATCATCATTGGTCAACCACAAACTATAGTGATTATACACCACTTTAAAGATGTATCTTCTTCACTGGATCATTCCAGTAATTTCAACAGATAGAGTATTGATCTTATAGTATTGATCCAGTATTGATCTAGTACTCCTTAATGACATAGCTGACACCTCCACGATATTCTGCTCCATCTTTGCAACTTTGGGTATGGTAAAACTTCCTATACATGTTAGGATTTTTTTTTGATGGAAGTAAAGAACATTTGTTTTCCTTTAAATTCAAACCAATGGAGTACCATACCACACAATTATATAATAGTGCAGAAAAGCAGATGTTTGGACCCTTTTGTAGGTAGACATTGATCTCCCTATGAGATCATGACATTTGAAACTCAAAAGGTCACTGTAGTCAATATTAATATGACTTGATCAGGTGATAATTTAAAGAAATGTCTATAATCTTTATACTGTGCATACTTTTTGAACATATTTAAATTAACAATGAGTTTTGAAACCTACACAACTTTGGTTATTTTTAGTTGTCAGTGGTCCTTTAAACCTTTTATGCAAAATCAAACATTATGCATTTTGCTGATCAACCATATTCTATTCTTCTGAGTTTATGACCTATAAATATGGTGTAGTATGGAATAATAGTTAGTTTTTGTATAGAAGACAACTGAAATTGTGTTCTATCAGGGGCAGAATTAGGAAAAATGTCAATACACAGCAGGAGTGATGGCAATTATAGAACAAGAGTGTAGGAGAGAGAATTCTGTAATTTCCACAAGCAACAGGAAATGTAAAACAAGTTCTTAGTCACATGTTATTAGGTACATGACTAATTTCAGAGTCGTTACCCAACTGGGCCCTTGAGAGGTCTAATGTACAACTGCTATTGCTTTTGGAATTTTATATGACCATGCCTCCATTTGTTAGAAACTTTATAAAACAGAATCAATTTAAAATTAATGGCTGGACACCCCACATTTCAATTCTAACCAATAGAGTATATATTACTATATAATAATATAATTCTTACCACCCTACACAGTTAATATATTATCACTAAATTGCAATCCCATTCATATGTACACTGTGATTTCACGCAAGTGTGTTAATTTACATCTATGTAAAAACAAAATGAAAAGGGATACTGAAACGAAAATTGATGGAACTTGCCCTTAAAGGACTAGTGTAGTGCTCGTACTATTAGGTTTCATTGCTTATTTTGTTATTACTTAGTAAAAAAATCAGTCAGCCTTATTAAATTGCGATTCGGCCAATTGAATAGGGCTCTATATAAGCACATAGCATATTTTTTTACAGAAGTGAACATCTATCCAAAAGCAAGGTCTTCACTAACTAAAAACTCCTGTAAAATAAATATGCTATGCGCTTATATAGAGCCCTATTCAATTGGTCGAATTGTAATTTAATAAGGATAATAATTTGCAGAAAACAGTTAATGAAACAGTTTTTAAACTTACAAATGAACTTTAGTGTTTCAAATACTTCTCTCCCACACATATAAGGTGTTCACGGGGTGAGAGATCATCATCCTTAGAAACTGTCTTGATAGGCTCATGTAGTAAGCGCTGCAGGCAAACCTAAAAAAAAATGAGGTCATCCTCATGGGTACATCCGCCCCCCTGCCCTGGATACCTAATGGGTAGAGAGAAGCAGCTCTGGAAAACTAAGATTCAAATGTCTGTTTTAAAAGCTACATTAAATGTATTTTCTTCACCAACTAGTTTTATTGCTAATCGGTTACAAAATAAAGGAATGACCACTACAGTGACCAATTAATGTCAATGTGATGGTTATTTTATATGTAACTTTATATATGCACATATAATGTGCTTACAAGGCTTAAATTAGTGATAAAATGATATACAAAACCTTTAAGTATTGACAAACACTTTTGTGTATAGCACCTATGTGATTTTTTCAGTGACTTATGTATGTTTAATAGGCCATAGTAATGTACAACATTTTAGAACTATTTTATTTTGCCAAACTCCAGGTGACCGTCATTTGAACAATATATTGTGATCATACAGAAGCTATATCTCTCCCGTCTCATTTCTAAATTATTTAAACTTAATATTCTTTTTTGAACAGTCTTAAAAACAACACTGACTTCTTGTCAATTAGGATTCCAGAAACAAACCAAACGACCCTCTTGTGAAACGCCATAAAACTATTTTTGAAACTTGCTGTAATTTTTCTTACTGTTCTGTTAGCTCTCTGAGGCATTTTAATTTACTGTGATATTTAGGTTGAGAGGCGAGTATATTCACATTGTTCACCCTGACCCATACAGCACAACAAAAGTGATACAACATATTGTCATTACACCTAAAGACAGCATTTGATGGAAGGAAATCCTTGCTTAACTTTGTGAGCACATTATATTCTGCTAGCCCTATTGCTTCCTCCCACCCTCTCTATTTCCTCCCCTTGTGCTCTGATCCTAACTTTACCTCCTCATTTTATCGACACTTGTCCCTACTTTCTCTTTGTTGACTCACTTTATCCTATCTGTTATTTTTCCCACCTTCATGTAAACCTAGTGGTGGGTTCTATATGTGTTCTTTGGATGACTTTTATGTTCCTCCTAGTCTCCCTCACAGCTAGCACACCATCATCATCTCTTCACCCATTAATCATTATTATCTTATTATTTGTAGGTGTTTTCCCCATAAGCCTATGTCACCATCATCTCCCACTGATTTTATAATATTTTCTAAGTGTACAACAAAAGGGTTACATGCACAGAGAGGTCATTTTAAAGTATTAGAAGTCTCAAATGAAGTCCTGCAAATAGAATAGGTCTTATTTTCCTACTACCCCAACTATTACCTGCATTGCACCATATATGTACAATACTACTATCCTGTATATTTCCTCTGCTCTCTCTCATCCTCTCCCTCTCTCCATCATTCTATTTTGTTCTCTCTCTCTCTTTTGTTTTCTTTGTATCTCTCCAGCTCTCGATCTTTTCCATTATGCTCTCTCTCCAAAGCCATGTAATCTTTCTCTATTCACGGCAGCTTTCACAGAAAAGTTAATGGAAATGCATACTTTAACAAAAAAAAAATACATTGAGTCTGACTCATATAAAATCCTACCTGGCCACATCCTACTTCTTCCCCTCTGCGTTCGCCATCTTTGTTTTCATTCGTCTTTAGCTTCCAACTTATTAGAACTCTTTGTGGAAAAGTGCAGGCCCTCTATCACTTTTGTATCAGTCTGGTTATATATGTATTATCATTGCCATGAATTGATTGTACCTCGGCTCTATGGAATATGTTACCAATCTGCAAATAGATCATTATTACCCTGAAAATAATCACATATATAGTTGTGAGCATACGAGTTGTTGCTAACGCTTGCGGGCTAGGGTAGCGAGCCGCATCCCTGCCAGCAACTGCGACCCCCGCAAAATTTACGTCGTAACGCAAACAAAATACGAGACACGTTACGACCCATTACGACCTCGCATAAAAAACGGCTGCAACACACGCACATCAAAACATGAAAAATACAACAAACACACAAAAAAATACATAAAAAGCTTACTTACAGGAAGAGGGAGCATCCAGGACCTCGAAAATTAAAGTTACACCTCAATTTAACTCAAATTAAAAGAGTTTAGACACAAAAAAATTCTCTAAGCGAGAGAAAAAATGTCCGCCGAAAAAAACGAAAACGAGGCAACAGCACTCTAAAGACGCAACAGCACTCTAAAGACGCAAAACACCACCACCTACGAATTTGCCGAAAAACACCTACGAGATTAGAAAACAAGGACGCAACCCGCGCACCCCCAAAAACATTACAAACACAACAAATACAAACAACAAACACATAAAAAGGTAACTCACAGCAAGGGGGGGCCGAGGACCTCTGCAAGTGAAGTTACACCTCCATTTAAACCAAAATTTAGAGACCCGAAAATCACCTAAGCGAGAGAAAAAACGAGGCTAAAGGTCCCTAAACACGCAAAACACTACCATAAACACGCAAAACATCACCAAACAGCTACGGATATTCCGAAAAAATCGCACAACATCGAAAACGAATATTACGAAAAACTTGCACGACATAGAAAACGAACATCAGCCACATTATATACACCAAACACCCTTAGCTCACTTACAATTTCATTGCCGTCATTTTTTGACAGGCAATTCGCTAGTTTAATATAAAATTAAGTGTTTTGTAAAATCTTAAATGTGTTACTTGTCCAAGTCTCTGAACCTTATTTTTACACTTTCCTTACTACTATTATTAGTCCACCTACCACTAATCCCTCTAACTCTTATCATGAGCCTAACCCATATCCTACATAAAATGTACCTAGGAAGCTTTGTAACATGTTCTAACATAGGATTTACATTAAGGAGACCAGAATAAAATTAGATATAGTGTAGAAAAGTGATAATTGAGTTGATTATGTGCACATAACAAATTTCAAATGGAGAAGCTCTACAAGATATCTAATCACCATAAAATACTGCTGAACAATATTTAAATAGATTTATAAATTATACTGTTCAAATGTCTATGTAAAGAGATTTTGTATGAGATCCTAAAAATGTGTTGTACTCCATTGTTCTAAATAAGTAATCTGTGACATTTTTAGAGCCGTTAGAAAACATTTATATATCTGATGAGTGTCTATCTGAATATTTAAGGGACTATTCATTTCTTAGCAACCATAAGAATTTGAATCATAAGGGCTTTCTCATCCTGAGAGAACGTTCCGGGAAAAATGTGGAACAAGACTATTTTGGGTGAAAGAATTGCATAAGATTTCCTAAATTTGGCAATATATCTGGATAGTTTCTCACCAAAACTCCTGAATTATTGGGCAGGTCCACCAGACATGTAAGTAGGTTTACCGTCTCTCCAGCACAATTCGCATTGTCGACGGTATCTGAATATTTTTTTGGTCTTATTCACAGGAGATCACTTGGCGCTTATAATTTCCCTGACTACCTAGGAAGCATAGTGACGGGGCGGCCACAATGATTCTAGTTGCTACAAATCAGCATTCAATGCCACACATTAACATATTGTGCCAGAAGCAACAGCATAAATAAATATAGTTCACATGAAGTTAATTTTCGTTATTACAAATTAACAGCCTTATTAAATTGTGATTCGGCCAATTGAATAGGGCTCTATATTATCACATAGCATATATTTTTTACAGAAGTTTATCCAAAAGCAAGGTCTTCACTAACTAAAAACTTCTGTAAAAAAATATGCTCTGTGCTTATATAGAGCCCTATTCAATTGGCCAAATCACAATTTAATAAGGCTGCAGGTTAATAATTAACTTCATTATGAAGCTAAAGTATTAATTAACAATGGGAATAACTTCCTCCTCTGTGACACTTTAGATTTAGATAAAAAGATGCAATGGTAGTACAGGCATGTTACCGGTGTCCTTCAATCATCTCAGTAGATTGGCTCATTAGTCTGTCCTCTCGGTATAGTAGAAATGATCATGCCAGATGACATCTTGAAGGTATCTTGATGTTGCCCCTACAATCAAGTTAAGATTTTACATCTTCAAGACTTTTCCCATATGTCATGCTTTAGCGCTATGGAAGAAAACACTTTTACATTGTGTTAGGTATATCAGATTAGGTTATCTAAATCACTTTATTGAAAGATTAAGCAAATTATTCAACTGGAAAGATAAATCAGGCAGAGTATCCCATTACCACTTTAACTACAAAACAAAACATAGCAAATTACATCACAATAATCATAAAAGTATACAAGAAAAATTCTACATTGTTCTTCACCATATCCCCCAAAAAATCATCCTTTTGGTCTCCTTGCAAGTACAGTTCATTGATCTGCACAACAGGAAAATATGGATTCCACATTACATATGGCTTATCCTTTCCAGACATATTTTGGGCAGCTTTTCAATTTACCCATTCTAGCTATTTTCTTGTACTTCTATAGCAAACAAGTTTTGGAAGGAAATATAAGAAATGCAATGCGTAGTTTTAAAGGATTTGGTCCATTACCATTCGCTGCAGCTTCTATCTCATTTTAAATAAATGAGGTCCTCAAAATGCAAATCTTGGAATCAAACTCAAAATGTGTAAGAGCTTATAAGCATATTCAGATAACAGGAAGCGAAATCTTCCACATTGAAAGCCATAATTATCAGGAATATACTGGGACAACGCTAAACAATTACTCAGATTGGACATGTAATGATTTCCTTTTATAGTTGGCATACATCTCTGTTTTCCCCTAAATTAGGTGAAAATGCAAAACATCAGGCAATTACTTAAACGTTCATGAGATTACCTATCATTTTTGTTCTTCTGCCCTTTTCTATCATTCTTATTGGAAAAAAAAGAACACATAAAGGGTCTGGTATTAATGCAGTATTATTATTATTCAGTACAAGACTGATTACAACGTTAGTTTAGTACATTTAATGTATGTTTTTTAAGCAGTCAAGAAATACTGTTTTCTTGGAAAATTTTCCCTACAAGAATTAAATTAGATTTAAAGCAGTGTTTTTTTTATTAACGTCTTGTTTTGAAGCTGAAATACTTTTAGAAGTTACTACTTAAGTTTTTTTTTTAGCAAGTTACTTTTAGGAATAAGGAACAGCATAAATCTGTGCTATGTTTTGATTGATATATTCACATTTATGTGGAAAATTTTTCCATTGTATGGCAGTTAGAAGCTCATCATATTATGATGATATGAAGCTGAAGATACCTCATTCCTCAGAATTTCCATTTAAGTTGAATAGGGTTTGGAGCAATACAATAAATAATATAAATGCTGTATATGATTTAAATATTAGCTTTAATAGCCGTTTTATAGCGATATTGCACATATGAAATCAGAGCTTATTTCATTATATCATATTTTGAATTTAAAAATGGAATGTATTATATGAAGATCACAGCCCACCAAGATGTTGGTGTTTAGCCAATCAAATTCTTTCACATCTGTTACCTAGCACAGCTCCATTGTGGGGTGAAATAGATATAGGGGTTAGGGGGTTGAGATTTAAGACAATGGTGTGCCAGGGTGTGTACTCATAAAAACACATAGCTTCAAACTTAATATAATTTACACAGTATCACTATACGCCATAGATAGGCAGGCCTTGTTCTGGCCAAAAAATCAGGAATTCTCAGCTATGTTGATTTTTAATAAAGATTTGAATCTCTCTCTCTATCTCTCTCTATATATCTCTCTATCTCTCTCTCTCTATCTCTCTCTCACTCTTCCTTGCTCTCACTCTCTCTTGCTCTCTCTCTCTCTCCCTCCCCCTCTCTTGATCTCACTCTCTCTTGATCTCACTCTCTCTTTTGTTCTCACTCTCTCTCTTGTTCTCACTCTCTCTTGCTCTCACTCTCTCTTGCTCTCTCTCCCTCCCTCCCCCCTCTCTCTCTCTTGCTCTCACTCTCTCTTGCTCTCTCTCCCTCCCTCCCCCCTCTCTCTCTCTTGCTCTCACTCTCTCTTGCTCTCTCTCCCTCCCCTCTCTCTCTATTGCTCTCTCTCTCTCTTGCTCTCACCCTCTCTTGCTCTCACTCTCTCTTGCTCTCACTCTCTCTTGCTCTCTCTCCCTCCCTCCCTCCCCCTCTGTCTCTCTTGTTCTCACTCTCTCTTGCTCTCTCTCCCTCCCCCTCTCTCTCTATTGCTCTCTCTCTCTCTTGCTCTCACTCTCTCTTGCTCTCACCCTCTCTTGCTCTCACTCTCTCTTGCTCCCTCTCTCTCTTGCTCTCTCTCCCTCTTGCTCTCATCCCCTCTTTCTCTCTCTCTTGCTCTCACTCTCTCTATTGTTCTCTCTCTCTCTTGTTCTCACTCTCTCTTGCTCTCTCTCTCTCTCTCTTGCTCTATCTCTCTCTTGCTCTCCCTCCCCCCTCTCTCTCTCTTGCTCTTAGTCTCTCTCTCTCTCTTGCTCTCTCTCTCCTTCTTACTCTCTCTCTTGTGCTCCCTCTATTCTTTGCTCTCTCTCTCTCTCTCTCTCTCTTGCTCTCAGTCTCTTTCTCTCTTGCTCTCTCTCTCCTCCTTTCTCTCTCTCTATTGCTCCCACTCTCTTTTGCTCTCACTCTCTCTTGCTCTCTCTCTCTTGCTCTCTCTCCCTCCCTCCCTCTCCCTCTTTCTCTCTTGCTCTCTCTCGCTCCCTCTCTTGCTCTCTCTCTCTCCTTGCTCTCTCTCCCTCCCTCCTCCCCTCTCTCTCTTGCGCTCACTCTCTCTTGCTCTCTCTCCCTCCCTACCCCCTCTCACTCTCTCTTGCGCTCACTCTCTCTTGCTCTCTCTCTCTCCCTCCCTCACTCCCCCTCTTTCTCTCTTGCTCTCTCTCGCTCCCTCTCTTGCTCTCTCTCTCCTTGCTCTCTCTCCCTCCCTCCCTCCCCCCTCTCACTCTCGCTTGCGCTCACTATTTCTTGCTCTCTCTCCCTCCCCCCACTCACTCTCTCTTGCACTCACTCTCTCTTGCTCTCACTCCCTTCCCCTCTCTCTCGCTGCCACTCTCACTCTCTCTTGCTGTCACTCTCACTCTCTCTTGCTCTCACTCTCTCTTGCACTCACTCTCTCTTGCTCTCACTCCCTTCCCCTCTCTCTCTCTCCCTCCCTCCCTCCCCATCTCTCTCCCACTCCCTCCCTCCCCATCTCTCTCCCACTCTCTCTCTCGCTGTCACTCTCACTCTCTATTGCTGTCACTCTCACTCTCTCTTGCTATCACTCTCTCTTGCTCTTGTTCCCTCTCTCCCTCTCTCTCTCCCTCTCAAACATTAGAAATTTACCTATCAATCGATCTATCTATCTATCTATCATCCAAAAGTAAAGTATTAATGAATTCTCATTATGCATATCCTATACTTTTATTTTCTTTGCTTTTCTGCAGTTTTTTTTGTTACTAATGTAATACTTTCTTCTGCTCCCAGTGTCTTTCCTTCAACGCTATAATGGAAGAACTTGGAATCTCTCTCAAGCATCCAAAAAGGTTAAAAAAAAAGTCAAAAGTAAAGGGCCGATCGTCATTTACAAGTATGCTCACGTGTCACCAGAGACGAATAATCAGGAAAGAAACTATGGCGTGAAAGCCGAACGTCAACTTAAAATCAATCCAGGATAAAATACTCACTGAGGACAATGCTGACTGGGGACTCTATCGGACGGATTTTTAAAGGATTGCGTCTCCTTTTTTTAAATTCTTTACATGATTTTTATAATGACATGTAGAAACCACACCCATTGAGAATGTGACATTCACTAGTGGATTGCTGACCAATTCAAAAATGAATTTGTATGGCCCATTAATGAACCATTCTATTCCTCTGTACAAATGATTTGTGTGCTTTCTAAAATAAAACACCATTTTTCAGTACAAAGTTGTTTTTTTGTGTATGTATCTTATTTTCTCCGTGTTCGCATTCTTATACATTATCGGTCACTGTAGTGATCATAAAGTCTTGCTTGTTTTTTAAATAAATGATTAGCAATCAAGTCAGTTTTGAATAACATTTGTCAATGTTTATTTTAAAGCTTACATTTGAACTTAAGTGTTTCATATCTGAGCAGATATGTTTCTCTCCACCTATGAGAGCGTTGTGATGGGATTCTCTGCCTCAGAGGTTGTTGTGATGGAATTATGAGCGCCTGTCTGTGTACTGGCCACGGCAGTCACACCTGGATTAAATCGGACACAATTCTGGGCCTCTGCCACCATTAGGTATCTAATTAAGGGGTGGAGAGAAGCAGCTCTGCTTGTCCTTGAAATACTAAAGTTTAAATGTAAGTTATAAATGCTACATTAAATTTATTTATTAAAGCACTGTTTTTATTGGTAATCCGTTACTAGAAAGAAAAAGAACAATTCTGGCCTCCTGGAGATATGTTGGCGTACTCAGAAGGGTTCTTGTTTTTTTCTGTATATACAGTGAAGTGTATTTATATCCACTGTAACATACTGGTGTCTGGTCCGGGTTGCCAGAACCACCCTTAAACTGATAAGCCCAGATAAGGGTAAAAGCGCAGTCCATTTGTGGGTTTTGGCACTGTACCCTAACTCATGCCATGTTCTGAAGACAGCTTGAAAGCAGAGCCCGTATGCCTGAAGGTTCCTATTTAAAGTGGGTTAGAGGCGAAAGCTGGTGTATGTCTGGCCTCATTTGCATATCACTACCCAGAATCCTTAGCAACAGTGGAAGCAGTGTTCATTGAAACAGTGGGAACACAGGTCCCCTGACTTTCTAGAGACATGTCGGTGTACTCGGAATATTTTTGACTTTCTTTGCAAAACAAACAAATGAACCATAATGTATTCCCCTACTGTGGCTCTTTAATATTTTAAGTGGAACCAAACAATAGCTGTGCGACAAATTCCCTGACATACTAGCATATAACACATCAGCTCCTTCTAGCTCTTTTCAGTTGAAACTGATGAAGGATTTGTGATTTTGTAAATGGATATTTCTAGAGCCATTTCCCCTTGGGCATGTCTGAGTTTGACTCACATAATAGTCTTTTTCTACTTTATTAATAAATAATGTTAAAAATCATAGCACCATGATCTTTTGGGCTTCAAAAATATTGTTTTCTGAAAATCTGCCTCCAGTTTATTGGAATTTTATTGCATGAAATCTAATTATTTTGTAGTTATTATTGCAAATTCAAAAAAAGTATAATAGAAACACAAATTTGGATGGCACATGTGAAGCAACAAGCCCATATAAGATGCTCATTTTATCCATATAAAACCTAGATATGTTTAATCTTCAACTTAAGCTTATACACATCTCTGGTATTATTAAAATAATTATTTTATAATTCTAGAAGTGTCTTAGTAACAAGTATTTCTTTTCCTCAGTTTATAATGTGGTATTTTTGAAAAACTTACATTGAAGTCCTAAAATAATGTCCACATATCCTGGGCAAACAAATCTGTTTGTGGATAAACAGAAAAATACTGACTCCAACTAGGTTACATTTCAATCCTTAAAATTAAACACAATAATTAATTTAATCAGTGCATCAAAGTAAATGTATATTTAATCTGTTACATTGTCTATGCTATAAATACTCAGCACAAAGTGACATATTTATGTTGTGAGAGGTCCATCCAGGTTTGTATGCCCCCTTTGCCACTGTTAACACTCCTCTATCCCACTTGCTATATATCCATCCTAAGATTACCAAACATCTAGATAAAAACATAAGTGACAGTATGTATATCTATGAACATATGCATTATGCCAGAGAGTGTCAGGCATATTACAGAAATGGCATGATGTATAGAAATGTGTGTGCGTATCTACACACTGCTTCATAGGATTGAGCTAGCAAATGTAAGCAGTCTGTGGTCGCCATAAGTGTCCATGCGTAGAATAGGAATTACAATATAGCACCCTCTGTACCACTATTTTCAGCAAACTGCCTACAAGTGTCTGAGAAGTTTGCCACCTTCTTGCTGTTTTTCTGTTGTGCTCTGAGAGTACCTATCAGAAATATAAAATCTGAGAATAACAGAAGAATGAAGTGGTTCTCCACAAGTTCTGAAACAACCTCAAGTGTTTTTGGCCAATGGAAAATCAGTTCACTATTAATAACTGATATACAGGTTCCCAAACCTAGTAGTCCAGATTTCTCTCAAATCAAAACTGTGGTGTTGCAAGTTCCCCTGGCATCAGTGACAGTTGCAAACTGGATGTTAACTGCTGGCAGAAGTCTAATTCCTGTTGAGCCCCAGGTTGCACTAGTAATATGTTCAGGTTCCATCTCTCACACCAAGCCTCAATATTTGGAACAGACAAATGAATCCCTAGCGTCAGTGCACACACACTTTCTTGGCAAACTGGTGTCAGAGGCGGGATTGGTGCTATAAAAGGGGAAAAGCTGAACAAGACAGGAAAAGTAGCACTAAACATGGCCCAATATGATAAGATCAGCATGACCGAACTCAGAGCTGATGCGGAGCAGGAGGTGCCTGTGCCAGATCTGCCATTATGGCAGCCTTTATAGGGAACAAGGAGTACCCAAGGACTCCAGGGATGCCCCCAAAGGTCCATGCTAAGGACCTAGAGGTGGAGAGGAGATATCGCTTCTGGATTGAACCTGCTGGGAGAAGGGTTGTTCTAAGCTCACAAAATGGAGTTGATGAGGACAGTCAGAGCAGAGGTTATCAGGGAGCAATCCAGCCAATCACTACATTACAGTCAGAGCTCAGCTGAATCTGACACACCACCCAGCAAGTTGCCCTACAGAGCCTTTCACCAATTTGATGATGCTGGGGGGACATTAACAGCTTTCTTTCAGTGGGAGGTGCGGTGCTTTGGGTGCCAACAACTGGGGCATCTGAAGCAAGACTGTCCCCATGTCCAGCCAGGAAATCCCGGAGATCCCCTCACCGTTTCCTGGGTGTAGGCGAATGGTTGGCAGACCACACAGCAATGGAGGACTAGTTATTTAATTGCAAGGATGTAGTCTGGTCCACGGAGAAGTATTTTGTTGCCCCTGTCCAGTTACCGGCAGGGTACTACCGTAGTCACCATGTTCTGCCTCTTACAAGCTCACAGAGGGTTTAGGGACTGACCATGATCAACCCAAGCATGGTGAGCCTCTCCGCTATCCAGAAGAATAAGTGGGTTGGTATTGTGGTAGCTGGAGGCCAGCAGCTACCCATTCCCCTAGCCTGGGTTCCTATCCACTGGAGCACGAGCAAAAGTACGAAAGAGGTGAGAGTCATGACTGGGCTCCCTGTGCAAGAATTGGGGAATAGCTTGGGGCCCATGGAGTAAGTGTTGTCATGTGGTCAACGTGACCCTAAGCCAAGTGGGCCACCACCAGGGAGACACAAGAGGCATCAGAGCCCGCCCTCATAACAGTAAGCCAGTTGCCAACTGGTAAAGATTAGGTCCATGAGCAGACTCGAATGAATTAAAGCATGAGGTAATGCAGGACCCTGCTTTAGAGGGTGTTAGGGCTAGAGCACTGACTGGGGAAACAGGACCTGAGGGGTGAGGTATATTTGGGACTGCAACCTGTTGTTCATAGTGATTAAACTACAGAGGGGTGAGCAGCCTTGGAGGGCACTACGACAGATTGTTGTCCTCAAGGAGTATCAGGCAGCTCAAGCCATTGCCCATGTCATTCCCTTAGCAGGGCACCAGAACAATTGCGCACTCACCAATGCCCGACTCACGCCTTTTTATTGGTCAGGAGTATCACAAGATGTCACTAGTTTCTGTGCTTTGTGTAATACTTGTCAGTGCTTTTGTGCTGTGGATGAGTGCCCCAGCCTCCCTTGCAGCCTATGCCTATCATATAATTTCCCTTGCACCGAGTGGCTGTAGATATTATTGGCCCCCCTTGCCAGGCCTAGTAAGTCGGGCAAGAGATGCATCCTATCTTTGGTGGATTAAGCCACTCGGTACCAGGAGGCTGTAGCTCTTGGCCACATTACAGCAGCAATAGTGGCTGATACCTTGGTAACCTTTGAGTCACAACCACTCTATTTTCTTGGCAGAGTGCCAGAGACTGTGAAAGGAATTATAAGGAACAATGAGATGTTAGATCTAGGGGTCATCAAGATATCCTTTAAGAAGGATGATACTACCTGGTTATGTGTGGACTTTATGACAAGATGACTACTGACTAGAGATGTTGCGGACAGTTCGCCCGTGGAATATTCGCTGCGATTTTGGCACTTTCGCGCTCGCATCGGACGGCGGACACATGCGCTTTTCGGTCCACCCCCTATTCTTTATCATTGAGGAAACTTTGACCCTGCACCACAGTCAGCAGACACATTCCAGCCAATCAGCAGCATACACTCCCTTCCAGAGCCTTCCATCTGAAGGACAGCATACATTTTAGAATCATTCTGAAGCTGCATTCGTTGTGAGAGGACAGATAGTGTAGCTGCTGGAGATTTAATAGGGAAATAGATAGCCAGGCTGTGTATTTAGCTTCCACTACAGACCTGAAGGACTCATCTGATATCTGCTGCAAGGACAGCAACCCAAAAAGCCCTTTTTAGGGCTAGAACATCATTTATTTTATTTTATAATTTTTTTATGTGTAATCTAATTGCACATGCCTGCCTGCCAGCGTGTGTGTGTGACAGGCTAACACCTAACAGCTTATATTGTGCTTATTTTCCCTACTCATACCTGGTGGTGTACCATACATTGAAAACAACCCTTTTTTCCTTTAATCTAATTTCAGTTGCCTGCCTGTGTCAGGCTCACAGCTTATATTGTGCTCAGTGAAATAAAACAACACTTTTTTTACTGTAATAGATTGAATAGCAATTGCCTACCTACAGGCGTGTGTGTTAAGCCTATTGCATCTACTCTGACAACTTTTGCCAGTCCACAATGATGTGGTTAAATGGACTTGTTTGCCTGTATGATGCAATATAGCCTAAACTAGAGTACTAATACCGCACATTAGGTTTTTTTATCACAAATTATGACAACGGAAATGTTAGCTATTTCATGCCTTGGTAACAAAATGAAAAACTTAAAGAGTGCTTTTTAGAATGTTTCTGCCACTATTCTTATTTAACCCAATAGGGAAAGCCAACTGGGGGCTGTACATACGGTAAAACCCCAGGCGTGGATCACAAGGAAATCCCACCAGGTTTCAGTGGATATACAGTAAAAAGTCCACAGACCCTTATTGGAATGGCAGGTTTTTGTAATGTAAAGTCACAAATCAAGATACATCATGTCTAAATATTCAATTTTAATATGACCTCGCAACCAACAGATTTCAAGAGAAAAAAAAGTGGATACATATTTGAGAAAAATTAAAAAATATATATTTATAAGGCCGCAGATCCCTGTATTAAAGGCATACACAAAACTGCTGGTGAATGGCTTGCTCCAGCCCTACACCTTTGGGTTAAATTATAAAAGTAATGCATGCTTTAGGTGGTTGTTTATGCACTTATTTATATATACATGTTTTAACTAGGTGACTTATTTACTCATTTACTTTTCAATGTAATTGTCATATACAAGTTTTACTCCAAGAATAGCCAGAGTAACAGATTCTCAGCTTCCTGAGTCTCCCTCTTTCTTCCTGTTCTCTCTCATGTACGTTGTCATGTTTCACAGATGTGATGATCTTCACACCATTACTATAATACTGTTACACTAGTTGTGTTAAGCCCCTGTGTCTTGGCCATATGTCATAGCTGCTCAAAATGTTAACTTGCATTGAGAGAGAACCGTAAGAAAGGGGGGAGTTCTAGAAACTGGCAACCTGGTACTCTGGGGGATACAATGAGGATGAAAAAAAAAATCTATTTAGCTAACCTAATTAAAAACAAAGAATGCCTAAAGGGTTCCTTTAAGTACCATTGTGTCATATTAATGTTATGCTCTCATGAACAAGTTGATTTAATAATGGGAGAAATGATGACAGGCATTTTCATGGCTTACATAACTGATAATGATGATGGTCACATACTTCACAAACATTAATTATTTCTCAAACTATCATTGTCCTTTACCACAGCAACACAGGTGAGAGTAAAGTTTATTGGACCAGAAAGTGAGGCAAAAAAAGATATTACACATCGTAACCGGAAGAATAAAAACTGACTCAATATAGAGCAAAACAGTGTATTTATTTTTTATTTAGGACAATATATATAGGACAAAAATGGTCCTTTAACTAGTAGCATATTTAAAAAAAATAACTTTTAGCCAGTGAATTTCAACCTTCCTAGATTTCCTCTGATCCTTATAATATGTAAATTAGGAACTGACCCAGATGAAGGCAAAACAACTATTTAAACACTGTCAATTGTCCTGTCTGTTCTCAAAAACTGTAATCAGATTATTTCCAACATCCTACCTCTTCTAGTTAACTGTCATTACCTTGTATGCTATTTTTATTTAAAATTGCATCCAATCCCATTTAAAGTTATCTTTTGATTCTGCTGTCACAATCTCCTTTGGTGGTGAGTTCCACAATCTGACAGACCTTCATTCGTAAATCCACTTTATTTTATATAGCACATTCTTTTAAAACAGATTTACACCAAAAAATTGTTTTACTACATTACTGAAAAGACAAAGCCACAGCAAGGAAAGTTGCTGAGAATATTCCATGTAGATAATTTTCTCTTGAATGGGCGACCTGCATGAAGTATTAAATTGATTTTTACTTTCTCTTTCAAGTGGATCACTGGAAAAAATACAATTAAATATGGCAGTCTAAGAAATGTCATGGAGTATGATGACAAGCTGGGTGACTGGTATCCTATTAACCCTTTCACCACACACCAAGTTGCCTAACTGTAGCTGTTTTTGTGATGTATATTCATCTATGGATAATGTATGTCTCAGATAAAATGGCCATTTACCTCATTGTAAGGTCTCTTCATGGGGTGAAAGAGCACAATATTGTATGTTAAAATTATCTATTTTTTTTTAGTTACACTAATAAACAATAAAAAAATCTAAAGTTTAAGCCTCTGTTTACATACAAAGTGTATCCTGCCTACTGAGTGATAACAGACAGCTGAGCTGCATGGTGGGGTGATTGTCTTTAGGGAAGACAGTGATTGATAGTAGTTTTTCTCAGGACTGCACTGACCAGTTAACCTGACCTGTTTAGGTGTGTTAAGCAATAACTTTTTTTTTGCTGTCTACACAGACAGCACTGGGGCTAGCAGATCACTGGTCTGCATTGTTCAAATTCCAGACAGGCAAGAGAGCAGAAACCTGAATTTTCTGCTATAAGAAATTATAAAAATAACAAGTCTGTTCCCTTTAAACTGGAAATGTAAGCAGTCTTAACATTGACTTGAATGGGGCACACACCCCTGCAATCTGATTGGCTGCAGTAGTGCCAAATCAAGTGGGCAGACTATTACACATGTAAAGACAGATTTTATTTGATTTGACTTATCAGTGAAAAATGCACGTATTTCAAAAATTCAAAAATTATCTCAACATACTTTTAGGAGATTTTTACTGTGATGTGGTCCACTGTAGATCAAAAAAAAATGTAAAGTATCTAAAAACACCATTAGCAGCTGTGTAAACTGTGACCATAAGCAGCAATCTGTGGTAAACTTAATAATATAAGAAATATTTGGTATTATGTGTTTAAAAAAATGAAATGTTTTATTTAATGAAACCATACTAGAAAGGCGCGAACACTTACTTACAGTGTCCTAAGTGTTTAGAGAGGCGCTGACATGGAGCGCAATGCTACACTATTTAGAGTCAATATTGTCAGTGGATATAGTGCTATAATTAGATGCTGCATATAAGAATTAGATATTTTAAGTAATAATGTACTAAACTGATAATAATTGAATGATACAAAGTTCACTATGTGGCCATATAGAACCCGATTCAATTTAAAGCCCACATCTCGCGGTATACAGGCCATATATCTGCGGGCGAAAGCCGAAACCGTAATCCATGCATTCGGAAGTAGCATTACAGGGCGGGAACATGATCAATTATGCAAGGCCATAACTACCCATTTAGAAACAGCCAATAGAAAATGAGACATCATCATTAGGTCAATAAAACATGGAGGTTACATGTCTATCAATATTGGGGGTCCAATATGCGATTGGACTGGCAAAACCGCAAAATACAAATTAATAAAAATTAATGCCAATACTGTTCTAGTTCATGTGGGTCACCTAATATGTGTTAACTCATTGATTCCCGAGATCGATATAACCCCAATATGAAATATAAAAATTTTTTATTGACGATTTGAGAGCTTGAGACTGTTGTGCAATTAATTCTAATGTCTATCATCGCTTTCCCCATCATTTACAGCGCAGTATTTATTTTTTATTTGCATTTACAGTGCTGTGGACAGGGGTTAAACCCCCTTGCGAGATCCATATGTTACTCTGAGGATTTTCTCCTACATTTGACATTTACGGTTGTGACAGCATTTGCGGGCTTGGGGAATTGTAGCAGTTGAATAGCGATTTGCGATTTTAGGAATCAGATCCCTTGCAGACGTGAAAGATCAAAGGCTACGGTAGGCTGTAAGTTCCGGGTTTAACCATTACAAAGTTTTCAAGGCTGTAAGCCGTTTTTAGCTTGCAAAAATCCTAAATTAACTTACGGGCACGATTACGAGCTCCAGTAACTTACAATTGCACAATTAAATTGTGTTCATAGTTTTTAATTTGATTATTGGGATCAAATGAGCGATCAAATAGGGCGATCATGACAGCATCAAAACAGAAAGGAGGTTTAGCAACTCCTGACCTTCTACGATACCATAAGGCGGCAAGATTAGCCCAAATGGCTAAATGGTATATTAAGATAGCTCCCAAGTTTGGGTGGAGATAGAACGTCAAGTTTTATGGGACCAAAATATTCTCCTGAACCAAATACTATGGCTAAGCATCAATCAGAGTATTCATTTAAAATCCCTTCCGATGTGTCTGAGTCACTCCACCGTACTATGGAAGCAAATCAACAAGAGAACTCCTCTACTACAAAATGGCTCATGGCTAACGCCATTATGGCTACCCCATGCAGACTTATCAATCAATACAAATACCCAATTTGCTTGGTGGATTAGAAGTCAGATCACAATTGTTGCAGATGTACTGTTAGAATGTCAAAACTGGTCTCCATCGGACTTTGGCATAAATCACTGATTGCCACACAAAGAATGGCTTAACCTGATGATAATTAGCACACAAGTGAGACAAACTGCAAAAAAATAATAATAATTAACTAGCAAAACTCCCTGTGAGCATTGTTGCTTACACAACTCAAAAGGTAAAAAAACTCACTATTCTTTATAACTACCTAAGTGAATAGGCCACGCCTATTAATTTGTCCAATGGGGCCTCCTGGGAGGCTGAGCTCAATATCAGCCTAGATGATGAACAATGGGGTATAATTATCAAAAACGCAGCAAACTTCTCTTTAAACAGTATATTGAAGGAAAATGTTTACAAAACTATCTTGAAATGGTACCTTTCCCCAGCTAGACTCCACTGTTCAAATAATCAGTTGGATGGCAATTGCTCCAGAGGTTACAACACCATAGGTTCCTTAAAACATATGTTATGGGATTGCCCCAAAGTTCAGAAAATTTGGATGGCGACCTATAATACCCTGGAGAAACTATGGGATACAATTATTCCTCAAAAAACAGAAGAGGCATTATTAGGCTTACCACTCCCAGGTCTATCAAAAATGCACAATTTCTATTGAATCAGATATTTCTGGCTACTATAAGCATAATTGCAAAACTTTTGAAAAAAACATTCCAGCCTTTGAGGAGGTTCTATGGAAGATTGAGTTTATTCTCTCCATGAGTGTCTTATCTGCTGAGATAGATGCAAGATAGAGGAAATGGGCCTCCTGCTGGGATATGTGGCCGCTGAGAGTTGGCCGATGAGGTTGGTGAATGAGGACCTTGAAAGTGGGTAATATCTTTCCTTCTTTTTCTTCTTTCGTTCTTCTTTTTATATATTTTTTTTTATTTTGTATTGTTAGAATACTGCTCAGTGTTACATTAGAAATACTAGGAGAAGTTAAGTGTACTTCTTTAACAAAAACAAGAATGAGTGAGAAGGAGTTGCAGTAAATGTGTTTATTATAAGCTGTAAAGTGTCATACTACAATGTGTTGTGTTCTTTCATTATGAAGACATTTTCAAATGCATTGTAACATACTTTTCACATAATAAAAATGTATTAAAAAAAATAAAAAAATATTAATAGCTAAATTTTATAATCTGTGCTTCAAGAGCCATGGCAATTCATGGAATAAAACATAAACTGTGAACATGAAAACATTTATAAAGAATATAATCATTTTTGAATACTCTATTTATATTTAGAATATTCCATCTTGTCTGGTTTTATCACCTCATGAAGTCCAAGGGGTTTGCTTTTCTTCTTTTGTTAATGCCCTTCTCACACACGCAGCCTTTACCAAAATATCATGAATATCTCCAGAGCCCAACAGGGACATCAATTTTATTTATTTTATATAGTTAAAAACTAGCTTTACAACTTTTTCTCTGCCAAATGAAGCTCTTTTAAAAGAGAGACTTCCATTGTACAGTAATCCTGAAGTCATACATTTGTTATGTATCCTAGAGAACAGTTTTTAGACATTAAACAAGTTTTTCTTTGTTGAAAAAATTAAAATAGTTCTTTAAACCCTGACCAATGCAAAGTGTTTTTCGACCAACATCAGGACCTCCTCCTGACTCACTCAAAGTAGGGTGTGTCCGGTCACTGCATCAGTTGAGTTATGGAGCTCTATGGAGAAATCAGTTACTCCCTCTACTGATTGTATCTGATATAATATTAATATTTCAGAAAAAGGTACTGATATTTTTAACCATTAGAGCTCTGGGAACCTTTCCTGTTTTGTCCCTGCCATCAGTGGCGTGCAGTGGCCTGTAGGTGGTGCAATGGTGGTGCACCAAGACTTTGCCCTATCTGTTCTTAGGGTTAGGGGCATGGGTGTAGGAAATGGGGTGGGGTGGGGGGGTGAGGTGGACAAACTGCCCCCAAAATTTTTGTTGTGTGTATGTATGCGTATCGAAGCTGTTAAGTGTTCTGTGAGCTGTATCTCCCCCCCCCCCCCCCCCCCAGAATTATTTTGGTTCCTACACCCCTGGTTAGGGGTTAGGTTTAGAGTTAGGGGTTAGGTTTGGGTTCAGGGTTAGGGTGGTGGCCGATGATAAGCTTTACATAGTAAAAGTAGTGGTGCTATTATTTTACTATATAAAGCCTACCTTAACTCTTAATCCTAACCCCTAACCCTAAAACGTAAATCTAGCTCTCACTCTATGAACAAATGGAACAAAGTGCCGGCACACCACAGTTACGCCACCTACTGGCCGCTGCAGGCCTCTGCTGACAGGGTCACAAAAGGAAAGATCAAAATCTGATTTTTCATTCAAAGAAAAAGTTTGTGGTGTTTAAAATTTGCTCTTATAATACATGATAGCAAATCAATGACTTCAGTGTCCTTCCCATAACTAGGCTGCTGCAATTAGAGTAACTGACAATGACCCTATATATGTATCGTCACTTATTAAAGTTAACCTTCTCTTTGTCCTTAATACTATCAAACTGATTTACCAATATTAATTAAATGGCCTCATTATCTCACATGATAAATAACATGCTTTGATTAATATACTCTTAATTGTTAATCAATGTCTATGGGTTACTAGTTGATAGTATGACATTGAGAGTCATTGGCTTCACTTGCATGTGAAAGTCTTCTGAATAAATAAATCCCCGGTGAGGGTGTATTATTGCTCTCTAGCGGGAGAAACAGCTGGAAGGTCCACTAAATCATCCACATTATCTCCAGCAATATTGTGGTGAAGAGTTATTGTGTAGTACACGGCCGGTTAAAGCAGTATCTGCTATTTTCCAGGTGAATACTGCAGCATAGATTTAAAATAGGATTGAAAACAGGTGCAGACCCATAAGAAATAAGGTATAAACCTGTCTCCCATTGAAAGGTCGTTAATGTGATTTACAAGACACTACTATCAGAATTAATAATTTATTGTACAAGTGTGGTGTAAGGGGAAACCTATGTGTAATTATTTTAACACGTTAGCTTTGCTTATAACTATTAAGGGCTACTATAATTGTCCAGGTTTTATAATTGTTATGTAGTGCTGCTGTCCATAGGGTAACGGAGATTGACATGACTGATCTCACCGGACCTCGGACATGACTGATCTCACTCCCTCTATCTGACCACCACCTCCATACCTGCAACCTCACCACACCAACTATGTACCTCCTCCAAAGAAACCTGGGAGCACTCAACCCTCAACACCTCTCCACTGTGCTACAACCCATTCTCAGTCCCCTCATCACCCTCACCTGCCCTAACACTGCCACCTCACAATACAACATGACTCTATCTTCCACACTTGACAAACTTGCACCCATAACCACAGCAAACGAGTTAACTCTCGTTCTCAACCATGGCGCACCACACAAATACGCTATATCCAGAGGTGCTCCTGCTCTCCGAATAATAATGGAGGAAATCTTAAACCTCTGCCAACTTCCTCCATTCCAAGTTTGTTTTGCTCTCCTACTTCTCTGGCCTTAATCTTGCCAAACAACACTACTTCACATCATTAAATCTGTCCTCTTTTCTGCCCTACCCCACCTCCTGCTCCCTCCTGTCAAACTCTCCTCTCAGCGTAGCCTTAATATACCATCCTCTCAAAAAACACCAACAACTAGCCTTACCCTTCCCAAATCCCACATCCATCATGGACTCCTTTGACATTGTAACTAAGGATGATGTCTCTAGTCTTCTTTCATCCTCACGACTTAAAGTTTCTCCACATGAGGCCATTCCTTCACCACAATAGCAACATGCCATAGTTACATCCATTCTAAAGAAACCCTCATTTGACTCAGCTTCTCCATCTAACTATTGCCAAATCTCCCCAATTCCTCTGGCTTCAAAACTGCTTGAGCGACTCATTTACAATTGTATTATGCAATTTATTTCCTCCAACTCCCTCCTTGACCCTTCCCAAACTGGCCGCTATAGAAACAGCTCTCATTAAAGTCACTAATGACTTGCTCAAAAAGTCAGTTCTCTATCCTAATACTTCAGGATCTCTCTTCTGCCTTCCACACAGTTGGCCACTCTCTTCTTATCTGAATTCTCCGCTCTCAAGTTCTACCTTGAAGATGGAACATTTAGGTCTCGATTCAATTGATCTATTGTTGTTTACGCGAGCCTATAAACTAATTTGCTATTCAATTGGGATCTTTTTGCGATCTACGGGTTACAGGCTGAAAATCGCTGCGGTTGTCAAACTCGTAACTTACAACCCATCTAAGCCTTTGATCTTACCAGCCCACAAGAGTTACAATCGCAAATCGCTATTCAATTGCTACAATTCCTCAAGCCCGCAAATATTTTCCCACCTGTAAATGTCATATGTAGCAGGAAATCCTACGAGTACCAGATAGGACTTGCAAGGGGGTTCGTAGCACTGTAAATGCAAATAAAAAAGATCAATACTGCACTGTAAATGACGGGGAAAGCGATGAAAGACATTAGAATTAACTGCTCAACAGTCTCAAGCTCGCAAATCGGCAATCAAAAATCATTTTTTTTACGTTTCATTTCGGGGTTATATTGATCTGGCGAATCAATGAGTTAATACATATCAGGCCACCCACATGGACTAGAACAGTGTCGGCATTCATTTTTATTATTTTTGTATTTTGCGGTATTGCCACTCTGATCGCATATTGGTTCCCTAAACGCTAATTGATTGACGGTCTAATTTTTCTATTGGCTGTTTCAAAATGGGTAGTTAAGGCCTTGATTAATTGATAATTTTTTTTGCCCTGAACTGCTACGTACGATTGCATGGTTTACAGTTTCGGCTTTCAGCCTGTAACTTGCGGGATTGTTCAATTGAATAGCATCGGAATTGTATCAGAGTTCAAACCCGCAGCAAGCCCGCAGACATACGGGCTGTATACCGCGAGATGAGGGCTTCCAATTGTATGAGGCTCCTTGACTGCAGAGGAAGCTTTCACTGCTACAATTTTTACCATTATGACTTTTCTTTTTTAAAAAGAGCATAATGTGCTTAAATGACTTCTTGAAGTGTTTTTTATTTTCAAATAATAGGCGAAAATCTGGAAAATGCAGCAAAATGCAAATTTCTCTATATGTTGAGCTCTATATTTTGAATCAGTTTATAATAGACATGAACAATAAACAAAGTCAAAACAAAGAGATACAGAAACTAAAGACAATGCAACCTCCAAATGTCAATGAATCATGTTGACATTGCGGCCTTTATTTAAAGATTTTATTGTTCTGTTAGAAGGAAGGTAATAATGCCAGTGCGGGTGATGTATGAGGGTACTTACACATCATTGGGAAGTGCAGATATGATTATAATGTGTGATGTTTACTATATAAACTGTTTGTTTCTCCTGACTTCTCTTTTTTCAGTGTGTGCGCGTACCTGTGTGTGTTTAAAAGGGCCACTGCAATGGATCAGTTGTCATTACGTCTATGTAGAAGAGCTCAGGATAAACAACTTTTCAATTAATAATGATTAAAAAAGTTTATTTGTGATGGGAAAACCCACACTGTTTTCCTCTGATCCGTTTCAGGCTGTAGTAATGCCAGTAAAGATATGCAGTAAATAGGCAGCTGCATGGATGCCAGCTCCAGTCTATGGCATAATATGAAAATATTTTAAAACATGCTATTTTAAATAAATGATACAAAAATTGGGACTTTTAGTGAGTTAATGTGGAGTCCTAGGACAAGAACTAACAATGAGCAACTACATATTGTTCCAAATGCTATATTTACTCATTTAAATGGCCAATATAAGCACAATATACAGGGTTGTGTGTATCTAGTTTACCAAGAAATGTGAGTCAACAATAAAGTAATATTTGTGAAATTAATTTTACCTACCGGCTATGCTGATACTATATCCATCTCCCTCTTGTCTCATGTTTATCTTAAGTTGTCTGGCAGCTGTTTTTTTTTATTAGCCGTTGACCATGCATACCCCCTTTTGGATTGCTACCTTGTCGTGGTGATGGGCTTGTGTACTTCGATGAAGCTATGAGCTATGCCATGTAGGGTCAGCCAAGATGGTCAGGTCATGGCAGAGAAGTCAACAATCGTGGCCCACTGGAGAAGGAACTGGCAACCCACTCCAGGATCTTGGACAGGCACTACCAGAGACATAACAATATGGCACCGGAAGATGAGCCCCTCAGGTCAGAAGGTGTCCACCCCATTACTGAGGAAGTGGGCAAGTACAAGTAACACCAGATCTAATGAAGTGATTGGGCTAATGCTGACACCCAGCTGCGGATGTGTCTGGAGGAGAAAGGAAAGTCCAATGCTGCAAAGATCAATTCAGAATAGGAACCTGGAATGTTAGAACTATGAACCAAGGCAAACTAGATGTGGTCAAGAATGAAATGACACAGTTAAACATTGATATCCTGGGAATTGGTGAACGTAAACGGACTGGAATGGGACATTTCACATCAGACAACAACCAGATCTTTTACTGTGGTCAAGAATCCTGCAGAAGAAATGGAGTAGCCATCCTAGTCAATCAAAGAGTGGCCAAAGCAGTGCTCTGTTACAACCCAATAAATGACAGAATTATTTCAATTTGAATATCACAGTGATATAAGTTTATGCTCCAACCACGGATGCTGAAGAGGCTGAAGTTGTCCAGCTCTACGAAGACATTCAACCCGTCATAGATATAACACCAAGAAAAGATGTTACTATCATCATAGGAGATTGGACTGCTAAAGTAGGGAACCAAAGGACACCTGGAATAACTGGCAAATTTGGCCTTGGAGTACAAAATGAAGCAGGTCAGAGATTAGTAGAATTCTATCAAGATAATTCTCTGGCCCTAGCAAACACCCTCTTCCAACAGCCATCGAGACAACTCTACACATGGACATCACCAGACGGACAACATAGAAATCAGATGGACTATAAACTTTGCAGCCAAAGATAAGAAATAAGACCTGGAGCTGACTGCGACTAAGACCATGAGCTTCTTATTGCAAAGTTGAAAATTAAACTGAAGAAAAGAAGGGAAACCATCAGACCAAGTAGATACAAAATAAAAATTATCCCCTGTGAATATGCAGTAGAAGTAAAGAATAGATTTAAGGAACTAGACATGGAAGATAGAATGCCTGAAGAACTTTGCAACATAATCCAGGAAACAGCAACAAAGAATATACCTAAACGAAAGGAATGTAAGAAGACAAACTGGCGGTCTGATGAGGCTTTGAAAGTAGCCCAGGAAAGAAGGAAAGAGAAAGGTAGTGGAGATAAGAAAAGATTTGTCCAACTGAATGCCGAATTCCAGAGGATAGCAAAAAGAGACAAGGAGACATTCTACAATGAGTGATGTTAAGAGGTTGAAGAAGATAAGTGAATGGGTAAATCAAGAGATCTCTTCAAGAAAATTGGGAAACTAAAAGACACCTTTCATGCAAAAGTGGGAGTGATAAAATACAAAAATGGTAGGGACTTTACAGAAGAAGATCAGATAAAGAAGAGGTGGCAGGAATACACTGAAGATCTATACAGGAAGGATCTTAACAGCAGGAATTACCTCAATAATTTGTCCAATGAGTTGGAGCCAGAGATCTTGGAGAGTGAAGTGAGATGGGCCCTAGGATGTCTTGCTGATAATAAGTCTGCACAAGGTGATGGAATCTTAATTGAACTATTCAAAATTCTACAAGATGATGCTGTGAAAGTGTTACTTGCTCTATGCCAACACATTTGTAAAACTCAACAATGGCCAATTGACTTGAAAAGGTCAGTCTACATCCCAATCCCAAAAAATGCAGTGCCAAAGAGGGCTCCAATTATTGAGCAATTGCACTCATTTCACATGCCAGCAAGGTAATTAAGATAACCTTAAGATTCTACAAGCTCGACTCCAACAATATATGGACCGGGAACTACCAGATGTGCAAGCCGGGTTCCGCAGAGGAAGAGGCACAAGAGACCAAATTGCTGGATAATATTGAAAGCAAGAGAGTTCCAAAAAGACATTTACTTCTGCTTCATAGACTATTCTAAAGCATTTGACTGTGTGGATCACAACAAAATGTCCTTAAAGAGATGAGAGTACCAGATCATCTCATCCTCCTCCTAAAGAATCTGTATGCTGACCAAGAAGCCACGGTCAGAACTGTACATGGGACAACAGAATGGTTCAAGATCGGAAAAGGAGTGCGACAAGGTTGTATATTGTCACCTTATTTATTCAACTTATATGCAGAGTACATAGTGCATAAGGCTGGACTGGATGAATCCAAAATCGGAATCAATATTGCTGGAAGGAATATCAACAGATACGCAGATGATACTACTCTGATGGCTGAAAGTGAGGAGGAACTAAAATACTTATTGATGAGGGTAAAAGAAGAGAGTGCAAAAGTTGGCCTGCTGCTCAATCTTAAAAAGACGAAGATCATGGCCATCGGCAATTTCACTTCCTGGCAAATAGATGGGTAAGAAGTGGAGGCAGTGAAAGATTTTATTTTCCTTGGATCCAAGATCTCTGGAGATGGTGACTGTAGTCATGAAATTAAAAGACATTTGCTTCTGGGGAGGAAAGCCATGGCAAGCTTGGACAAGCTTGTAAAAAGTATTAAACTATCAACAAAGGTCTGCATAGTTCGAACTATGAAATTCCCAGTAACATACGGATGTGAGAGCTGGACCATAAAGTGCCAGAGAATTGACGCCTTTGAATTGTGGTGTAAGAGAAGACTGCAAGAAGATCCAATAAATAAATACTTAAGGAAATCATGGCAATCTGTTCACTAGAAGGTATGATCAGGAGGCTGAAGCTCAAATATTTTGGCCATATTATGAGACAGCAGGATTCCCTAGAAAAGACTCTGATGCTGGGAAAGATTGAAGACACAAGAAGAAGGGGGCGACAGAGGCGGAGATAGATAGATGAGATCACTGAAGCAATGAACATGAACTTAATGGAGCTCAGAGGGGCAGTGACTGAGAGATGCACCTGGCGTGCTGTGGTATTTTTCATTCTCATATGAGCACGTCTACTCTTTCTGCAATAATTAAAAAGGTCAAAATTATTAACAGCCTAATTAAACTGGGTCTAAGATCAAACCCTTAGCCGGTAAATCCAATTTTATTAGTTACGGCTATTAAACTGCGCTCTTAACTCGACCCAACCCGTGTTAAGATGCATGACGGCCGAGAATAGACTACGTGCGGAGCAACGTTGAAATCTTTTGATCTGTCAAGCCTGTAAGCGCTAATTGCTCAACGTAGCTATTAAATTGCTAAGATGTCATGGGCGAGCAAGCCCGTAACACGCAAATAGAGCCCAAAGGCCAACATGTACTCTAGAGCAACCGCAAGGGGTAAAGTCTAATCACTCTACTGTACATTTATTAAAAGGGAAAGTGATGTTAGGTCTTAGAATTAATAGCACAACATTCTCAAGCCCGCAAATCGGCCCCTTTATTTCAGTAATATCTTTTGCGTTATATCGATCGCTGCAATCAATGTGTTACGACTTATACTGTAACTCGCATGTAATAGAATATCATATTTATGGCTTTATTAATATTGCATTATTTCTGGCCTGTGGGTCCAATCTCAAACTGGATTTAAGGCACCTACGACTTTGAAATGTACCCTCCCCTTTTTCAGTGACGTAACGCTAACAATCTCTTTTTCCATTGGCTCCATCTGAATCCGTAACTACGAGATTCCTTAATTGTTTTTGTTCTAGCCCGCAACACCGACGGCCGCCAACTGGTTTACAAGATAGCGTCTCTCGCAGCCCACGACTCACGAGACACTTTCATTTATCCTCTTTGATCTTTGTTAATTGTTTTACTCCACCCCAGGTACTACAGTATTGTGGATAAATCCAATAGGGTATGACTACAGTATATTTTGAATATTTACAGCTCTTAAAACATACATTTGAACTTTAGTGCTTCAGCTATCCTGCTTTTACCAACCCTGGGTTAGCAGAAGATCTGCCCAGGAGGCTGTGCTGATAGGAGTCTTTATCTGCCGACTTCCAAGCATTAGCAACTGCAGACAAACTTAGACTGATCAGAAACAAACCTTAAAACAGCCTCCTGGACATATCTTTTCCCACCCATGGACACCTAATGGTGAATGAAGAGATGTAGTCCTGATAGCCCCTGAAATAAATTAAAATGTAAATATTAAGATACAATTAATATTTTTTTCAGATACTTTTAGTACTAGACTCGTATTTTCTGTTGTATCATCACCAATGAAAATGAAAAGTGTTCCCTTCAAATGAACATGAAATAAAATATAGCCACAATCTTGATTGAAGAAGCTAACAAAATGTGCCATTAAGTAAAAATTCTCATTTAATTCAATATCATCTTAATTTATTCCATAATAATAGCTAACCTTACTGATTCATCAAGTCAAGAGCTTTTATTTAGCATATTCGTTCTGTAAGTCGACTTTGATTTTACTCATCTTATCTCAAATATTTTGCATAAAAAAATGTCATTTGCCAAGAACAGCATGCGAAATGTCTCAGCCCAGCTGGTTTTCTGCCGCTATCTACCCAGATGTGTGGTCAGGAAATCAGTCACAGAATACGCAATCAGAAATTACTACAACAATTATAATGTGCTGTGTATGACTGACACACAACATCAATGTATCATTTACTCTTCAAGTATTCATTCTCTGGGTCTGTAGCCTCAAGACATTCAATTATACATCTCAAGATGCAAAGATATATGGGAATAAATGATGATGAGAACAAGCAGTGAGATGACATAGACACTTCTGCGCCAACAGCTGCTTAAAAAGGAAGGATATTAATGAGATCAGATGTATTCTTGTTATCTATTTTACTTAATAGCAGCAATCATATTTTATATGTAATATGTATAAATATATAAATATGTATATAAATATATATAGAATATGTTTGCACTAAATTTATATATATATATATATATATATATATATATATATATACAAATACATAAACATACCCCACCACACACACACACATACTGATTTTTATATGTTTGCATGTATTTAATATAAGTTATTTTACTGCCTGTGTATACAATTACCTGTATCCCCCCAGAATTATTCTGGTTCCTACACCCCTGCACATATGCACACACATACACATGTATATGTGTGTGTTTATGTCGTTCAGTTGTGTCTAACTCTGTATTCATGGCAGAGATACTGGATTGGTTGGCAGTTCCTTCTCCAGTAGGCTACACCATACAGATCCTGGTATTCCTAGGTGGTCTCCCATCCAAGTACTAACCGTGCCTAACCCTGCATGACTTCAGGGTGGTGGGATCTCTTGGTTCCCTGACTGAAATCAAACGTAGGTTGCAGCAGTGAAAGAACCAAATCCTAACCACTGGACCTCCAGGAAACGCTCTCAAACCTTAATCCTTGCTATATGATTGTTTGCCCCACCACGTGGGCCCTCATTCAAAAGGGTAGATGTGTAAGTGCTAATGAGGGCAATGTTCTTCTAATTACTGATAAATACATCAGATTAACAAGATCCTGGAAAGTTCCTTACCAAGGGCCTCATTAAATTGCAATTTGGCCAATTGAATAGGGCTCTAAATAAGCACATAACATATTTTTTACAGAAGTTTTTAGTTAGTAAGCATCTATCCAAAAGCAAGGTCTTCACTAACTAAAAACATCTTTAAAAAAATAAGCTGTGTGCTTATTTAGAGCCCTATTCAATTGGCCAAATCGCATTTGAATGAGGCCCTTGGTAAGGAACTTTCCAGTATCTTGTTAATCTGATGTATTTATTAGCAATTAGAAGACCATTGCCCTCATTAGCACTTACACATCTACCCTTGAGTAATGGAGTTAGCGAAAAGAGGGCCCTGGTGCAAAATAATTTGCAACTTCTCCACACAAAGTAGGTGCCTGTAAGGGCTGAATAACAAAAAGCTATCACCTTTCTATAAAAATAATTATCTGCCCCTCTCCCATAATAATTAACAGTTCCCTTTTACTCCAGGCCTCTGCCAAAGGTGGACACTGGTGGTTTGCACCTGCTGCACCAGCAGTTGCTCAGCACCGAATATAATTATTGTGAGCTCATCTGGACAGGTACTACCTAATCAATAGCTTTATGTAAAATATGCTTACGCCTAACATCCTAACGCATACAGATGGTGGTGTATAAATAACATACACACAGGCATACATGCTACACGCTAATAATTGTGATGCAGGACTCTAGATGGTATATGATACACCAGCATTTCTGTCACTACGGTATAAACTGCTGATCATATTATATTCTCTCTCTCCTGATGCTATCTTAGTATAAATGTGTGTTTTAGCCCATATCCCAACATAGCTTTCGATCCCCACAGAAGTGCGATACAATTTGTTTCTGGCTGTGCAATTTAGTGAGATGGGCAAATTGTATATGCAAATTAGGCAAACTTGCAAAGCTAAATAATGAAGGACTGTTCATTAAACTGAGAGACTGCTCGCTGGCCAGAGTTAAATTGCATTACCAAGACGCTGCAATGGATTCTCTTTCTGTCTCTTCTTTGCACCTGTCTCATAATCTCTCTCAGATTTCTCCTTCTCTTTCCTCATCTTTTTTATTATTTAATCTATTGCTCCCCTTTCTCATCTTTCCTTCTCTCTCACACGTTTTGTCTCCTCTTTGACCTTTCTCTGTCTTTCCTTTTCTCGCTTTTCTTCCTTCCTTCTACTGTTTTCTTCACTCTCTTCTTTCCTGTGTTGCCTCTAATCTCACTGCTTCTCTCTCATCTACTCTCCATTCTTCCCCTTTCTCTTTCTATTCTTTAATTGTTTTTGTCTTTATTTCCCTTTCTCTCTTCTCGTATTGCTCCCTTTCTCTCTCTGGGAGTATTAACTAATCTCTCACAGGGGCTGTGATGAGGAGTGAAGGGCTGGAGATAGAACATATTGAATACAGTTATGCACATCACAGCCCCTGTGTGGGCTTAGAGCAGTGATGGGGAGCTTGGTCCTATGAGGGCTACCAACAGTCCAGGATTTCAGTATCCATCATGTTTAGGCTCTCTCTGCTTTAGGTACTCTCTTTTGAGTTTCTAGTTTTCTTTCATTATCACTGAGCCTCAAACAGAAAGATACTGAAATCCTGGACGGTTGGTGGCCCTCATAGGACCGTCTTATCCTACACTGGATTAGAGCATAGTAATTATCAATCTGCACCACGTCCCTAGTGAAAGCTTAGTAAATATCCCTCTGCACCATGCCCCCTGTGATTCCTTAGTAAATATCCCTCTGCACCATGCCCCCTGTGATTTCTTAGTAAATATCCCTCTGCACCATGCCCCCTGTGATTCCTTAGTAAATATCCCTCTGCACCATGCCCCCTGTGATTCCTTAGTAAATATCCCTCTGCACCATGCCCCCTGTGATTCCTTAGTAAATATCCCTCTGCACCATGCCCCCTGTGATTCCTTAGTAAATATCCCTCTGCACCATGCCCCCTGTGATTTCTTAGTAAATATCCCTCTGCACCATGCCCCCTGTGATTTCTTAGTAAATAACCCTCTGCACTGTGTCCCTTGTGAGAGCTTAGTAAATATCCCTCTGCACTATGTCCCTTGTGAGAGCTTAGTAAATATCCCTCTGAACCATGGCCCCTGTGAGTTAGTAAATTTCCCTCTGCACTATATCCCTTGTGAGAGCTTTGTAAATTTCCCTCCTCTCCATGGCACCAGTAAGTTCATATTAAATATCACTGTGCGCCATGGCCCCTGTGAGAGCTTAGTAAATATCCCTCCGCTAAATTGACCATGTAAGTTCTTAGCAAATATCACTGTGCGCCATGGCCCCTGTGAGAGCTTAGTACATATCCTTCTGTGCCATGGCCCCTGTAACATTTTTGTAAATATCCGTCGGTACCATGACACCATGATGCTTAGTAAATGTCTTTTTATGCCATGGCCCCTGTGAGAGTATAGTTAATATCCATCTACACCATGGCCCTTGTGAGTGCTTAGTAAATATCCCTCCACACCATGGCCCCTGTGAGAGTTTAATTAACATTCCTTTGTAATATGACACCTGTGAGAGCTTAGTAAATATCCCTCTGCACCATGGACCCTGTAAGTTCTTAGTAAATATCCTTCTGTGCCATGGCCCCTGTTAAATCTTAGTAAATATCAGTCTGTACCATGACACCTGTGAGTGCTTAGTAAATATCCTTCCTCACCACGGGCCCTGTAAGTTCTTAGTTAATATCCCTCTGAACTATGTCCCTTGTGAGAACTTAGTAAATATCCCTCTGCACCATGTCCCCTGTAATTCCTTTGTAAATATCTCTCCTCACCATGGCCCGGTAAGTTCTTAGTAAATATCACTGTGCGTCATGGCCCCTGTGAGAGCTTAGTAAATATCCTTCAGTGCCATGGCCCCTGTTAAATCTTAGTACATATCCGTCTGTAGCATGACACCTGTGGGTGCTTAGTAAATATCCTTCTGCACCATGCCCCCTGTGAGAGCTTAGTAAATATCCTCCTGTGACATGGCCTCTGTGAGAGTATAGTTAATATCCCTCTGTCCCATGGCCCCTGTTAGATCTTAGTAAATATCCTTCTGCACCACGACCCCTGTGAGAGCTTAGTAAATATTACTCTGCGCCATGGCCCATGTGAGAGCTTAGTAAATATCCCTCTGCACCGTGGCCCATGTGAGAGCTTAGTAAATATCCCTCTCTATTTGCCTCTATCTTCAACATGTTATCCCAGCCTCACTCCCATCTATCACCAATTTCCCTGTTCTCTCATTTTCTTTCGCTTCTCTCCTACATTCACTTTGGTAATAAGTTCATGCAAAGTATTTGTCAAATCAGCGGATTCCTGACTACATGATTCTCAGTGATTGTACGATTGTCTCACAAAATGCGTTACCGTTACCAGGCGTAGAAAATACTGAAATTGCAAAAAAAAGGTCTTGTCATATAAAGATACCTCACAGACTTGTGTATGAAAAGGGTTAAACACAGACCAGGTACAAGATCTGTCTCTCATTTTCCTTCATTGCAAACACTTGATAACGCACATTCCCAAAGCCCATCACCCCAATTACACAGCAACCACCAGGGTTAATATGAAGCCTGAAAAGGAACGTGAAAAGGAGCTCTAACATCTTACTGCATCAATGTGAGTGTGTGTATTGCAGATTTTTTTCTTTCAATCCAACCTTTTCACATACCTTCACTTTGCAACTGACGATGTCCCCTATATTGGGGCGGATCTATCAGTGGTGCATGGCACCAGGACCCTGCTCTTGTGGATAGCTAGTGCTGCCTTATTATTATTATTATTTATTTATTTATATTTTTTTTTTTTGTGGCACCCTGCGAATGTCCCCCGGGTCCCACAGCCCCCCCCCTCCCCGGTGATGTCTCAGGGCCACCCTCAATCAAAAACCACAATTGCGAATAAACAATCCAAGATCACGAACGGGATTGCGAACGCGCAATCATGAATGCAGAGAATGGGGTGTATGGCAATTCTAGGTCGGCAGGGCAAGACAAGGCCAGGATAGGCCTGGATAACACTTAATATATTTTATATATACATATATATATATATATATATAAAACAATATATGTATATATATATATATATGCAAGCAAATTGCCCGTCAATAAGTTATGGCAATAGAATAGTAAGTCAAGGAATGCTGTTTGGCACACAAAGTAAGTGTTTTGGTTGTGTTAGTACCTTCGGCGCTGATTGGTGTTTTTTTGGTTCTTGAAGCCCGTTTGGCGCTGATTGCAAGGTCCATGCTGATGGCCTTTTGGCGCTCATTGCGATTGTCTCCCCTGGTGTAGTTTTGCTCCTATGAGCACCCTTGGTGCTCCTTGTGAGGCGTGTAGTGAACGTCTTTGGCGTTTATTGCGATCGTGTGGTGTGGTGTTTTTTAAAGTTTTCTGTATATGTATTTTTTTATCATAATTAATTAATTAATTAATTAATTAAATCATAAATTAATATACTTTACCTATTTGTAAATAATATATGCAGCAACCAATATGCTGACGAGTTAACAATCTGTTTTGTTCCTGCAGCATACAATGTAGATTTGCAGTGTTGTTGAGCTTAGGTGTAAGTGTCAGCAATGTGTGCAGTGTGTAGTGTAAATAGGCTGCGTGCGCGAGGGAAAGCCGTTAGTGTAGCTGTGTACTTTTGCATTCTGTAATGTGAATGTTAGTATGTGCAAGTTAGTGGTGTAAAATGGCGGCGATTGTGTATGTGTTAGGCGGGCCTGGATGATTTTGCGCTCTGCTGTCTAAAAGTCGTATGTGTGTGGCGTAGTTTTGCGCGTTTAAGGGTCGTGTCGCCTCACTTTCGTTTTGACGCGTGATTGACGTGTAACATCACTTCCAGATGTCCTGGGTGTCCACCCTTAGTGTGTGATTTTTTTTTTTTTTTTGTATTTAGTTTTTTTCGGTGTGTGCGGTTCTGCTAGTAAGTTCATATTTTTTGCGGCTCGTATTTTTTTATGTAAGTCGCGGTTTGCTTTTGTAAGTGTTACGGCCCGTATTTTTTTCATGCAATTTTTTCAAAGTGCTACGGATCTCGCAGTGTGAATTGTGTATTTGAGTTTTGTGTTGATGTGTAGTCCCGCCGGTCGTAGGTATGATGTTAAGGTCGTGCGGGGTCATAGGGATGAGCGCCTATGGCGCTCATCTCCACCAGCGCAGGGAGCGCCAAAGGCGCTCCCTGCTTAGGTGCTACGTGGTTGTATGGCCTATGGCGCTCATCTCCCCCAGTGCAAGTGCTTTGGCGTTCCTTGCCTGGCCGCAGTTGGTCGCAAGCCCGCAGTTTCCATCTGAGTTCAATCATACAGATCACTTACCTTTAAATAAGGTAGCGCCTCCTTCTTCATTACGATCCCTGTTGTAGTTGGCGCGAAACGGCGAGTCGGATGTACTTCCAGTTCTGGTCGTGGTTCCGGTTGTCCACTGTTGATGTCGGCGTGTCTCTGCATATGAAGTGGCTTTGCTCCTGTGCTGACCTGAGTTCTGAATAAAATCCACAGAGGTTGTTGCCGGGTGGGTAAGTGGGCAGGTGGTGGGCATAGTCCCAGAATAGAGAGGATAGACTTATTTTGGTTATGCAGATAGGGAGGTAAATAGCAGGCCTCCTGTCTTGAACCTGCTATTGTTCATTTAATTAGGGCCACAGAGGTATTGGTGTAGTCTCCCCTACCTGCCTACATACTTCCCACCTGATAACGAAGGTGGCATTCTTATGGTATTTGTACAGTGTATGCACTATGTGCTTGTGATTGTATGATATATGATTGTAATTTAGGTATTTTCCAGCATTGTGACCAAGCAAATATTTAGCTTACCGGTACTTTAAGATAACCATTTCTTTTTAAATGACAGAGCTTGCCAATGAAGACTAGTAGTCTTTTTCATTAATTTACTTCATATTTATTTATCTATTTACTGCTTTATCTTCTTATACTGTATATACATGTAATTAAATCCTTTATTAGTGTTAAACTATTTATGTATTTACTTGTGTATATCATATAGACATCCAGGATACCGGAAAATACATTTTATATTTATTGTAATTATTTTGTATATTAATAAAAGTTATATTTTAATTATAAGATATTTGATCATTTGTTTGCAATTTAACTCTGTATTTTGGATTATCTCTTGTTGGGTCGATAATATCATTGGAATTAAAGATGTTCCTTCTCTCTCTTCTATATTAATTAAATTGATATTTTTACACTGCCAATGATATTATTAAAATGGTTATATATTTTAAAAACTAGGATGTTTTAATATATCTGATATTCTTACCACTATTATTAAGTACCCAAGGTTCTTACTATTTGGTGTTGCTTTTTGTATAAGTATAGTATATCTATCTACAGAATATATCTAGATTCTATGGCCCTCATTCTATTTTCGGCCGTAAATCGTCCGCAAAGCTGCGATTCCTTGCGGGGCTCCCTTGCAATTCAATTATACGGCGCATCAAGGATATCCCCTTACGGCCGGCCGTATATCTTGCAATCGGCCGTAAGCTCAGAAATCTTTAAATGCAAAAATAAATTCAAGACGGCACTGTAAAGCTCTGTAAATGCTATGGATCATAATGGGGGACATGAGGATTAATAGCAATCCCCTCTCAAGCTTGCACATCAGCCCAAATCCGAGATTACATTAACTGTTTATTTTCCGGCCGCAGCGTGGGCGGGTCTGAGGTGCTCCAAGCACTCTGGACTTTTTACATGGATATTTGACATAAATTAAAAAAAAATGTTATTTATGGATTTGAGTGTAGGGGAATGTTGTGCTATTAATGCTAACACCTACAATCACTTTATAGTCTCCTCAGAGTGCAGGATGGCTTTATTATGGCTTTAAAATGTGCTTAATTGTGTGTCTGCGGGACCTTTTTGCTGCAAGTAAGCTGCGGCTCGGTTTTAGCCTTGCAGAGAGGGTTCCCGGAGCAATTGAATAGCAACCAGGATTTTCTTGCGGCCGTTTAAGATCAAAGGCTTTCCTCCGGCGCGTGCGGCCGCAAGGGATAGCAAGGCGCCGGCCGCAAGCCTGCCGGAATCCCCGGCCGGAAGGGAATAGAATAGCCGAATAGCTTGCGGCCGGTCCTTGCGGCCCCGCATCTCCTAAGGCCGATAATAGAATGAGGCCCTATGTATATACACATTCCCACATGTGTGTGTATATTTTTCTATATAGGTAGATAAAAGATCTATCTATCTATCTATCTTCCGGATATATCTCTGAGTAAATATATTTGTAAGGTAGGACTATTATATGCACTTATATTTTGTGCTAAGGATAATATTTATACCTTTATACTTACCTTTACATGTTTATTTTTACTATTGAGAAAGACCCAGCAGGGTTGAAATTAGTTTGGTTTTAAGTACAGCGCTGCCTGCACTTTGTGCATATTTTGTGTTTTTATTACATGTGCTTTTATATTATACTAGCCACTTGCTCGTCACAAATGACAGAATAATAATTTATATTTCTAATCCCGCCCCCTCCATCTCTTCCCCCTCTTCTTTTTCTCTTACCCTCCTCTCTCTTACCATTTATTTCTCAACTCTCCTTTGTCTCTTCCCCCCTCTCCCTCTCCTGTACCTCCTTTCCTCCTCTCCTTTCCCCCTCTCTCTCTCTTGTGTCTCTTCCCACCTCTCCTTCTCCTGTGTCTCTTCCCACCTCTCCTTCTCCTGTGTCTCTTCCGCCCCCTCCTTAAGTCTCATCCCCCCTCCCTCCCCTGTATCTCTACCCCCTTCTCCCTCCCCTGTGTCTCTTCCCCCTCTCTCTTCTTGTGTATGTCTTCCGTCTCTCCCTCCCCTGTGGCTCTCCCTCCCCTGTGGCTCTTCCTCCCCTGTGGCTCTTCCTCCCTGTGTCTCGCCCTCCTCTACCTCCCATGTGGCTCTTTTCGCCCTCTCCCTCCCCTGTGTCTGTTCCCCCTCTCTCCCTCCCCTGTGTCTGTTCCCCCTCTCTCCCTCCCCTGTGTCTCTTCCCCCTCTCCTTCCCCTGTGTCTCTTCCCCCTCTCCTTCCCCTGTGTCTCTTCCCCCTCTCCCTCCCCTGTGTCTCTTCCCCCTCTCCCTCCCCTGTGTCTCTTCCCCCTCTCCCTCCCCTGTGTCTCTTTCCCCCCTCTCCCTCCCCTGTGTCTCTTTCCCCCCTCTCCCTCCCCTGTGTCTGTTTCCCCCCTCTCCCTCCCCTGTGTCTGTTTCCCCCTTCTCCCACCCCTGTGTCTCTTCCCCCTTCTCCCACCCCTGTGTCTCTTCCCCCTTCTCCCACCCCTGTGTCTCTTCCCCCTTCTCCCACCCCTGTGTCTCTTCCTCCTCTCCCTCCCGTGTCTCTTTCCCCCCTCTCCCTCCTGTGTGTCTCTTTCCCCCTCTCCATCCCCTGTGTCTCTTTCAAGCCCCCCCCCTTTCCTCCCCCCTCTCCCTCCCCTGTGCCTCCTTTCCCCTTGTGTCTCTTTTCGCCTTCTCCCTTGCGCATGCGCCACACTGCAGAGCAATGTGCATGCGCAACACGCAAATTGTGAGTCATAGTTGTGGTAATTGCAAACGTTACCAACAACCTCGCAATTACCACAACTATTATATGTGATGTGATCTATTCACATTTATAGGCCAGTCTGTAGTACTTATATCCTCATTTTGATATTATATTTAGTAGTAGGTACTTTATATTGCCCATGGACCAAATCTATTCAGCTATACTGTGTTGGTCATCTAAACCTTGCAGTATAGGCCGTATTTAATCTGTATATGTGCTGTCTGAGCACCTATACCACTGTACACTCAAGCCACTGGATAGTCTCTTGGATAGTGTATACCACCATTTACTCCAGTGGAACCTGATATACCTGGACTATTGGGGACAGCTAATTTCATTCCATCTAGATAGGTGAACTGACCATCAATTTGAGCTGCTTCCATACCTCATATTGTTTGAGGGAAATAAATGTGAGTGTGACATATTGTTATTTTTTCATGTGACTTTTCAATGTGTATTTCCCATGGTTTTACTTTTCTGTGCAAGTAATACATTTATTTATCTGCACTTTTCTCCCCCTGCATCTCCCTCGTGAATATATATATATATATATATATATATATATATATATATATATATATAATGTAGGTAGATACTGTTGATAGATAGATGGAAGGAAAGAAAGATAGATAGATAGAAAGAAAGAAAGATATATAGATAGATTTCCATTTAAATTACTGAATATTAAACATATGACCATTTAGTGAGATATACTGTATAGAATAAATGTTTCTCAAACTATATGACCATATTAAGCTACACTTACAGTTTTTGATCTGTTTTTCAAGATCCACTTTATTTTAGTATCTATTTCACGAGTTTTCATAGAAATCTCATTACGTACATACAGTGAGACAAGGTTCTCCCGACTGATCCTGCCCACATTGTACATGGACTCAGAGACAGATTGCCGCTTTCAGAGCTCCTCGGCTCTCTGGGATACACATGGGCTTGAGATCGGTGACCTAAGTTTTATTGGTGCAGCATTTTCTTTAAAAGCAGAATAGACATTGCTAATACGGTTAAAGCTGTGGATGAAATGTAAGTGCAAGAAAGAGTCCTATGTGCCTCAGTGCGGAGGAGCCGTCTTCTGATACACTGTTCAGTCCAGAAACTCTTTTGACATAATTTGTAAATTACTAAAGCTGAACTCTAAAAGATATGAAACGAGAAAGCTTATTTTAAACCCTGTTCTTCTAAAATTGCGGAAAATCTTTTGTTGAAAGAAAAAGCAGATTTCAGTAATAAGACAGATATCCTTTATTCCTGGACAATGGGAATTGGTGATCCAATCCACCTGGATAGGTCACTTTCCCTGTCTACAAAATGTTCCATATTCATCAGCTTCAGAATGGAATATGAAGGTTTCAAGTGGTGTCATTTAGAGGGACTCTGTCACCCCAAAATCAAGTTATTTTAGGTTATTCTTAAAGAGCGTGAAAAACTGGCTATATGTTGTGTTTTTATTTTTTTTCCAAAGTGAATCAATTCTGGGAAATTCCATGTGGTTCTTGCAGTATTTATATGCAAATGAATATCTTTCATATATTAATCTGCTGCTTTGATGTGCTAATTAGGATACCAGTCTGTTTGTTTGTCATATTAGTGGCCAAAATAAAAATCTGCAATGTTATCTGTAAGTTAGGTCCCTCTCCCACCCCCATCAGGTACTCTGAGCCGGCACAATCATTTCTAAATATCTCAGAAATTATTTATTTTAGAGAAAATTGGAAAGTATAATGTACAGACAGTTTTTAATGCTCTTTAAAATTAAATCAACTTTCTGTTTGTGTGACAGGTTCCCTTTAAACACTGGTAATGATTCTCAGGGTTGCCAATGACTGGAATGCTGCCAATGGGCCTCTTTAAATGGCACCATCTGATTTATAAAGTAAATAAATTTTTCCAATAATACTTCTTATTAAAGGTACATGATAAACATTTTATAGCATGTATATATATATATATATATATATTTATCACATGTATAGTTATGGATCTTGCAATATTGGTGACGTTTGAGATGCTGGCGCTCATTGCAGCCAGAGGCGCTGTCACACATGCGAGCCTCGCGAAGCGAGGCAAAGCAGTGGAGCAGTACTTAGGCGTCATTACACACAGTAACACTTACACCAACAATGCCAGGCACGCGAGACTTAGAAAATAAAACCAACGGCAGTCACTACGTGCCATGCAAACATTTAGCAGACACATAGGAGAAAGACACAGTAGGAGAAAGACACAGGGAAGGGACAGGGGGAGATTTTGGAAATAGACACATGGCATTCCCAAGCACTAAACTTGCAGGTTAACGAACCCTGCAATGAGCGGCCCGTACTGTAGGCAAGAGGAAAGGCTCGCCATGAGCACCAAAGGCGCTCATGGCGAGCCACGCGATGATCGCTAAAGGCTCTCATCCCGGGGCTCACGATGAACACCACAAGCGGGAGAGGCATGCAATGAGCGCCGAAGGTAATCAGTGCAAAGCAGGAAACTTGAAGTACACTAGGAGAGAGGCTCGCAATGAGCAGCATTTATTTTGAAAATATGACTGATTATACAAAAACATTTTTTTTATTTTATTGAAGGATAGTGATCATATGAAGCCATTTTTTAGTTGTTTGGCTCCTTTTTAAATCATAATGATAATAGAAATTACCCAAATGGCCCTGATCAAAAATTTGCATACCCTTGGTTCTTAATACTGTGTATTGCCCCCTTTAGCATTAATGACAGCGTGTAATAGTTGTCTATGAGGCCCCTAATTCTTGCACGTGGTATTATAATAATTCTTGCAGCTGCTCATTCGTCTTGGCAAAATTCCTTCAGGTCATGCAAAGTCTTTGGTCATCTTGCATGAAACGCACGTTTGAGATCTCCCCAGAGTTGCTCGATGATATTAAGGTCAGGAGACTGTGATGGCCACTCCACAACCTTCACCTTTTTTCTGCTGTAACCACTGGAGGGTCAACTTGGCCTTTTGCTGGAAAGTCCAACAGCGTCCCATGCACAGCCTTCGTGCCGAAGAATGCAAATTGTCTGCCAGTATTTTCTGGTAACATCCTGCATTCATCTTGCCATCATAATTCACAAGATTCCCTGTGTCTTTAGAGCTCACCCCCCCAAAACATCAGTGAGCCGCCACCATGCATCACAGTGGGGATGGTATTCTTTTCACTATAGGCCTTGTTGACTCCTCTCCAAACATAGCGCTTATCATTGTGACCATAAAGCTCTATTTTGGTCTCATCACTCCAAATTACAGTGTGCCAGAAGCTTGAGGCGTGTCAAGGTGTTGTCGGGCATATTGTAACCGGGCTTTTTTGTGGCATTGGCACAGTAAATTATTCTTTCTGGCATCTCGACCATGCAGCTCATTTTTGTTCAAGTATCATCACATTGTGCTCCTTGAGACAATCACACCATGGACCATATTAATTGAGGTTTTGGTGAGATCCGGCAGCCCGTAAGTGAGGTTGCAAGTTATTTTACTACTAGAATATGACGGCAATGAAATTGTAAGTGAGCTAATGCTGTTTGGTGTATGACAATAAAATAAATAATACTTTAATAAAGGAATATACTTTACCTATTTTGAAGTAATATATGCAGGAAGCATTCTGTTGCAGAGCTGGCAATCTGTTTTCATGTTGCTGCAGCATTAGTGGTGTGGAGCTGCTGTGTAAGCGTGATGAATGTGTGCAGTGCAATAGTGTGCGTGCGCAAGGCAAATCCATTAGCGTAGCTATGTACTTACGCATTGTATAAGTTATTGTTCTAAAATGGCGGCTAATGTGTGGTATGCGGCTGTGCCTGATTTAGCGTCCTTCATTTCGGATGTCATCCGACTTTTTCGGAATATCCATATGTGTTTGGTGGTGTTTTGCATGTTTATGGTGGTGTTTTGCGTGTTTAGGGTCCTTTAGCCTTGTTTTCGTTTTGTTCGGCACCCATTTTTTCTCTCACTTAGGTGATTTTTGGGTGTCTAAACTACGAAATTTGTACTTAAATCGAGCTGTAACTTTACTTGCAGAGGTCCTGGGTGCTCCCCCTTGCTGTGGGTAACCTTTTTATGTGTTTGTTGTGTGTATTTATTGTGTTTCTAATGTTTTTCGGGGCGTGCGGGTTGCGTCCTTGTTTTCGGATCTCGTACGTCTTTTTCGGAAAATCCTTAGGTGTTTGGTGGTGTTTTGCGTCTTTAGACTGCTGTAGCCTCGTTTTCGTTTTTTTTGGCGGCCATTTTTTCTCTCGCTTCAAGGATTTTTGAGTGTCTAAACTCTTTTATTTTGAGTTAAATTGAGCTGTAACTTCAGTTTTTGACGTCCTGGGTGCTCCCTCTTCCTGTAGGTAAGCTTTTTATGTATTTGTTGTGTGTATTTATTGTGTCTTTCATGTTTTCATGTGCGCGGGTTTCAGACGTTTTTTGCGAGGTCGTAATGGGTCGTAACATGTCTCGTGTTTTCCTTTCGTAACTACGTAAATTTTGTGAGGTCAGCAGTTGCTGGCATCGAGCGCCTTCGGCGCTCCATGCCAGCAACTGCAGCCCTCGCTTCGCGAGCCCGCAAACGTTAGCAACAACTTGCATGCTCACAACTATATATGTGATTCAATTGGCATCTTTTTGAGGGCTCCAAACAGGTTACGTGTTACGGCCTTGAAAAATTTAGATGATTAAATGCGTAACTTACAGCCTCCAGAAGCCTTTGATCTTTCACTTTTGCAAAGCTAAAATCGCAAATCGCTATTCAATTGCTCAATTTCCCCAAGCCCACAAATGTTTTCACACCCTTAAACAGCAAATGAAGGAGAAAATCCCTTGAGTGCTAGAGAGGACCCGCAAGGGTGTTAAACACCTATTCGTAGCATTGTAAATGCACATAAAAAAATCCCTACTACACTGTAAATAACGAGAAAGCGATGAAAGACATTAGAATTAATATATCAATGAAAGACATTTTTTTTGCATGGTCAGTCATATTTTCAAAATAAATGCAAGTATTTCATAGTTTCGGCAAACTTTTGAGCATGACCACCATATATTAAATGATTGTTGTGGTGAACTACCTACTCATAAGGTCCACAACACAAGCTGGGATCCCGCACCACGCTGATGATAGGCAGTAACCTTGAAACAGCTGTATGTGGGTAGGATTCCCGGCTTATGTATAATCCAACATTGGCTTTGCATAAATGCTCTGTAATGCAGAGGGCATAAACTTAAAGAAAGCCATGTTTTTAATGGTTTATGGATTGAAGAGTGAGGCATTTGTGGGCACATTTGCATGTCCCTTCTCAGCTTCCCAGAATGCATTGTAATAACTGTATTTCTTGGAATTCTGAGCAGGACAATTTTAAAGAAGCTTCCAGAAAATGGTGCATTTATACAATACCCAGAGCACCTTTAGTTTATAATGCATTCCCATTTTTTTTAGATAAATTAAATGTTTAATAAATACACTACAAAAACAAGCAAAAAAGGGAAAAAGAAATGGAGAGCTAAAATTAAAAATGGTCCAAGAAAAGAAGATCAAGAGAATGTTCACAATTCATTCTGGTATTGCCTGGCATGATGCTACTACTAATCCATAATTAATTATTATTTATTATAATCTGTGCCCCATTATCATATAAACCTGCACACCTCACCTCATCCAACCAGTTACATGTTAAACAATATGATGCAAGAAGTCACGAATAAAACACTCCTACATTCATGTGCGATTAACCAGTACAAAAGCATGGTTGGCAAATAAGGAATGGTTGTCAGTTGCATATGGGAAAATACATACGCAAAACAACAAATCCCATATTTTGACGTACATGTAAAAAAATAAAATAGAATGTAAAAATCTCAACTTGGTATAATGAGTATTATCGCCTGATAAATGGTGTTAAAGGGCAATGGGCATAGAGGCCCCAAAAAATCTGGGGGCCATAATTCAACTCTCCCAGGATAGGAAGCAGGGGAGGATCTACCGCTGGTGCAATCGGTGCAATGCATTGGGACCCTGCTCTGGGGATCCCCATTGAGGCAGTGCCCCTCAAAAAGTTTTTTTCTTTGTTTACATTCTCAGTCCCTTTGCCCCCAATAAATTAATATATATATATATATATATATATATATATATTATGTCAAAGCTTTCAAGGGAAAAACATACTGCTCCATTGCTCTAGTGTCAAATCTGGTAATGCATGATTAAGTTTAATTTGGCTATTTTTTGTGTCCCCTATTCATTTACAGCCTTATTAAATTGTGATTCGGCCAATTGAAAAGGGCTCTATATAAGCACAGAGCATATTGTTTTTACAGAAGTAATTAGTTAATGAAGACCTTACCTTTGATAGAAGCTCGATAACTAAAAACTTCTGTAAATAAAATATGCTCTGTGCTTATATAGAGCCCTATTCAATTTGCCAAATCCCAATTTAATAAGGCTGTTAATGTTCCCTCTCATTGTCCTAGGCTCTACTGAAAGAACATAAAAGATTTCCACTGTGATAACATTTTTTAAGAATCCCTAATCAATATTATGGCAGTGGAAGTCTTCCACTTCCTTTCAGTAGTGCTTAGGACGATCATAGAGGGTTACAGAAGTTACTGTTAATGAGGAAACCTATGATATTAATGTATATTTTCTGGATAAATATTTGTTTACTGCTGTTTGCACATGGTGAACTAAAAAATAGGTTTAACATGAAAAGTGTGTGCACTGTGCTTTTATGTCCCTCATATATTTATAATTATTTAAGAAAAACAAATTACTGAAAACGGATAGGGGCATTCTAAACCCTTCTAGATTGCTATCTTGTTGTGGTGAAGGGGCTTCTGTACCTCATTGAAGCTGTGCGTTATACTATGTATAGTCACCTTAATCATAGCAGAGAGGTCAGACATACCTCAGCCCACTGGAGAAGGAACCGAAAACCCACTCCAGTATATTTGCCAATAAAATCTTATATATAAATACAACCAGAGACATAGGGTCACAGAGAGTAAGACACAACTGAACAACAACACATTCTAAATTTAAAACAGGATGGGCACCATGTGGCTAGTCTTTGGTTCTGTGACTCGTTACCCATTAACAATTTTGAGTGATGATTTGCACAGTGATTATTAGTTAGCTCTAAATAATCTGGTGGAGCAAAGGACTGCATTTTATAATTGAACCCTAAAATTATTTTTACTTTATTAATGTGGAAGAATATTTTCTACTGGCTTGTTCCAGTTTTGTAAGATGAATTGCAAGACATGATACAATCGCTTCTAATGGACCAACAAGAGGGTTCTTTATAGCAAAAACTTCTCTTGTGTCTGTGTATACAAAGGAAGAATAAATTAACTTTACAGTTACTCGCTATATCATGAAAGATCAATTGACTTACTGCAGTTTGATATTCAGTTATAGCAAAGAAAGAAGACTGGAGTGGGGAGACTGCAAATAAAGTAATAAATTGTAAAACTTCTTGTGAGACATGCATATAAAACACCATACCATACAAAAATGCTGCACCATTCAAGGTATTAAACAGAATATCAGCACCCATTGAATGCCATAAGGTATAAGCTTTAAAGGACACTGGGTGACTTAAAGGGATTCTGCTACCCCAACATCTAGTTGCTTTTTGTCTATTCGATCAGTTGTATACGAACCTCCATGACTCCATGGACCACAGCACGGCAGGCACATCTTGTGTCTGGTTGTGCTAATACATAAGGTTTTCATGGCAAAGATACTGGAGTGGGCTGCCAGTTCCTTCTCCAGTGGACCACAAATTGTCTAATCTCTCTGCTATGACCTGTCCATCTTGGGTGACCGTACATGTATAACTCACAGCTTCATTGAAGTACACAAGCCCTTTTACTAGGACAAGGTAGTGATCCGGAAGGGGAGATGCTTTTTAGGTTACTTTTAAAGAGCATGAAAAACTTGCTATACATATAGTCATTTTTTTATAAAGCGGACCACACTGTTATTTGAGCTTATGCATATGAGCAACTCCTGAATATTAATTAGTTGCTTTGATTTGCGAATTAGAATCACAGTCTGCTCCCATGGTGTCACTAAAACTCTCCCCCACCCATATCAAGTACTCTAAGCCATGAATTAGGATGCAGAGATGCATATAAGTGGCAAAAACAATACTGAGCCATGAATTAGGATGCCGAGATGCATATTAGTGGCAAAAACAAGACTGTAATTCTCAGGAATTATTTACTGTAAAGATAAAGGACTAGTACAATGTATAGTCAGTTTTTCATGTATTTTAAGATGAAAATAGTTTCCTGCTGGGATGACCGTGTCTCTTTAAAGGAATCTTTATTTTTCGCATAAAAAGAATGAAAAATTGTGGGGCGAAGAAATAATACATACACATTAGCAGAAGTGCTACAGTTACCAATATGTACAAAGGACCTCTGACTATATTTCAAGACACCTGCCCTTACACATTTCTGCAAGGAAATTAATTTTGCAATAATTATCTATTGTATAACATATATATACAGTGGTACCTCAATATTATTTCTCAATTGGTTCCCGAAGACAAGTGGCGTAAATGACGAGTACTGAATAGGCACAAGCTACTCTTTGTTTCTTCCAGAGAACCGGAATGCGGGACAGTGACCATTTACCAAGTGAGATGAGTGGCGAGCAAGTTGTGAGTAATGAAGCATTTTTTCTTGTTGAAATGCTTCATTCATGACATTAACTATGATATTAGGTGACATTGTTCATGCAACAAATGGCAGTTTAAAGAAAGTATCATACTAGGAAAAATAAATAGTGTCAATATGTGTATGAAGTAAAATAGCATTTCACTTGCATAACAATGTGTTTATTTAAACTTGTTTTTACCCCAAAATTGATTGGTGGCGACTGCTGCCTAATGAATGTGTATATATTGTGCTTAACATAGATAAGAACATTTCATTGCAAATAAGAAGCAAAATGACCACCTGGTGTGTGCAATTTGGTTCACTTAGCCTGAGGATAACCTTATGTCAGGTAGCCTTAAATTACATAAACGTGTTTGCCCCTACACCATTCCCTGGGAAGCTGTGGCAATAATGTACTACTATACTTAGCCACATTATCATCATATATTCCAACTTCCAAGGTTAAAATAAATACTTGTAATTGCTATATACCTATTTTTTTTGGATGATGTTAAAATTGAGCCAAGTGTTTGATATATTAGAATGTAAAAAGTTTAGTAATGTACACGTTTGCTCACCTATAATGTAAACAGAATATTAATTTATAGTAATTAAAATCTAACATTGTTTATCATAAAGTTGTTACAATATTCACTCACCTCTAAACACAAGCATTCCCAGGCCACAGGAAAAAATATCACATGCTGGGTCCAGCAAATCTTTCTCTTCCTCTGGCAACCATCCACAAACCATAATAATTATTATTTCTCTCTCTCACTGCACATACAGATAAATCCATGTGCTTAACTAATATTGTATTTTACATTTTGTTCGCTCGCCCCCTAGTATTTTTAATTTTATTTGCTCCCTTCCTCTGAACCAATGTACAATTAATTTTACAATCCGTTCACTTCTCCACTCTGGCGATGTCCACCATAGCAAGAGAACCATAACTGTAAAACCACTAATACATTCAACTGACCAATCAAATGCATGCAATCTGATGGGTAGGTCACTTGTTATTTATTATTATTAACTTTTATTTGTATCGTGCCAACATATTCCGTAGCGCTGTACAAGGGATAATAACAAGGAAAATACAATATTAACAAATTCAGAAAATGCAGTGCCCTGTTTTGAGCTTTAATATCTTTGTAGAAAGGGCTATTTTGCAAAGCACCCTACAAGACATGAAACTCGCTACTTGCAATCTAAAGGGGGTGAGAGAGGCAGAGACCTGGGCAAGAGTAACATATAAGGAAAACAAGGGTCAGGAAGTAAGTGAAAGTTAGAGAGATTTTTATGTAGTGGAAGAGGGGTGTGATCGTAGGTGAGAGACTCTTGTATGCAATACATTGTCTGACCCCTAGTGGTGAGATAATATAATCTGAAAGTAGGAAGGTCAGGTGATTTCATGGTTCTATAAATTGAATCTGAATAGGGGTGGGTGGGGAAGTGCTCTCAGTGTTGTCCCAGAGCAGAGAGGCCAGTATATAGATTGCAGTGGGCACTAAAACAGGAATGAGAAATGGTGTGAGAGAGACATGGAGGAAGGGAGAGAAATGAGAGAGTGAGAGAGAGACCGCAATGAATACATGGTCAAAGGAACTGTTTTTAAAGTAATGCAGGTAATAAAATGTGGGTAGGGTTGGACAAGGAAAGCTAAACACAACATGGGATAGGCAGATGTTACAACAAACTGTAAGGGATTGCAATATAGCAAGACATATTTTCTATGTCTCAAAAGATAATAACATGCATACATTAATATTAATAATGATACTGGGTCCTGAGATGGGTGAGACTCCATTTTCCTGTTCATACCTCAGGTGTTGCCCCAGAGCAGAGAGCCCAGGATGTAGATTGTATCATGTGTGTAGCAAACTCAGTGTTGTCCCGAGGCAGAGAGGTCACATGCAGAAGTCTCTACTGAGCATGGACAGGTCACATGCAGAAGTCTCTACTGAGCATGGACATTACATTTAAAATGTTAACTATTATATGTCAAAAATGGCTTAAGCTATCTAAAAAATGATGGATGCTTTTGAAATCACTATTATATATTCAGTCAATTTTTTCCTACAAATGAGCAAAAACTCCTATGGGAAACATTTCATCACTCTAAAATTCAACATAAATCACCTTTTTTCTGTCTGGACAGAAATTTATGAAAATCGGCAAAAACAATTCAGACCCCAATCCCTCATATAATACAAAATGTCAAACAGATACATCAAGCAAACACAAAGTTATAAGTACATAAAAATGAGTTTATTGTGGAATGTTTGAGAGAACTTAGAGTATTAAAGAATGTCTGTGCTCTAGGCCATTTAGAGGGTGACCTGGTGGTCCAGTGGTTAGGATTTGGTGCTTTCACCTCTGCGACCTGGGTTTGATTCTAATCAGGGAACCAAGAGGTCACACTGAAGCCATGCAGCATTGTGCCTGGTCAGTACTTAGATGAGAGACCACCTAGGAAGAGCAGTATGCTGTGGCCCACTGGAGAAAAAACTGGCAACCCACTCCAGTATCTCTGCCATGAATACCAAGTGGTCAGCATGGTGTGTTGAGGTCCATGAGGTGACGGAGAGGCGTTAACATACAAAACAAGCTACTCAGATTTGTGCACTCCACACACCTCACTTGCAGCTCCTTTTCGCCCCCTTTCTGTATCTCAAAACATAAGCTTACATATGTTTATTATTATATGGTATATCAGAAAGAGTATACTTACACACAGAAACATCACTGCATTTGGACAATTCTGTGCATATACAGACATATTTCAATGTACTACACTGCATCTTCAGACAGCCTTCTAGAAATGATTAGAATGAAGTCAGTGCCACCATTATGGGCTTATTGAAGGCCCAGAATCCACATATAATGCTTATTGGGGGAAAATACTATATAATAAACCTGCAAGACTGGGGTAAAAATAATTATTTTTTCTCCTACTTTCCCTAAATTTGCAATACTATTAATGTATAAAGCCACCTACACGGTCAAAATGCAGTCCTACTTTAGAAATGAAAAAAGGAAATTAGTAACATATTCATGTGTAGTATAACAGGCTATATTTATGAAACAGATAATAAATAAATAAAATTAATATATATGCAATATAATAAGCTATGAAAAACAGGGTTCAGTTTAGTTAAGCAACGTTAAAACACAACATGCTAACAATATCGTTGTATACAAAATAATGTCATATTTAGATTAAAATATAATATACATTATAGTTTTGCAGTTAGCAATTTTACTTCATAGCTAATACTACAGGGATAAATAAAATATTCAAATTCAATCAGCTTATTTAGCTAGATAGGATTAAACTAATCTCTTCTAGGTAGTCAGATACAGCCAAACATAACTGTGTCCAATTGATTAATTAATTTTTCCACTTATGACCTACATTGTCCAAAATGTTGTGGTATATATTTGAGTGTTTTCTTTATAGCTTCTGTCTTAGGTGGTTTCTTAAAGGTTCAGCACAGCTAATAGCAGCAGGTATGCAACCGCTCTGACGTCCATCTGAACTATTTAGGTGCCTGTTGTTTGGAATTACGGTGTCATGTGTGATCTCCTGTTTGCTGCAGTGTTTGTTTATAGCTTCTGCCTGCAGCTGATCCTCAACTCACTACTTCAGTACTCTGAGGTTCCTTGTTCCTACTCCTTGAGTTCCAGCCAGCACCAGCTGTATATTCTGTCTGTATACCAGTCGCTCCAGTCCTAAAGCACCTGTCAGCACCAGTTGTATCATGTCTCTATGCCAGTCCAGTTACTCTCTCCAATCATCAAGTTCTTGTCAACCCCATTTGAATCCTGCCTGTATACCAGTCCAGTACTTACCCCAGTCCTTGAGCTCCTGTCAACACCAGTTGAATCCTGTCTGTATGTCCAGTACCTCCTTGCTTGAGTTATCAAGCTCCGATCTATTTTGTACTTTTCCATGTTCCGATCAGAAGTTCCACCAGTTGGTTCTCTCAGCAAGAGAAATCTTACCATCAGTGGCAGAGCTAGTGAATAGGTGGCACGGTGCATACAAAATGTTGCCCCCCTTTCCCCCCAGGGTCAGGGCATTTTTTTGTTGTTGACCCCCTGTGGCCCCTATTCTATATATATATTATCTACTATAATAATTAACAGTTGTCTGTAATGTTGATGTCATTGAGGGGTGGAGCCTGAAAGCTGGCATAACAGCAGCCATTATGCACCTCAGAGACAGCACAGAGAGAGCACACATAGACAGTGCAGAGTGCAGAGACAACACACAGAAAAAGAGCATATATAGAGAGAATGTGGACAGACAGAAAGCGCACAGAGAGACAGTGAGAGAGTGCACAGAGAAAGAGAGAGAGAGCGTGCACCGAGAGAGTGAGAGAGAGTGCATAGGGAGAGATAGAGAGTGCACAGAGAGATAGCAGCGGGAGGGAGGCAGCTCCAGGAGTGGTAGAGACAGGTCAGAGAGAGACAGAGAGAGGGGCAGAGAGAGAGAAAGAGAGGGAGAGAGACATACACAGGACAGAGATTTTTGCCACATTAACAACCCATAAGGTCCATCAATCAGGAGGCATATGAAGAATCCATACTGCTGAGCTGGCCTAAACTTTCTAATCAAAAGTTAAAAAGAAGAGTAAATGTGGGCCTATGTCTGTATTATGGCTTAAAGGGTCACTTTCTAAAGATTTGCCCTACCTGGCTGGGAATCTTCTGCACCTAGGCCAGGAGGAGGCCTTGACTCTAGGTGCAAATACTGCACCTCACCCTCAAAATAATCTGCTGGGATCTGGGCTTGTTTCCTAAGTATCCGAACCTTTCACAGTAACCACTGCTGGAACCCATATTGAGAGAATTATCTTCTTCATCATTAAACACCCTCTGACTCTTGTTATTTTGACATATCCATGGCTGACTAGATATAACCCCGCTACTTATTGGCATGAACCCAAATCAGTAATAGGAGTGCTATCAAGAGTGTTAAATTACCTATCCCAATACCCTTAAAAGAATTAGACAGGTTCCAAAATCGCATGTTCAGGTTTATCTGGAAAAAAAAACATCTCTGTATTTCTAAACGAGTAATGTTCAAGCATAAGAACAGGGGAGGAGGGTCTCTCGTGCCCAAACTTGAGGAACTATTTTAAAGCTGCCCAACTGGCACAACTACCCCTGGCACACTCCACTAAACATCAGCCAAGCTGGTTGTTCATAGAGAACCAACAAATGTCTCCTCGCAGTTGGGATAAGATAATATGGGTCCCAGAAAGATTGTCCACCTTTAGATCCCATCAAAACCCTATGATAAACCTAACCCTAACTTCTTGCGTGGCAGCAAGAATGGTAAAGCCGATTTTTTTATCATGTCAGTTTGAACCATATAATGGGATCTCTGACTGGGAACTCTGAAGATATCAGAATTAAGAAAATGTTTCTGTAGTCAATAGATACCCAATAATCAATCAGCTCAGTTTTATAAGCTCTTTGTTTCTGAAAATGTTCAATTAAAACGTATTAAATGTACTCACGAGTCACCCATGTTAGGGCATGTTCAGGTGTGTGTAACACCTTCGCACTCCTGGAAAGGAACTTCCATTGGCCTTTATTCAAGGGTCGTGTTCTAGATTTTGTAGCCACTTGCAAAGTATGTGCTCAGAAAAAAACACCCAGGAAGTTGCCATGTGGTCCTTCAATTCCGCTACCTATACCACAGCATTTCCATAGATTTTGTTAATGACCTACCTTCATCCAGAAGGAATACTACTCTTACTCCATTCAATCAACAGCTCAACCAGCAGACATATTTTTTGCAGAACATCTTCTGCTTGCTTGATATACCTGTGGAAATAATTATTGATAGAGGAAGTTAGTTAGTAGCCAGATTCTGGAGAACATATTGCAGTAATTTAGGAATACATATCAAATTATCTTCAGTTTTTCATCCTGAGTCCAATGAATTATCAGAAAGGGCAAATCAAGCCTTGGAGCAATACAGCTGTCTATATATTTCAAAACAACAAAATGACTGGGTTCCACTCCTTCCCTTGACAAAGTTTGCCAATAATTATTTTTATCAAAATTCCATCAAATTGTCCTCATTCAAAGTAAATCTTGTCTACTAACCCAGTAAGTTTCCTCAACCTCCATCTACATCTGAACTTCCTGGTGCTGATCAAAGAGTTCAGGAGCTGCAGCCACTTTGATCGAGAACATTTTAAAAGAGCCTCTGAACTCCAAAAGAACCATGCTGATAAGAATATGTCCCTTGCACCCTACTACAAAGTGAAAGATATGGTCTGGTTGTCAGCTAAGAACCTAAAGTTACATCAGCCTTCTCATAAACTGAGTTCTTGCTTTGTTAGTCCTTATATTGTATAAGGAAATATTGGTATTATAGCAGATTTCTTGAAGATTAATACATCCCTCCATACCAGTCTACAAATCCTGCTCCGATTGATGTTCAAGGACAGGAAGAAATGATTTTGTTGTTTAGAAGTTCAGGTACATCTGTCTCTCACTGCCCCTCTGAGCTCCATCAAGTTAATGTTTATTGTTTCAGTGACCTCATCTATCCATTTCCGCATCGGTCATCGCCTTCTCTAGGGAATCCTGCCTTCTTATGTTATGACCAAAATATTTATGCTTCAGCCCCATGATCATACCTTCCAGAGAACAGTTTGTCTGGATTTCCTGAAATAGTGATTTATTGGATCTTCTTGCAGTCCAAGGAAATATAAGCAGTTTTCGCCGACACCATAATTGAAAAACAATCTTCTTCTTTACGGTCCAGCTTTCACATCTGTGTGTTTCTACTGGGAATACAATAGTTCTAACTATGCAGACCTTTGTTAATAGTGTAATATACAATGGATATAAAAAGTCTACACACCCCTGTTAAAATGTCAGGTTTCTGCGCTGTAAAAAAATGAGACAAAGATGAATCATTTCAGAACTTTTTCCACCTTTAATGTGACCTATAAACTGTACAACCCAATTGAAAAACAAACTGAAATCTTTTAGGTAGAGGGAAGAAAAAATATAAAAATAAAATAATATGGTTGCATAAGTATGCACACCCTTAAACTAATACTTTGTTGAAGCACCTTTTGATTTTATTACAGCACTCAGTCTTTTTGGGTATGTGTCTATCAGCATGGCACATTTTGACTTGGCAAGATTTGCCCACTCTTCTTTGCAAAAACACTCCAAATCTGTCAGATTGCGAGGGCATCTCCTGTGCACAGCCCTCTTCAGATCACCCCACAGATTTTCAATCGGATTCAGGTCTGGGCTCTGGCTGGGCCATTCCAAAACTTTAATCTTCTTCTGGTGAAGCCATTCCTTTGTTGATTTGGATGTATGCTTTGGGTCGTTGTCATGCTGAAAGATGAAGTTCCTCTTCATGTTCAGCTTTCTAGCAGAAGCCTGAAGGTTTTGGGCCAATATTGACTGCTATTTGGAACTGTTCATAATTCCCTCTATCTTAACTAAGGCCCCAGTTTCAGCTGAAGAAAAACAGCCCCAAAGCATGATGCTGCCACCGCCATGCTTCACTGTGGGTATGGTGTTCTTTTGGTGATGTGCAGTGTTGTTTTTGCGCCAAACATATCTTTTGGAATTATGGCCAAAAAGTTCAACCTTGGTTTCATCAGACCATGACACCTTTTCCCACATGCTTTTCGGAGACTTCAGATGTGTTTTTGCAAAATGTAGCCTGGCTTGGATGTTTTTCTTCGTAAGAAAAGGCTTTCCGTCTTGCCACTCTACCCCATAGCTCAGACATATGAAGAATACGGGAGATTGCTGTCACATGTACCACACAGCCAGTACTTGCCAGATATTCCTGCAGCTCCTTTAATGTTGCTGTAGGCCTCTTGGTAGCCTCCCAGACCAGTTTTCTTCTCATCATTTCATCAATTTTGGAGGGAGCTCCAGTTCTTGGTATTGTCACTGTTGTGCCATATTTTTTCCACCTGATGATGATTGTCTTCACTGTGTTCCATGGTATATCTAATGCCTTGGAAAGTCTTTTGTACCCTTCTCCTGACTGATACCTTTTAACAATGAGATCCCTCTGATGCTTTGGAAGCTCTCTGTGGACCATGGCTTTTGCTGTGGGATGCAACTAAGAAAATTTCAGGAAAGACCAACTAGAGAAGCTGAACTTTATTTGGTTAATCAGAGGCACTTTAAATGATGGCAGGTGTATGCTGACTCCTATTTAACACGATTTGGAATGTGATTGCTTAATTCTGAATACAGCTACATCCCCAGTTATAAGAGGGTGTGCAGACTTATGCAACCACATTATTTTTCTTTTTTTTTCCCGTCACCTAAAAGATTTCAGTTTGTTTTTCAATTGAGTTGTACAGTTTATAGGTCACATTAAAGGTGGAAAAAGTTCTGAAATCATTAATCTTTGTCTCATTTTTTTACAGCACAGAAACCTGACATTTTAACAGGGGTGTGTAGACTTTTTATATCCACTGTATGTTTACTTATTTGTCCAAGCTTGCCATAGCTTTCCACCCTAGAAGCAAACATCCTTTAATTTCATGGCTACAGTTACCATTTGAAGATAACTTGGAGCCCCCACTTCTTCCCCATTAATTTGCCAGGAACTGAAATTGCCATTTGCCTTGATCTTCATCTTTTTAACATTGAGCAGCAGGCTAGCTTTTGAACTCTCTTATTTTACTATCATCAAAAGTGTAACGGAACCCATCACTGTTTTACCCTGTTTTATGATTATTATGGTTAAAATATGATCCTACTATTATACTGCATGTATGTTGGTTTATGCTCTGCAGAATATTGGCCCAGACTAGTGCAGACCTTGGCCTGGGAGATAATCCTGTTACAGATAAGGAAGTCTATTGTATAAACTGTTTTCATTCTCAGATAAGAACAAAGAAGGATGATCTAATTAATGTCTGATTGTATCCAAGTTGCCAGGTAGCCTCAGAGAGGTGTGACTCACCTATTGTCCCTCTATGTGTATTGTGTGGCCAACTATGGGGGATATGTGAAATGTCTGTGTGTTATGTGTAAAAGATACTTTTACTAACTTTTGAACCCCTGGTCTGATTCAGGCCATTTTTTAATATGTTGTTCCCCTGGGTGAGAGCGATTGAACGGTGACTTAAAGGTGTACCCCCTGTATTTGGGGTACATCCAGAATGTGGTTAAAATTGTGTCTGTTTTAATTGTGTTACCTGTTATCTGAGGGGAGGAGACGTGGGGGTTGAACCATGTAAATAATTGGCTGTTGTGATAATTATGTGGGTGTAGCCCTTCAGAGGGCACCATTGCATAAAAGGAGATCCCCTATATACTACTTGACCCTTCAAAACGTAGCCTCATCTCGTTTTTGGAGGGGATTGCAATATCATACTGGGGATTGCTATGCATTGCATACTCCCTGGGAGCTTTAAGCTACGGCGGTTGTGTAGTCTGTGGTAGTGTGGTGTCCGGAGCGTTGCTTGTAGGCCTCGACACAAACTAGGACGCGTCCATCAACGGAGTTACCCGGTCGGGGTGCCAGGAGATCCGTTACATTGGCTGGCAGTGGTGGGATGGCGTCCTAGTAAGAGGAAAAGCAGCGCGGAGACACCGGTAACGTTTGGAGTTACAAATTGAGGGCAACGCTAGTATCCGTACAGCGCCCCTGGCTACAGCAGGATGGAACCGGCTAGTTTTCAGACAGTGTTCCATGATGAGGAGGAGGAGGCGGCCGCGGACTACAGGGATGCAGACAGAAAGGAACTCTGGTATGATGCCCTGGAAGATGCCCAATGGCGGCGAGGTGAGAGTGTCCCCAGTGATGAGCAGCGGCTACAGAAGCATGTGGCGATGCGGATGTATCTATTGGGAGAGCAGCCCCTGGATGAGTGGGTGACAAGACTAGAGACCCTGGTATGGCGAGAGATCTGGCTAGACAACGCATACCAGGCCCTCTGGTGGCATACCGTTTGACTTACCCCCTGGACGTCCGAACACGACTTACCGGAGGGGGATGATTATGATGGCCCGGGTTTATTATGGGATGCCTTGGAGGACGACATTGATCTTGGCAGCATGGAGGGGTCTAGGTTTTGGGACATCTACGACTACCGGATGGGCATGTATGTCTGGGATGACGAAGGCGAGGTGAGCAAAGACATGACCCACCTGGTAACGAGAGAGTGGGAGCTGGAGCAGGACTACCAACACCTGCTCAGCTTCGTGCATACTCGACAAGCAGAACCAGACTTCATTGACTGGTCCTGGGATGACCTCCAGATGGCAGGTAGAGATGGGACCGAGGTCTCTCTACCGGCCCTACAGGTGGCAGAAGGTGTCATCCTTCCCCCCCAGCGGCAGTGTGAACCCCAGGGGGCAGAAGGTGTCATCCTTCCCCCCCAGCGGCAGTGTGAACCCCAGGGGGCAGAAGGTGTCGTCCTTCCACCCCCAGCGGCAGTGTGAACCCCAGGGGGCAGAAGGTGTCGTCCTTCCCCCCCCAGCGGCAGTGTGAACCCCAGGGGGCAGAAGGTGTCTTCCTTCCCCCCCCAGCGGCAGTGTGAACCCCAGGGGGCAGAAGGTGTCATCCTTCCCCCCCAGCGGCAGTGTGAACCCCAGGGGGCAGAAGGTGTCGTCCTTCCCCCCCAGCAGCAGTGTGAACCCCAGGGGGCAGAAGGTGTCGTCCTTCCCCCCCCAGCAGCAGTGTGAACCCCAGGGGGCAGAAGGTGTCGTCCTTTCCCCCCAGCGGCAGTGTGAACCCCAGGGGGCAGAAGATGTCGTCCTTCCCCCCCAGCGGCAGTGTGAATCCCAGGGGGAAGAAGGTGTCGTCCTTCCCCCCCAGCGGCAGTGTGAACCCCAGGGGGCAGAAGGTGTAGTCCTTCCCCCCAGCGGCAGTGTGAACCCCAGGGGGCAGAAGGTGTCGTCCTTACTCCCCAGCGGCAGTGTGAACCCCAGGGGGTAGAAGTTGTCGTCCTTCCCCCCCAGCGTCAGTGTGAACCCCAGGGGGCAGAAGGTGTCGTCCTTCACCCCCAGTGGCAGTGTGAACCCCAGGGGGCAGAAGGTGTCTTCCTTCCCCCCCAGCGGCAGTGTGAACCCCAGGGGGCAGAAGGTGTCATCCTTCCCCCCCAGCGGCAGTGTGAACCCCAGGGGGCAGGAGGTGTCACCCTTCCCCCCCAGCGGCAGTGTGAACCCCAGGGGGCAGAAGGTGTCGCCCTTCCCCCCCCAGCGGCAGTGTGAACCACAGGGGGCAGAAGGTGTCGTCCTTCCCCCCCCAGCGGCAGTGTGAACCACAGGGGGCAGAAGGTGTCGTCCTTCCTCCCCAGCGACAGTTTACCCTGACAAGGGGAGACACCAATCTCCCAGACGGCGCAGATGGGACCGTGGTCTCTGCGCCCACAGCCTGTCCAGATCCCCAACTACCCTCACTGGGACAACCGGAGGAGGGGGTAAGTACAAATTCCCCTCCCCAGCTAACTCCTAATGTGGCCCCAGGGTTAACAGAGGAAATGTTAACCCCCACTGACCCCCACGTTTCCCTGGCTACTGAGCCGGAATATGTCCCAAGTACCCCAGCAGAAGAGCTGACAGCAGGGCAGAGTGCAGTCGGCCTCTGCCCTCCCTTTGTCCCTTGTACAGAGCAGGATGTCCTGCAGGTTATACCAGCAGAAGAGCTGGCATCAGGGCAGAGTGCCGCTGGCCTCTGCCCCTCAATTCCGTTACAAATAGGTCCTTTAGCTCCTCCTCACGTTAAGCAACCTGAGTAGTATCATCAACGTATCTGAAGTGGTTGATATTTTTTCCAACAATATTGATTCCAGCTCTTGATTCATCTAGAAGAAATGCAGATACTTTAAGTAGATTAAAGTATTTGGTCATTGGAAGGTTTATGGGCTTGAGAAATGTTCCTGGGTCTTATCTAGGAACCTTCATGTTCAAACTCTACAGAAGGACATATGAGATACTCGGAAAAGGCTTGTTCATTCTCTTCAAGCTCCCGTCAACACTAGTTGTATCCTGTCTGTATACCAGTGCAGTTTTTTACTCGCTCACTCCATTCCTCAAGTTTCCGTCTGTTTATCAGAGCAGTACTTAGTTGCTCCAGTCCTCAAGCTCCTGTCATACCAATTGTATATCAGTACTAGTACCTGCTTGCTCCAGTTCTTGATTTTGTGGCAATATCAGTTGTACCCTGTCTGTATACCAGTCCAGCACCTGCTTGCTACAGTCCTGAAGTTCTTGTCAATTCTGTACTATTCCATTCTCCCACCAGTAGATCTGCCTATTAGTGCTTTCAGCAAGACAGATCCTACCATCGACACAAGCAGCTAAAGTATAGCCATGACAGCTATGAATGTGTAAGAAACAATTATTATTTCCAATTTATCAATGCATAAGAATGTAGCAATACATATTTGTAAAGCAAATAAATTTAAAGGCAATGAATAAACAAGCAATATTTATCAGTGCTAGGAGAGTGCTAGGAGAACGCTAGACTAGAAGCTAAAAAAAACATTGTTAATTTAATAACGCCAATGCAACAAGACTTAAGTCCTTTGTCTGATATAAATCCATTTTATAATTCATAGCATAATAAAGATATACAAGCAACTTCACCATAACAAGGTAACAATCCAATACGGGGATGTAGGGATTAAAAATGGGTAAAATTAGGTAAATCTGTGGGAGCCCCAGATCCCCCATTTGTTTATTATAGCTTTGTGATCATGATTGCCATTCATGCTCAGTGGGGTACTAGTAAGGGGAAAGTATGTGTGGTAGGTATAAACCGACTAGTTCATTGCAGCACATCACAGTGATAATTACTGCAATAAGCCATGATATACTGTACATCTATCTAATATAACATCCATTCTTAGTTAATCTCCACAAGTGTTAGACAACCTGAGAAGTGGATCCATTAATGTTTATTGTCTAAAAAATGAAGGGTGTAGGAGCAAAAATAATTCTGGGGGGAATACAGCTCATTGTATACACAGGCCAAAAAATAGCTTATATATATACATGCATACATAAAAACATACACAAATCGGGGGGGGGGGGGGGGGGGGGCGGGGTAGGCAATGAGAAATCAAGTCTGATATCTTCGGTGTTATAGTGATCACAGTGTCATATCTGATGCTTGAATGATTTTCAGAGCCATTTTCATGCCTCTACAGATGGTCATCAGTACACATTGAATTGGGGAGAAAAAAGGGCTTATGCACAGCAAGCAACTTGCATGAAGCACCCATTGATCTGATTGGAATGTCTTGCCTTCAGACAGCGGTCAAAATTTCCCTGGATTGTAATAGATAGGTTATGTCCACTTCACATGTAAATGCCTGCGTGAAATATTGTAATGGGGCCCATGGTCTACAGCTTTAACACTCTGAACCATGTCCTCTGTGGAGATCATCTGAGAAAACGGGTGATGAGAGATGATTTAGTGTGGTGAGCCTGAGACTTGAAAGAGGAATCAGAAACTGTGGGTGACAAACGGTATAAAGGTGTTCACATAAGAGGGATTTAAAAGTCATGGTGATAACTGTAAGTAATTGAATCACTCATCATTTATATTATTAGTAAATATGTTTTTTCGACAATTACTGTTTAGCATTTGGGTAAATTAATGTTCAACTACCTAAATTATCTCTCAACATTAGCATGCCATTGAGTTATTCATGTGTAAACTGCTGAATGGAGCATAGTGGATTCTATTATACTCTACTCAGATATACCACAGCAGTGTGAAAGCAGGAGACCAGCAGCTCTGTCAATGTCAATTAACAAAAATGGCAAACATTACAATTAGAAATTAACCTATAGTTGTACAAAATCGATCATTCAGTATCTGCTTCTCTGACACCTCTTTTTCTCCTTACCCCCTGTCTGTTTGCGTACTCCGAGGATCAGTCCTAGGCCTCCTCCTCTTTTCCATTTAGACATCCTCACTTGGTACCCTTATGGACTTTTTCGGGCTTCAGTATCATCTCTATGCAGATGACACCCAAATCTACCTCTACCACAGTGTCAATTCCTCTCATCTCTCACACTGTCAACAATTACATCATCACACCCACCTCCCAAGCCCGTTCTCTTGGGGTTCTACTGGACCACACTCTGTCTTTCATCCCTCACATACAATCACTAACTAAATCTTATCTAAAAAACATATACAGAATTCAACACTATCTTAAGCAAGACACAACTAAAATCCTAATACACTCTCTCATCATCTCTCGACTAGACTACTGCAACTCGCTTCTTGTCGGCCTACCCACCACCCAACTATCTCCACTTCAATCCATTATGAATGCCTCTGCTAGCCTCATCTTCCGTACACAACGTTCAGTGTCGGCATCACCTCTCTGTCACTCACTCCACTGGCTTCCCTTAGCCTCCAGAATAAAATTTTAAATCATGACCCTAACTTTCAAAGCCCTCAACAATAGCACACCCCCATACATTTCTGGTCTCATCTCCAAATACTCCCTCACCCGCCCTCCTGTTCTGCTGATGACCTTCTTCTTTCCACAACTCTTGTAACCTCCTCTCACTCTCGCCTTCAGGACTTTTCTCGTGCTGCCCCATTTCTCTGGAACTCCTAGCCTCGCTCCACCAGATTATCCTCCTGCCTCAAAACATTCAAAACCTCTCTAAAAACACATCTCTTTAAAGAAGCGTATCACCTTCCACCCTAACACACTCTCACCTCTTTCTCCCTACTTTTCCGCATACAATAACTTTAGGTTGTAAGTCTGCGAGTTTCAAACCCACAAGGTGCTTTAGGGAAATCACTATGGACACTATGGATTTGAGGCTCAAAAACAGGGCCCTCCATGCTTTTCTATGTTTAATTTGTATGTATCTTTGTCTTGAACTTATCTTATGTACAGCGCTGCGGAACATGCTGGTGCATTATAAATAAACAATAATAATAATAATAATAATAAAGGCAATTTGAGATGACAAATTTTCTTATGGGTTGAAGGCTAGTCATTTTAATTAAAAGTGAACAACAATTTTAAGCACTTTGCCATTTATATGATTGCACTTTCTCAATCAGGCTAAAACAATTCTAGCTAGTGCACAAATACATTATACAACTACAACACACCACCGCACGCAAGGACTACCACAACAATATACATTGCATGCTTTATATGGATAGAATAAATATTTAATGTACTATGGAATGATTAGAATGACCTTTTCCATTCCTTGTATTTGTTAATAAAGAAGAAGATCCGTAGTAAATTGATTTGAAAGTTACATATAAGCAATAAATGGTAAATCAAACATCAATGGAAATTGTGCTATTTTTAAGATTGCATTAAGTCAAATTTTTAATTTGAAGTAAGGATTAATCTAGATTCAGAAAAGAGAAAAAACTGTTATAAAATAACATAAAATATTTATGTAATCTTTTCCATCCATATGGTATCAGTTAAGAATTAACGTTTCACATACATTGGAACTGTATATTTAATTTAAATAATCAATTAGGGACAATGAGAGCCAATATCTTCTAAGTACTCCATTAAGGAAAGCAATTTTAAAGATGCATCTATTATGCAAATTCACTGATTTACTACTAAATTGAAACATAATGAAATCTTTTTTACATTCTTCAAATTAACCTCCCTTCCTTGTAAGAGCATTCTACAGGTTGCGGGAGCTGATAGTGCTCTTTTAGAATTTCAGCACATTAGTAGATAAAAATGTTGGTAATATACTCAAAGCAAAGATTAAATGTATATAGAAAAAAAAATATTTATATATTACACTTTCCTGAATATGTGACTTAGGCCAAAAGGTTCACAAATGTTAAACATATGAATTTAGATTTAAATTGATACCATTTACATAATTTAAATGTAGAATGTGTTTCTTGACCTATGGCTCTTTGTTTAGCAGTCATCTCAAATGTCTCTTTTTCAGATTAATCAGACATTGTGATATCCGAGCACGTTCAAGCATGCTTACCTACCTTGGCATATACATTTTGGGGTACATAATTTTGTTTTTCTGCATACTTTTATTACACATACTGTACATGTATCCGCTACCTATTGCATACAAAGATAAAGAATAGATGATGGGTTGTATTCTATTGGAAATTAATAAGTAAGTAAAGTAATTTTTGTTTTTACATAAAAATAGGCATAATTATAGCTTGTATTTAATACTTTATCATGAAAATCATGTATAGTGTATTTTAAATACATTCCATAATAATATAGTAATCGAGGTTGAAAAAATACTTTTAGTCCATTTTTAGTTCAACCATTTAACGTCTCCCCTGACCATTGTAATATGTGGATTATTGTTAATTGATCCAGAATAAGACAAACAAATTACTTTATTGACACATTGCCAATTGTAAGGGTAGAACAAAATCCTTCCTGGCCCCAAATGCTGGCGATTGGATTACTCCCTGGATCAATTATCCTCCTTCTCTTGTTATCAAAGATAAACCTGAATGCCATATTTATCCAAAAACATATCCAACTACTTTTTAATGGTCTCTATCATATGTGAGGTCACAACTTCCTTTGGTAGAGAGTTCCACAGTATGCCTTCTCTTCCTGTGAAGAACCCTTTTCTTTCTTTAGGTGGAATATTTTTTTTCTTCTAGCCTCAAGGGAAAAACTAACCAAATTAAAAGTATTTTATCTCAGGGGAAAAAAAACACCTAAGAGGGGATATAATTAACTTTTATAAATATATCCAGGGTAAATATAAGACTTTGCAGGGCAATCTTTGTACCAATAAGTTTTCACAGGCACTCCCAAATGCCTTTCTATATCTGATAACCCTTATATTTCTTCCATTAACATTAAACATCTCATGCTTATTTGTCCTTCCCAACCTTACATTTATTTGTGTTAAATGTGCCATTTAGTTGTCCATTCTTCTAATTTATGAAAGTCCCTTTGGAGGGAAAATGCATAATTTTCTGATTTATCTATGTTGCATAACTGTCATCAGCAAAAATTGTGACATTATGTCCCAGTCCTGCTCCTAAATCATTGATAAATATGTTAAAAAGGAGAGGACCTATTACTGAACCCTGAGGAACGCCACTTACCACATTAGTCCAATATCAATATGTTCTATTTACAACAACCTTTTGCATCCTGTCTTTTAGCCAGCTCTCAATCCATGTTCATATATTTAATGAAATTCCTGTATCCCTTACTTTGTACAGTAGTTTCCCAGGTGGCACTTTATGAAAAGCCTTTGCAGAATCCAAGAAGACTACATATACTAAGTTGCCTTGGTCCAAGTTTCTACGTACCTCTCAAAGAAATTAATTAGATTAGTTTGATATGACCTATCTCTCATAAATTTGTGTTGATTCCTACTTATTATCTTGTTCACATAATAGCCCTTCCAAAAGCTTCCCCACTACAGAAGTGAGGCTTAAAGGTCTATAATTCCATGGATTTGCTCTTGCCCCCTCATAAAAAAGGTATCACATTGGCTTTTTTCCCAGTCATCTTGTTCTGAACTTGTGAAGAATGTGTTTTGAAGAATTAGATATAATAGGTTTGCTCTACGTTGCAATTAACTTTTAATTTTCTATTTTAGCCAGTCTAATAGTTTTTTTTATATAGCTCTCCCCTCCTCTACCTCGGCGCACATTGCGAGTCTCCCCACCCCCCATACTTTATGGTTCTTGTGATGATCGCCTTTGGCGCTCATCGCAGGCCCGGCAATGAGCGGTGCTAGCCCGTAACTTTAGCACTCATTGCGGGTCTCGCGATGAGAGCCTTTGGTGATCACTGTGAGCCTCCCCCCCTCTATTTTATGGTCCTTGCAATGAGCGCCTTTGAGCGGGATGCGCTGCACACATGCGCGAGCCCCGCAATAGCCGCCTTCAGCCTCATGATGAGTACCTTATGAGCGCCAATGAGCGCCTTACAGGCCTCGCGATGAGCGCCTTTGGTGCTTATTGTGCATGCGCAAGCCTGTAACTTTTCACATTGTGTGACGACAACCCGCAATTACCACAACTATTATAGTTGATTATATATGCTAATTCCATGCTATATTAAGTACCTAAGTTCCAAACAATTAATTATGTTTGAGTATTTTAATGTTACTAATAATTATATGGAGAATACTCAGGGATCATTATCTGGCCCAGGTTATACAAGAACCAGGGGCGAATCTACTGCCGATGCAACCGGTGCTGTCCACCAAGGCCCCTGCTCTGTGAGGGGCCCCTCGGCAGCATCATTCACCACCGCAAAAACCCCAGGGCCCCTTGTCACACTATTCACCCCCCAATCAAGCCCCCTGCACTTCATTTATCCCTCCTCCTCTTACTTGTGCCTTGCAGCCCCTGTCCCGGATCCCATTGCTCAGAGGTTGGGTATCCTCCCCCTGCCGGAGCTTCATACTGCAGGGGAGGGGATTCCTAATAATTTCATGTGACCCTGCAGTATGAAGCTCCGGCAGGGGAAGGATACCCAACCTCTGAGCAATGGGATCCGGGACAGGGACTGCAAGGCACAAGTAAGGGGGGGGGGGGTGAATGAAGTGAGGAGGTGCTTGATTGGGGTGAATGGTACTGCTGAGGTGGCCCTGGGGTTGAAAATGGCTGCTGAGGGAGCCCTGGGGGGTGAATATGGCTGAGGGTCTTGGGGGGATGAATGGTGTGACAAGGGAGCCCTGGGTTCTTTGGGGGAGTTAAATTGCTGCTGAGGGGCCGTGTGGGGTGAATATGACATCTGAGGGGGTTGGAGGGGGATAAATGGTGCTGCTGAGGGGGCCTGGGGCTGTTGGGGGTGAATATGGCTGCTGAGGTGCTTGGAGGGTTTAATGGTGCAACAAGGGGGCCATGTTTTTATTGAGGCGTGAATGTTGCTCCTGATGGTCCTTGGTGAGTTAATATTGCTGCTGAGGGGCCCTAGGGGGGGTTGAGGCTGTATATGGCAGCTGAAGGGGCTGGAGGGGGAGGTGAATGGTGCTGCTGAGGTGGGCCTGGGGCTGTTGGGGGGTGATATGTGTGTATATATCTATATATATCTATATATATATATATATATTTATATATATGGCATTGGAGGGTAGCCCGGGAGGGTCAAAAAAAAAGTTTTCCCCTGATCACTGGGGCCCTCCATTCACTAGCTCCACCACTGACGAGAACCTACTAGAAATTGGAGATTAGAATGTATTTAGTCATCACAAATAATATTGATATAGTATTGAATGTGATCATTCACATTTGAGATTGAATTAAAAAACAAGACTGATCTTGAATGTTTACCATGTAGCCAAATCCACAAATACACCTGTGTGTACAGTGGCCCTTGATTTGGAAAAGGCATTTGACTCATTAGAATGGCCTTATTTAACCGCTACTCTAGAAAAATTTGGAATCAGATGTAATTTTATGAATCTTATTATAACACTTTACAAAAATCCAATTGCGAGCCTCAAATTACCAGGGGAGGGTCATGAACATATAAACATCCAGATGGTAACGAGATAGGGGTGTGCCCTGTCCCATTTATTATTTTCTCTAGCCATAGAACCCCTAGCCCAAGCAATAAGGTCAAGCAACATGACTAAAGGTGTTAATATTGGCCTACACCAATTTAAATGTTGTCTGTTTGAGGATGACATTTTAGGAACACCTACAAACCAGCTAAATTCTTTTGAGGAGTTAATGGCCATTATAGAGTCGTTTGGTTACTTATCAGGGCCTTAAAATTAATTTTGAAAAAACAGAGGCAATAAGTGCGCGGGTGCCCCCCGACCAGGTCAATCTACTGAAAGAAAAATACCCCTTTTCCTGGACCAAAAAGCACCTGAGATATTTTACCCAGAATCTTATAATAGCTTAGGACACTGCCCATCCTGAATAATTATAGGGATTTAAACAAATTTGAGAAAGCGATGCTTAGATTTATCTTGAGATACAAACGTCCACAGATAAATAAATCTCTCATGTACAGAAGCAGAAAAGCAGGGTGACTGGCCTGCCCAAATCTTAAGCAGTATTTTAAGTCAGCCCAAAATACCTTTCTTCCACAAGCACAGTCAATAGATCAGCAACCCTTGTGGGTATTCATTGAAAATTACCAAAACAATTAGATGGGATAGCATTATTTTGGCCCCTTCACCTCCCCTTATCTCTAAAATAGGATCTAACAACCCCATGATCAAGATGTCCCTTACCGACTGGGTGTGGGTCAACTCCAGGTGCCATTTGAAATATAATCTTTCCCTTTTGACTCCTATTCTAACAACTTTTTTTCAAGAACGCCGCATAAGAAGACCCCCGAGATTCTTCAACCAATATTTGAACTTTTTTTCTCGTCTACTCCTCTTGGACTCACTTAAGTATTTTCTAGTATATGTTGTGTTTCTGGGTTTTTGTATTTTGTATTTTGTATTTTGTGTACGTCTCTTGCTGATCTATTATTCTTTGTGTTTTACATATGTTTCTCTATATATATACAGTATATATCTATATATTTTTATATATATATATATATATATATATATATATATATATATACATTTTTCTCCTCATCCCAGTTTTTATTCCTTTCCTTATATACCCTCATACATGTTTCACCTTGCTTAGGTATTGGCGTTACGTCACGGTTTGTCATCTCCACACTTTGAGGCGCTATAGTATTTACTAGGTTTCCTTATTTAGGGAATTCTAGGTCCTTTTTTCTATATTCTAACAATGTCACAGGTAATTGAAGGGATGGGAGAAGAATCCAAAGTGTGCTCTCCCATAAATTGGATTAATTAGAGGCTTGGATCCTGGATAGAAAATTAATAACAACAGAACAATGTATAACTAATTACCCATTGCCGGATAGGCAATACTTTATTTACAATAAAATATGTCATATTGTCACTTCCCTGATTCGGGTTTGAGGGTTGCCACAGGATACGTGGTTTTCCAGGCTCTGTAAGAAAGCCCCGTTAACTAGAGGCATACTGGGGGAACTTTACGCAGTAGCGAATGAGGTACCTAGGGGTTCGAAGCCCATTTACATTAAGCAATGGGAGCACAACATGGGAGTATCCTGGGACACCAAGAAATGGGAAAGAATGAACGTGGAATTAACTAAAGGCTCTATCTTTTTTAGCTATCTTGAAACGGCAACTAAAGTTTTGCACATAGTGTACCTCACACCGGATTGATTAAACAAGCTAAACCCATCAACTCCCTCAGAGTGTTTTAGAATCTGTAGAGAAAAGGGTACATTTTGCTACATTTGGTGGGACTGTGCAATATCACTAGAGATGTCCCGAATAGTTCGCCGGCGGACTGTTCCCGGCGAACATAGCATGTTCGCGTTCGCGGCGAACTGCGAACATATGCGATATTCAACCCGCCCCCTATACTTTATCATTGAGCAAACTTTGACCCTGCATGTCACAGTCAGCAGACACATTCCAGCCAATCAGCAGCATACACTCACTTCCAGAGCCTTCTAACTCATGGACAGCAGCCATTTTGGAATCATAACTAACTTGCAGTCTTACTGAGAGGAGGCTGAGTGTAGGTGATACTGCATCAATAGGGAAAACCATAGCTAGGCTACTGTACACAGTGTGCAATACAGTCCTGAAGGACTCTTTTGATCTCTGCTGCATGGACACCCCTGTGTCTCTTCCCCCCCTTATCATCATCCTCCCCTCACCTTAGCACCCAACCCTAACACCCCTCACACTTATCCCTAACATCTAACCCTAACACCTAACCCTAACACCCCTTACACTTATCCCTAACACCCCTCACCCTCACCCTAACCCTAACACCCCTCACACTTATCCCTAACACCTAACCCCAACACCCCTTACACTTATCCCTAACACCCCTCACCCTAACCCTAACACCCCTCACACTTATCCCTAACACCCCTCACACTTATCCCTAACACCCCTCACACTTATCCCTAATACCCCTCACCCTAACCCTAACACCCCACACACTTATCCCTAACACCTAACCCTAACACCTAATCCTAACACCCCTTACACTTATCCCTAACACCCCTCACCCTAACCCTAACAACCCTCAAACTTATCCCTAACAACCCTCACCCTAACCCTAACACCCCTCACACTTATCCCTAACACCTAACCCTAACACCTAACCCTAACACCCCTTTCACTTATCCCTAACCCCCCTCACCCTAACCCTAACACCCCTCACACATATCCCTAACACCCCTCACCATAACCCTAACACCCCTCACACTTATCCCTATTACCCCTCACACTTATCCCTAATACCCCTCACACTTATCCCTAATACCCCTCACCCTAACCCTAACACCCATCACACTTATCCCTAACACCCCTCACCCTAACCCTAACACCCCTCAAACTTATCCCTAACACCCCTCACCCTAACCCTAACACCCCTCACACTTATCCCTGACACCCCTCACCCTAACCCTAACACCCCTCACACTTATCCCTAACACCCCTCACCCTAACACCTATCCCTAACACCCCTCACCCTAACCCTAACACCCCTCACACTTATCCCTAACACTCCTCACCCTAACACCTAACCCCCTCACCCTTATCCCTAACACCCCTTACCCTAACACCCCTCACACTTATCCCTAACACCCCTCACCCTAACCCTAACACCCCTCAAACTTATCCCTAACACCTAACCCTAACACCTAATCCTAACACCCCTTTCACTTATCCCTAACCCCCCTCACCCTAACCCTAACACCCCTCACCCTAACCCTAACACCCCTCACCCTAACCCTAACACCCCTCACACTTATCCCTAATACCCCTCACACTTATCCCTAATACCCCTCACACTTATCCCTAATACCTCTCACCCTAACCCTAACACCCCTCACACTTATCCCTAACACCCCTCACCCTAACCCTAACACCCCTCAAACTTATCCCTAACACCCCTAACCCTAACACCCCTCACACTTATCCCTGACACCCCTCACCCTAACCCTAACACCCCTCACACTTATCCCTAACACCCCTCACCCTAACACCTATCCCTAACACCCCTCACCCTAACCCTAACACCCCTCACACTTATCCCTAACACTCCTCACCCTAACACCTAACCCCCTCACCCTTATCCCTAACACCCCTTACCCTAACACCCCTCACACTTATCCCTAACACCCCTCACCCTAACCCTAACACCCCTCAAACTTATCCCTAACACCCCTCACCCTAACCCTAACACCCCTCACACTTATCCCTGACACCCCTCACCCTAACCCTAACACCCCTCACACTTATCCCTAACACCCCTCACCCTAACACCTATCCCTAACACCCCTCACCCTAACCCTAACACCCCTCACACTTATCCCTAACACTCCTCACCCTAACACCTAACCCCCTCACCCTTATCCCTAACACCCCTTACCCTAACACCCCTCACACTTATCCCTAACACCCCTCACCCTAACCCTAACACCCCTCACACTTATGCCTAACACCCCTCACCCTAACCCTAACACCCCTCACACTTATCCCTAACACCTAACCCTAACACCTTACGCTAACACCCCTTACACTCATCCCTAACAACCCTCACCCTAACCCTAACACCCCGCACACTTATCCCTAACACCTAACCCTAACACCTAACCCTAACACCCCTCACCCTAACCCTAACAACCCTCACCCTTATCCCTAACACCCCTTACCCTAACACCCCTCACACCTATCCCTAACACCCCTCACCCTAACACCCCTCACATTTATCCCTAACACCCCTCACCCTAACACCTCACCCCCTCACCCTTATCCCTAACACCCCTTACCCTAACACCCCTTACACTTATCCCTGTGTCTCTTCCCCCCCCCCCTTATCATCAAGGGAGGGGAGGATGATGAGGGAGGGGGGAAGAGACACAGGGGAGGATGATGAGGGAGGGGGGAAAGAGACACAGGGGAGGATGATGATGGAGGGGGGAAGAGACACAGGGGAGGATGATGAGGGAGGGGGTAAAGAGATACAGGGAAGGATGATGAGGGAGGTGGGAGGATGATGAGGGAGGGGGGGATGAGACACAGGGGAGGATGATGAGGGAGGGGGTAAAGAGATACAGGGGAGGATGATGAGGGAGGGGGTAAAGAGATACATGGGAGGATGATGAGGGAGGTGGGAGTATGACGAGGGAGGGGGGATGAGACACAGGGTAGGGTGATGAGGAAGGGGGCAAATCGACACAGGGGAGGATGATGAGGGAGGGGGTAAAGAGATACAGGGGAGGATGATGAGGGAGGTGGGAGGATGATGAGGGAGGGGGGATGAGACACAGTGGAGGATGATGATGGAGGGGGGAAGAGACACAGGGGAGGATGATGAGGGAGGGGGTAAAGAGATACAGGGGAGGATGATGAGGGAGGGGTAAAGAGATACAGGGGAGGATGATGAGGGAGGGGGTAAAGACATACAGGGGAGGATGATGAGGGAGGTGGGAGGATGATGAGGGAGGGGGGATGAGACACAGGGGAGGGTGATGTGGAAGGGGGCAAAGAGACACAGGGGAGGATGATGAGGGAGGGAGTAAAGAGATACAGGGGAGGATGATGAGGGAGGTGGGAGGATGATGAGGGAGGGGGGATGAGACACAGGGGAGGATGATGATGGAGGGGGGAAGAGACACAGGGGAGGGTGATGAGTGAGGGGGTAAAGAGATACAGGGTAGGGTGATGAGGGAGGGGTAAAGAGATACAGGGGAGGGTGATGAGGAAGGGGGTGAAGAGACACAGGGGAAGATGATGAGGGAGGGGGAAAAGAGACACAGGGGAAGATGATGAGGGAGGGGGAAAAGAGACACAGGGGAGGATGATGAGGGAGGGGGGAAAGAGACACAGGGAGGATGATGATGGAGGGGGAAGAGACACAGGGGAGGATGATGAGGGAGGGGGTAAAGAGATACAGGGGAGGATGATGAGGGAGGGGTAAAGAGATACAGGGGAGGATGATGAGGGAGGGGGTAAAGAGATACAGGGGAGGATGATGAGGGAGGTGGGAGGATGATGAGGGAGGGGGGATGAGACACAGGGGAGGGTGATGAGGAAGGGGGCAAAGAGACACAGGGGAGGATGATGAGGGAGGGGGTAAAGAGATACAGGGGAGGATATTGAGGGAGGGGTAAAGAGATACAGGGGAGGGTGATGAGGAAGGGGGGAAAGAGACACAGGGCAGGATGATGAGGGAGGGGGGGAAGAGACACAGGGGAAGATGATGAGGGAGGGGGAAAGAGACACCGGGGAGGATGATGAGGGAGGGGGGAAAGAGACACAGGGGAGGATGATGATGGAGGGGGGAAGAGACACAGGGGAGGATGATGAGGGAGGGGGTAAAGAGATACAGGGAAGGATGATGAGTGAGGTGGGAGGATGATGAGGGAGGGGGGATGAGACACAGGGGAGGATGATGAGGAAGGGGGGAAAGAGACACAGGGGAGGATGATGAGGGAGGTGTTAAAGAGATACGGGGAGGATGATGATGGAGGGGGAAGTTAGGTTATTTATGCCCTTTATGGATTAAAACCAGACTCTACATCAACTATGTAATTTTCCATGGGAGTTTTGACATGGATCCCCTTCCTGCATGCCACAGTCCAGGTGTTAGTCCCCTTAAAACAACTTTTCCATCCCTATTGTGGCCAGGAAGAGTCCCTGTGGGTTTTAAAATCCGCCTGCCCTTTGAAGTCTATGGCGGTTCGCCGTGTTCGCCGGTTCGCGAACCGAAAATTTGATGTTCGCCACATCACTAAATAGCACTAAATATGTGGCTCAAAATAACTAAGCTTGCATCAGTGGTATTAGAAACAACAATACTTCCTTCTATAGAATTATGTTTGCTTGGGCTGCCGGCAAAAAGCCACCTGGCTAAAAGTTTGAAGAAATCAGCTCTAGATATTCATGAGGTGGTAAACAAACTTAATTTTATTATGATTTATGAAAAAATTACACATACATTGACTAGCACAATACCTACATTTTTAAAGATATGGGAAGACTGGTGCAAATTGGACAGTTATATATCAATATCATAGAAACACCTTTTTTCTAGCTTTGAGACAGGATCATATATCCGACCCATTGGAAAGGCGCTCCGGGCATTGTTGGCGCTACTGGAAGAATAAAAGTATGAAGAAGGTACAGGTATCACATATATAGTTCTCAGCAATAGGGGTCATTGCAAATGCTTGCGGGCTCGCGTATCGAGGCTGCCGCAACTGCAGACCTTGCAAAGCGAGGGCCGCAGTTGCTGGCAAGGAGCGCCAAAGGCGCTCCTTGCACTGGTGGAGATGAGCACCATAGGCGCAAAACAACCTCTTCCCCTCCTCCCTACTTACCCTGTGACTCTCTTCCCCTCCTCCTCTGCTTCCCCTGTGTTCTTTTCCCCTTCTCCTCTCCTTCCCCTGTGTCTCTCTTCCCCTTCTCCTGTCCTTCCCCTGCGTCTCTCTTCCCCTGCGTCTCTCTTCCCCTTCTGGCCCTCATTGCCTGCGACCTACAATTACGACCGCCCCCGCACTTAGAAAAAAAAACATTACCCTGCAACCCAAAATTACAATCAGGTAACCGCGCAAACCACAAAACAAAAACAAAAACACAATAATCATAAAAAAACACTCACTGACAGCACGGGGGGGACAGCCATGACCGCTAGGTTGAATGCCAATATAACCCCAATTTCCCCAGTTTCGCCACTCGAAAATCAATTCCCTATCTCGGCTCCTTAAAGAGCCTGCGGTACACAAACTTTAAGGCCGGCAGCGGGGGTACTGTAAGTAACCCCACCGGCACCTGACATTACCCACCCAGTGCTGGGGGTCTCCATTGGGACCCCCCGGAGGGTCCTCACATTAACCCCACATTATCCCTCGCAGTGTGATCGGGGACCCCCGCTGAAAATAAAAGGTCCTTAAAGGACACGCAAACAATAACAATTAACCCTTTCACTCATGGGGCTCCATAAAGAGCCCCATGAGCCCCTAAATAACAATCTCAATTATGGAGGTCAATACAGACCCCCATAATCCATTAATTAACCCTACCAGGATCCCCATAACCCCTTAATTAACCCTGTCAGTCATGGGGGCCAAATACAAAGCCCCAATAAGCCCTTCATTAACCCTGTCACTCATGGAGGTCAATCAGGACCACGATAACCGCTTAATTAACCCTGTAACTCATGGGGATCAATACAGAGCCCCATAAGCGCTTGATTAACCCTGTCACTCACGGGGGTCAATCAGGACCCCCATAACTCATTAATTAACCCTGTAACTCATGGGGGTCAACACAGACACCCATAAGCCAATAATTAACCCTGTCACTCATAAGGGGGTCAATACAGACCCCCATAATCCATTAATTAACCCTCTCACTCATGGGGGTCAATACAGACCCCCATAAGCCCTTCATTAACCCTGTCACTCATGGGGTCAAGACAGACCCCCATAATCCCTTCATTAACCCTGTCACTCATTGGGGTCAATACAGGCCCCCATAAGCCAATAATTAACCCTGTAACTCATGGGGGTCAATGCAGACCCCCATAAGCCCTTCGTTGACCACGTCACTCATGAGGGTCAATCAGTACCCCCATAACCCCTTAATTACTCTGTCACTCATAAGGGGTTCAATACAGACCCCCATAATACATTAATTAACCCTCTCACTCATGGGGGTCAATACAGACCCCCATAAGCCCTTCATTAACCATGTCACTTATGGGGGTCAAACAGGACCCCCATAACCCCATAATTAACCCTGTCACTAATGAGGGCAATACAGACCACCACAACCCCTTAATAAACCCTGTAACTCATAGGGGTCAATACAGACCCCCATAAGCCAATAATTAACCCTGTCACTCATAAGTGGGTCAATACAGACCCCCATAATCTATTAATTAACCTTCTCACTCAAAGGGTCAATACAGACCCCCATAAGCACTTAATTAACCCTCTCACTCATGAGGTCAATACAGACCCCCATAAGCCCTTAATTAACCCTGTCACTCATGGGGGTCAATCAGGAATCCCATAACCCCTTAATTACCCTGTCACTCATAAGGGGGTTAATATAGACCCCCATAATCCATTAATTAACCCTGTCAATCATGGGGACCAATACAGACCCCCATAAGCCCTTCATTAAACCTGTTAATCATGAAGGTCAATCAGGACCCCCATAACCCCTTAATTAACCCTGTCACTCATAAGGGGGTCAATACAGACCCCCATAATCCATAAATTAACCCTGTCACTCATAGTTGTCAATACAGACCCCCATAAGCTCTTAATTAACCCTGACACTGATAGGGGTCAATACAGACACCCATAAGTCCTTCATTAACCCTGTCACTCATGAAGGTCAATACAGACCCCCCAACCCCTTATTTAACCCTGTCACTCATAGGGGTCAATACAAACCGCCATAAGCCCTTAATTAACCCTCTCACTCGTGGAGTCAATACAGACCCCCATAAGCCCTTCATTAACCCTGCCACTCATGAGGGTCAATACAGACACCCACAACCCCTTATTTAACCCTGTAACTCATGGGTGTCAATACAGACCCCCATAAGCCAATAATTAACCCTGTCACACATAAGGGGGTCAATACAGTCCCCCATAAGCACTAAATTAACCGTGTAACTCATGGGGGTCAATGCAGACCCCCATAAGCCCTTAATTAACCCTGTCACTCATCGGGTAAATACAGACCCCCACAACCCCTTAATTAACCCTGTAACTCATGGGGGTCAATACAGACCCCCATAAGCCAATAATTAACCCTGTCACACATAAGGGGGTAAATACAGACCCCCACAACCCCTTAATTAACCTTGTCACTCATAGGGGTCAATATAGCCCCCCATAAGCACTTAATTAACTCTGTCACTCATGGGGGGCAATACAGACACCCATAATCCATTAATTAACCCTGTCACTCATAGTTGTCAATACAGACCCCCATAAGCCCTTAAATAACCCTGTCACTCATAGGGGTCAATACAGACACCCATAAGCCCTTCATTAACCCTGTAACTCATGAGGGTCAATACAGACCCCCAACCCCTTATTAACCCTGTAACTCATGGGGGTCAATACAGACCCCCATAAGCCAATAATTAACTCTGTCAATCATAAGGGGGTCAATACAGACCCCATAATCCATGAATTAACCCTGTCATTAGAAGGGGTCAATACAAACCCCCATAAGCCCTTAATTAACCCTGTCACTCATCGGGTAAATACAGACCCCCACAACCCCTTAATTAACCCAGTCACTCATAGGGGTCAATACAAACCCCCATAAGCCCTTAATTAGCCGTGTCACTCATGGGGGTCAATACAGACCCCCATAAGACCTTTATTAACCCTGTCACTCATGAGGGTCAATCAGGACCCCCATAACCCCTTATTTAACCCTGTAACTTGTAGCGGTCAATACAGACCCCATAAGCCAATAATTAACCCTGTCACTTATAGGGGTCAATACAGACCCCCATAAGCCCTTCATTAACCCTGTCACTCATGAGGGTAAATCAGGACCCCTATAACCCCTTAATTAACCCTGTCACTCATAAGGGGGTCAATACAGACCCCCATAATCAAAAAATTAACCCTGTCACTCATAGGGGTAAATTCAGAGCCCCATAACCCCTTAATTAACCCTGTCACTCATGGAGGGCAATACAGACACCCATAAGGCCCTTCATTAACCCTGTCACTCATGGGGTCAATGCAGACCCCCATAATCCCTTCATTAATCCTGTCACTCATGGAAGTCAATACAGACCCCCATAAGCCAATAACTAACCCTGTCACTCATGGGGGTAAATACGGACCGCCATAAGCCAATAAATAACACTTTCACTCATAAGTGGGTCAATACAGACCCCCAACATCTATTAAATAACCTTGTCACTCATAGGGGTCAATACAGTCCCCCATAAGCCCTTAATTAACCCTGTCACTCATGGGGGTCAATCAGGACCCCTATAAACCCTTGAATAACCCTGTCACTCATGGGGGGCAATACAGACCTCCATAAGCCCTTCATTAACCCTATCACTCATGGGGTCAAGACAGACCCCCATAATCCCTTCATTAACCCTGTCACTCATTGGGGTCAATACAGACCCACTAAACCAATAATTAACCCTGTAACTCATGGGGATCAATACAGATCCCCATAAGCCCTTCATTGACACTGTCACTTATGAGGGTCAATCAGTACCCCCATAAACTCCCTTAATTACCCTGTCACTCATAAGGGGGTCAATACAGACCCCCATAATCCATTAATTAACCATGTCACTCATGGGGATCAATACAGACCCCCATAAGCACTTAATAAACCCTCTCACTAATGGGGGTCAATACAGACCCCCATAAGCCCTTCATTAACCATGTCACTTATGGGGTCAATCAGGACCCCCATAACCCCATAATTAACAGTGTCACTCATGGGGGGCAATACAGACCCCTATAATCCCTTCATTAACCCTGTCACTCATGAGGGCAATACAGACCACCACAACCCCTTAATTAACCTTGTAACTCATGGGGGTCAATACAGACTGCCATAAGCCAATAATTAACCCTGTCACTCATGAGTGGGTCAATACAGACCCCCATAATCTATTAATTAAACTTGTCACTCATAGGGGTCAATACAGACCCCCATAAGCACTTAATTAACCTTCTCACTCATGGGGTCAATACAGGCCCCCTGTAAGCCCTTAATTAACCCTGTCACTCATGGGGGTTTAATCAGGACCCCCATAAATCCTCAATTAACCCTGTCACTCATGGGGGGCAATACAGACCCCTATAAGCCCTTCATTAACCCTGTCACTCATAGGGGTCAATACAGATCCCCATAAGCCCTTAATTAACCCTGTCACTCATGGAGTCAATACAGACCCCTATAAGCTCTTCATTAAACCTGTGACTCATGAAGGTCAATCAGGACCCCCATAACCCCTTAATTAACCCTGTCACTCATAAGGGGATCAATACAGGCCCCCATAATCCATTAATTAACCCTGTCACTCATAGTTGTCAATACAAACCCCAATAAGCACTTAATTAACCCTGTCACTCATAGGGGGCAATACAGACACCCATAAGCCCTTCATTAACTCAGTCACTCATAGGGGTCAATACAGACTCCCATAAGCACTTAATTAACCTTCTCACTCATGGGGTCAATACAGACCCCAATAAGTGCTTAATTAACCCTTTCACTCATGGGGGTCAATACAGATCCCCATAAGCCTTTCATTAACCTGTCACTCATGGGGTCAAGACAGACACCCATAATCCCTTCATTAACCCTGTCACTCATTGGGGTCAATACAGATCCCCATAAGCCAATAAATAACCCTGTCACTCATAGGGGTCAATACAGATCCCCATAAGCCAATAATTAACACTATAACTCATGGGGGTCAATACAGACCCCCATAAGCCCTTCATTGACCCTGTCACTCATGAAGTTCAATCAGGACCCCCATAATGCCTTAATTAACCCTGTCACTCATGGGGATCAATACAGACACCCATAAGCCCTTCATTAAACCTGTGACTCATGAAGGTCAATCAGGACCCCCATAACCCCTTAATTAACCCTGTCACTCATAGTTGTCAATACAGACCACCATAAGCCCTTAATTAACCCTGTCACTCATAGGGGTCAATACAGACACCCATAAGCCTTTTCTTAACCCTGTCACTCATGAGGGTCAATACAGACCCCCCAAACAATTAATTAACCCTGTCACTCATAGGGGTCAATACAGACCCCCATAAGCACTTAATTAACCTTCTCACTCATGGGGTCAATACAGACCCCCATAAGCCCTTAATTAACCATTTCACTCATGGGGGTCAATCAGGAACCCCATAAACCCTTAATTAACCCTGTCACTAATGGGGGCAATACAGACCCCCATAAGCCCTTCATTAACCCTGTCACTCATGGGGTCAAGACAGACCCCCATAATCCCTTCATTAACCCTGTCACTCATTGGGGTCAATACAGGCCCCCATAAGCCAATAATTAACCCTGTAACTCATGGGGGTCAATACAGACCCCCATAAGCCCTTCATTGACCCTGTCACTCATGAGGGTCAATCAGTACCCCCATAACCCCTTAATTACCCTGTCACTCATAATGGGGTCAATACAGACCACCATAATCCATTAATTAACCCTGTCACTCATGGGGATCAATACAGACCCCCATAAGCCCTTCATCAAACCTGTGACTCATGAAGGTCAATCAGGACCCCCATAACCCCTTAATTAACCTTGTCACTCATAAGGGGATCAATACAGGCCCCCATATTCCATTAATTAACCCTGTCACTCATAGTTGTCAATACAAACCCCAATAAGCACTTAATTAACCCTGTCACTCATAGGGGTCAATACAGACACCCATAAGCCCTTCATTAACCCAGTCACTCATAATGGTCAATACAGACCCCCCAAACCCTTAATTACCCTGTCACTCCTAGGGGTCAATACAACCCCCATAAACCCTTTATTAACCCTGTCACTCATAGGGGTCAATAAAGACTCCCATAAGCACTTAATTAACCTTCTCACTCATGGGGTCAATACAGACCCCAATAAGCGCTTAATTAACCCTTTTACTCATGGGGGTCAATCAGGACCCCCATAAACCCTTAATTAACCCTGTCACTCATGGGGGGCAATAAAGATCCCCATAAGCCTTTCATTAACCTCTCACTCATGGGGTCAAGACAGACCCCCATAATCCCTTCATGAACCCTGTCACTCATTGGGGTCAATACAGATCCCCATAATGCAATAAATAACCCTGTCACTCATAGGGGTCAATACAGATCCCCATAAGCAATAATTAACACTATAACTCATGGGGGTCAATACAGACCCCCATAAGCCCTTCATTGACCCTGTCACTCATGAAGTTCAATCAGGACCCCCATAATACCTTAATTAACCCTGTCACTCATTGGGATCAATACAGACACCCATAAGCCCTTCATTAAACCTGTGACTCATGAAGGTCAATCAGGACCCCCATAACCCCTTAATTAACCCTGTCACTCATAAGGGGGTCAATACAGACCATCATATTCCATTAATTAACCCTGTCACTCATAGTTGTCAATACAGACCACCATAAGCCCTTAATTAAACCTGTCACTCATAGGGGTCAATACAGACCCCCATAAGCACTTAATTAACCTTCTCACTCATGGGGTCAATACAGACCCCCATAAGCCCTTAATTAACCCTTTCACTCATGGGGGTCAATCAGTACCCCCATAACCCCTTAATTACCCTGTCACTCATAATGGGGTGAATACAGACCACCATAATCCATTAATTAACCCTGTCACTCATGGGGATCAATACAGACCCCCATAAGCCCTTCATCAAACCTGTGACTCATGAAGGTCAATCAGGACCCCCATAAGCCCTTAATTAACCCTGTCACTCATGGGGGTCAATCAGGACCCCCATAAACCCTTGAATAACCCTGTCACTCATGGGGGGCAATACAGACCTCCATAAGCCCTTCATTAACCCTATCACTCATGGGGTTAAGACAGACACCCATAATCCCTTCATTAACCCTGTCACTCATTGGGGTCAATACAGACCCTCATAAGCCAATTATTAACCCTGTCACTCATGGGGATCAATACAGACCCCCATAAGCACTTAATTAACCCTCTCACTAAGGGGGGTCAATACAGACCCCCATAAGCCCTTCATTAACCATGTCACTTATGGGGGTCAATCAGGACCCCCATAACCCCATAATTAACTCTGTCACTCATGAGGGCAATACAAACCGCCATAAGCCAATAACTAACCCTGTCACTCAAAAGTGGGTCAATATAGACCCCCACAATCTATTAAGTAACCTTGTCATTCATAGGGGTCAATACAGACCCCCATAAGCCCTTCATTGACCCTGTCACTCATGAGGTTCAGTCAGTACCCCCATAACCCCTTAATTACCTTGTCACTCATAAGGGGGTCAATACAGACCCCCATAATCCATTAATAAACCCTGTCACTCATGGGGATCAATACAGACCCCCATAAGCCCTTCATTATACCTGTGACTCATGAAGGTCAATCAGGACCCCCATAACCCCTTAATTAACCCTGTCACTGATAAGTGGGTCAATACAGACCCCCATAATCCATTAATTAACCCTGTCACTCATAGTTGTCAATACAGACCCCCATAAGCCATTAATTAACCCTGTCACTCATGAGGGTCAAGACAGACCCCCCAAACCCTTAATTAACCCTGTCACTCATAGGGGTCAATACAGATCCCCATAAGCCAATAATTAACACTATAACTCATGGGGGTCAATACAAACCCCCATAAGCCCTTCAATGACCCTGTCACTCATGAAGTTCAATCAGGACCCCATAACGCCTTAATTAACCCTGTCACTCATAAGGGGGTCAATACAGACCCCCATAATCCATTAATTAACCCTGTCACTCATATTTGTCAATAAAGACCCCATAAGCCCTTCATTAAACCTGTGACTCATGAAGGTCAATCAGGACCCCCATAACCCCTTAATTAACCCTGTCACTCACAAGGGGGTCAATACAGACCCCCATAATCAATTAATTAACCCTGTCACTCATAGTTGTCAATACAGACCCCCATAAGCCCTTAATTAACCCTGTCACTCATAGGGGTCAATACAGACACCCATAAGCCCTTCCTTAACCCTGTCACTCATGAGGGTCAATACAGACCCCCCAAACCCTTAATTAACCCTGTCACTCATAGGGGTCAATACAGACCCCCATAAGCCCTTAATTAACCCTTTCACTCATGGGGGTCAATCAGGACCCCCATAAACCCTTAATTAACCCTGTCACTAATGGGGGGCAATACAGACCCCCATAAGCCCTTCATTAACCCTGTCACACATGGGGTCAAGACAGACCCCCATAACCCCTTAATTAACCCTGTCACTCATAGTTGTCAATACAGACCCCCATAAGCCCTTAATTAACCCTGTCACTCATAGGGGTCAATACAGACACCCATAAGCCCTTCATTAACCCTGTCACTCATGAGGGTCAATACAGACCCCCCAAACCCTTAATTAACCCTGTCACTCATAGGGGTCAATACAGACCCCCATAAGCCCTTAATTAACCCTTTCACTCATGGGGGTCAATCAGGACCCCCATAAACCCTTAATTAACCCTGTCACTAATGGGGGGCAATACAGACCCCCATAAGACCTTTATTAACCCTGTCACTCATGGGGTCAAGACAGACCCCCATAATCCCTTCATTAACCATGTCACTCTTTGGGGTCAATACAGACCCCCATAAGCCAATAATTAACCCTGTAACTCATGGGGATCAATACAGACCCCCATAAGCCCTTCATTGACCCTGTCACTCACGGGGGTCAACCAGTACCCCCATAACACCTTAATTACCCTGTCACTCATAAGGGGGTCAATACAGACCCCCATAATCAAAAAATTAACCCTGTCACTCATAGGGGTAAATTCAGAGCCCCATAACCCCTTAATTAACCCTGTCACTCATGGAGGGCAATACAGACACCCATAAGGCCCTTCATTAACCCTGTCACTCATGGGGTCAATGCAGACCCCCATAATCCCTTCATTAATCCTGTCACTCATGGAAGTCAATACAGACCCCCATAAGCCAATAACTAACCCTGTCACTCATGGGGGTAAATACGGACCGCCATAAGCCAATAAATAACACTTTCACTCATAAGTGGGTCAATACAGACCCCCAACATCTATTAAATAACCTTGTCACTCATAGGGGTCAATACAGTCCCCCATAAGCCCTTAATTAACCCTGTCACTCATGGGGGTCAATCAGGACCCCTATAAACCCTTGAATAACCCTGTCACTCATGGGGGGCAATACAGACCTCCATAAGCCCTTCATTAACCCTATCACTCATGGGGTCAAGACAGACCCCCATAATCCCTTCATTAACCCTGTCACTCATTGGGGTCAATACAGACCCACTAAACCAATAATTAACCCTGTAACTCATGGGGATCAATACAGATACCCATAAGCCCTTCATTGACACTGTCACTTATGAGGGTCAATCAGTACCCCCATAAACTCCCTTAATTACCCTGTCACTCATAAGGGGGTCAATACAGACCCCCATAATCCATTAATTAACCATGTCACTCATGGGGATCAATACAGACCCCCATAAGCACTTAATAAACCCTCTCACTAATGGGGGTCAATACAGACCCCCATAAGCCCTTCATTAACCATGTCACTTATGGGGTCAATCAGGACCCCCATAACCCCATAATTAACAGTGTCACTCATGGGGGGCAATACAGACCCCTATAATCCCTTCATTAACCCTGTCACTCATGAGGGCAATACAGACCACCACAACCCCTTAATTAACCTTGTAACTCATGGGGGTCAATACAGACTGCCATAAGCCAATAATTAACCCTGTCACTCATGAGTGGGTCAATACAGACCCCCATAATCTATTAATTAAACTTGTCACTCATAGGGGTCAATACAGACCCCCATAAGCACTTAATTAACCTTCTCACTCATGGGGTCAATACAGGCCCCCTGTAAGCCCTTAATTAACCCTGTCACTCATGGGGGTTTAATCAGGACCCCCATAAATCCTCAATTAACCCTGTCACTCATGGGGGGCAATACAGACCCCTATAAGCCCTTCATTAACCCTGTCACTCATAGGGGTCAATACAGATCCCCATAAGCCCTTAATTAACCCTGTCACTCATGGAGTCAATACAGACCCCTATAAGCTCTTCATTAAACCTGTGACTCATGAAGGTCAATCAGGACCCCCATAACCCCTTAATTAACCCTGTCACTCATAAGGGGATCAATACAGGCCCCCATAATCCATTAATTAACCCTGTCACTCATAGTTGTCAATACAAACCCCAATAAGCACTTAATTAACCCTGTCACTCATAGGGGTCAATACAGACACCCATAAGCCCTTCATTAACTCAGTCACTCATAGGGGTCAATACAGACTCCCATAAGCACTTAATTAACCTTCTCACTCATGGGGTCAATACAGACCCCAATAAGTGCTTAATTAACCCTTTCACTCATGGGGGTCAATACAGATCCCCATAAGCCTTTCATTAACCTGTCACTCATGGGGTCAAGACAGACACCCATAATCCCTTCATTAACCCTGTCACTCATTGGGGTCAATACAGATCCCCATAAGCCAATAAATAACCCTGTCACTCATAGGGGTCAATACAGATCCCCATAAGCCAATAATTAACACTATAACTCATGGGGGTTAATACAGACCCCCATAAGCCCTTTATTGACCCTGTCACTCATGAAGTTCAATCAGGACCCCCATAATGCCTTAATTAACCCTGTCACTCATGGGGATCAATACAGACACCCATAAGCCCTTCATTAAACCTGTGACGCATGAAGGTCAATCAGGACCCCCATAACCCCTTAATTAACCCTGTCACTCATAGTTGTCAATACAGACCACCATAAGCCCTTAATTAACCCTGTCACTCATAGGGGTCAATACAGACACCCATAAGCCTTTTCTTAACCCTGTCACTCATGAGGGTCAATACAGACCCCCCAAACAATTAATTAACCCTGTCACTCATAGGGGTCAATACAGACCCCCATAAGCACTTAATTAACCTTCTCACTCATGGGGTCAATACAGACCCCCATAAGCCCTTAATTAACCATTTCACTCATGGGGGTCAATCAGGAACCCCATAAACCCTTAATTAACCCTGTCACTAATGGGGGCAATACAGACCCCCATAAGCCCTTCATTAACCCTGTCACTCATGGGGTCAAGACAGACCCCCATAATCCCTTCATTAACCCTGTCACTCATTGGGGTCAATACAGGCCCCCATAAGCCAATAATTAACCCTGTAACTCATGGGGGTCAATACAGACCCCCATAAGCCCTTCATTGACCCTGTCACTCATGAGGGTCAATCAGTACCCCCATAACCCCTTAATTACCCTGTCACTCATAATGGGGTCAATACAGACCACCATAATCCATTAATTAACCCTGTCACTCATGGGGATCAATACAGACCCCCATAAGCCCTTCATCAAACCTGTGACTCATGAAGGTCAATCAGGACCCCCATAACCCCTTAATTAACCTTGTCACTCATAAGGGGATCAATACAGGCCCCCATATTCCATTAATTAACCCTGTCACTCATAGTTGTCAATACAAACCCCAATAAGCACTTAATTAACCCTGTCACTCATAGGGGTCAATACAGACACCCATAAGCCCTTCATTAACCCAGTCACTCATAATGGTCAATACAGACCCCCCAAACCCTTAATTACCCTGTCACTCCTAGGGGTCAATACAACCCCCATAAACCCTTTATTAACCCTGTCACTCATAGGGGTCAATAAAGACTCCCATAAGCACTTAATTAACCTTCTCACTCATGGGTCAATACAGACCCCAATAAGCGCTTAATTAACCCTTTTACTCATGGGGGTCAATCAGGACCCCCATAAACCCTTAATTAACCCTGTCACTCATGGGGGGCAATAAAGATCCCCATAAGCCTTTCATTAACCTCTCACTCATGGGGTCAAGACAGACCCCCATAATCCCTTCATGAACCCTGTCACTCATTGGGGTCAATACAGATCCCCATAATGCAATAAATAACCCTGTCACTCATAGGGGTCAATACAGATCCCCATAAGCAATAATTAACACTATAACTCATGGGGGTCAATACAGACCCCCATAAGCCCTTCATTGACCCTGTCACTCATGAAGTTCAATCAGGACCCCCATAATACCTTAATTAACCCTGTCACTCATTGGGATCAATACAGACACCCATAAGCCCTTCATTAAACCTGTGACTCATGAAGGTCAATCAGGACCCCCATAACCCCTTAATTAACCCTGTCACTCATAAGGGGGTCAATACAGACCATCATATTCCATTAATTAACCCTGTCACTCATAGTTGTCAATACAGACCACCATAAGCCCTTAATTAAACCTGTCACTCATAGGGGTCAATACAGACCCCCATAAGCACTTAATTAACCTTCTCACTCATGGGGTCAATACAGACCCCCATAAGCCCTTAATTAACCCTTTCACTCATGGGGGTCAATCAGTACCCCCATAACCCCTTAATTACCCTGTCACTCATAATGGGGTGAATACAGACCACCATAATCCATTAATTAACCCTGTCACTCATGGGGATCAATACAGACCCCCATAAGCCCTTCATCAAACCTGTGACTCATGAAGGTCAATCAGGACCCCCATAAGCCCTTAATTAACCCTGTCACTCATGGGGGTCAATCAGGACCCCCATAAACCCTTGAATAACCCTGTCACTCATGGGGGGCAATACAGACCTCCATAAGCCCTTCATTAACCCTATCACTCATGGGGTTAAGACAGACACCCATAATCCCTTCATTAACCCTGTCACTCATTGGGGTCAATACAGACCCTCATAAGCCAATTATTAACCCTGTCACTCATGGGGATCAATACAGACCCCCATAAGCACTTAATTAACCCTCTCACTAAGGGGGGTCAATACAGACCCCCATAAGCCCTTCATTAACCATGTCACTTATGGGGGTCAATCAGGACCCCCATAACCCCATAATTAACTCTGTCACTCATGAGGGCAATACAAACCGCCATAAGCCAATAACTAACCCTGTCACTCAAAAGTGGGTCAATATAGACCCCCACAATCTATTAAGTAACCTTGTCATTCATAGGGGTCAATACAGACCCCCATAAGCCCTTCATTGACCCTGTCACTCATGAGGTTCAGTCAGTACCCCCATAACCCCTTAATTACCTTGTCACTCATAAGGGGGTCAATACAGACCCCCATAATCCATTAATAAACCCTGTCACTCATGGGGATCAATACAGACCCCCATAAGCCCTTCATTATACCTGTGACTCATGAAGGTCAATCAGGACCCCCATAACCCCTTAATTAACCCTGTCACTGATAAGTGGGTCAATACAGACCCCCATAATCCATTAATTAACCCTGTCACTCATAGTTGTCAATACAGACCCCCATAAGCCATTAATTAACCCTGTCACTCATGAGGGTCAAGACAGACCCCCCAAACCCTTAATTAACCCTGTCACTCATAGGGGTCAATACAGATCCCCATAAGCCAATAATTAACACTATAACTCATGGGGGTCAATACAAACCCCCATAAGCCCTTCAATGACCCTGTCACTCATGAAGTTCAATCAGGACCCCATAACGCCTTAATTAACCCTGTCACTCATAAGGGGGTCAATACAGACCCCCATAATCCATTAATTAACCCTGTCACTCATATTTGTCAATAAAGACCCCATAAGCCCTTCATTAAACCTGTGACTCATGAAGGTCAATCAGGACCCCCATAACCCCTTAAATAACCCTGTCACTCACAAGGGGGTCAATACAGACCCCCATAATCAATTAATTAACCCTGTCACTCATAGTTGTCAATACAGACCCCCATAAGCCCTTAATTAACCCTGTCACTCATAGGGGTCAATACAGACACCCATAAGCCCTTCCTTAACCCTGTCACTCATGAGGGTCAATACAGACCCCCCAAACCCTTAATTAACCCTGTCACTCATAGGGGTCAATACAGACCCCCATAAGCCCTTAATTAACCCTTTCACTCATGGGGGTCAATCAGGACCCCCATAAACCCTTAATTAACCCTGTCACTAATGGGGGGCAATACAGACCCCCATAAGCCCTTCATTAACCCTGTCACACATGGGGTCAAGACAGACCCCCATAATCCCTTCATTAACCATGTCACTCTTTGGGGTCAATACAGACCCCCATAAGCCAATACTTAACCCTGTAACTCATGGGGGTCAATACAGACCCCCATAAGCCCTTCATTGACCCTGTCACTCATGGGGGTCAACCAGTACCCCCATAACACCTTAATTACCCTGTCACTCATAAGGGGGTCAATACAGACCCCATAATCCATTAATTAACCCTGTCACTCATGGGGATCAAAACAGACACCCATAAGCCCTTTATTAAACCTGTGACTCATGAAGGTCAATCAGGACCCCCATAACCCCTTAATTAACCCTGTCACTCATAAGGGGGTCAGTACAGACCCCCATAATCCATTAATTAACCATGTCACTCATAGTTGTCAATACAGACCCCCATAACCCCTTAATTAACCCTGTCACTCATAGTTGTCAATACAGACCCCCATAAGCCCTTAATTAACCCTGTCACTCATAGGGGTCAATACAGACACCCATAAGCCCTTCATTAACCCTGTCACTCATGAGGGTCAATACAGACCCCCCAAACCCTTAATTAACCCTGTCACTCATAGGGGTCAATACAGACCCCCATAAGCCCTTAATTAACCCTTTCACTCATGGGGGTCAATCAGGACCCCCATAAACCCTTAATTAACCCTGTCACTAATGGGGGGCAATACAGGCCCCCATAAGCCCTTCATTAACCCTGTCACTCATGGGGTCAAGACAGACCCCCATAATCCCTTCATTAACCATGTCACTCTTTGGGGTCAATACAGACCCCCATAAGCCAATAATTAACCCTGTAACTCATGGGGATCAATACAGACCCCCATAAGCCCTTCATTGACCCTGTCACTCATGGGGGTCAACCAGTACCCCCATAACACCTTAATTACCCTGTCACTCATAAGGGGGTCAATACAGACCCCCATAATCCATTAATTAACCCTGTCACTCATGGGATCAAAACAGGCACCCATAAGCCCTTTATTAAACCTGTGACTCATGAAGGTCAATTAGGACCCCCATAACCCCTTAGTTAACCCTGGCACTCATAAGGGGGTCAGTACAGACCCCCATAATCCATTAATTAACCATGTCACTCATAATTCTCAATACAGACCCCCAAAAGCCCTTAATTAACCCTGTCACTCATAGTTGTGAATATAGACCCCCATAAGCCCTTAATTAACCCTGTCACTCATAGGGGTCAATACAGACACCCATAAGACCTTCATTAACCCTGTCACTCATAAGGGGGTCAATACAGACCCCCATAATCCATTAATTAACCCTGTCACTCATAGGGGTCAATACAGACCCCCATAATCCCTTCATTAACCCTGTCACTCATTGGGGTCAATACAGATCCCCATGAGCCAATAATTAACCCTGTAACTCATGGGGGTCAATACAGACCCCATAACCCCTTAATTACCCTGTCACTCATAAGGGGGTCAATACAGACCCCCATAATCCATTAATTAACCCTTGTCACTCATGGGGATCAATCAGGAATCCCATAACCCCTTAATTACCCTGTCACTCATAAGGTGGTCAATATAGACCCCCATAATCCATTAATTAACCCTGTCAATCATGGGGACCCATACAGACCCCCTTAATTAAACCTGTGACTCATGAAGGTCTATCAGGACCCCCATAACCCCTTAATTAACCCTGTCACTCATAAGGGGGTCAATACAGACCCCCATAATCCATTAATTAACACTGTCACTCTTAGTTGTCAATACAGACCCCTATAAGCCCTTAATTAACCCTGTCACTCATAGGGGTCAATAAAGACACCCATAAGCCCTTTCTTAAACCTGTCACTCATGAGGGTCAATACAGACCCACCAACCCCTTAATTAACCCTGTCACTCATAGCGGTCAATACAGACCCCCATAAGCACTTAATTAACCTTCTCACTCATGGGGTCAATACAGACCCCCATAAGCCCTTAATTAACCCTTTCACTAATGGGGGCAATACAGACCCCCATAAGCCCCTCATAAACCCTGTCACTCATGGGGTCAAGACAGATCCCCATAATCCCTTCATTAACCCTGTCGCTCATTGGGGTCAATACAGACCCCCATAAGCCAAGAATTAACCCTGTAACTCATGGGGGTCAATACAGACACCCATAAGCCCTTCATTGACCCTGTCACTCATGAGGGTCAATCAGTACCCCCATAACCCCTTAATTACCCTGTCACTCATAAGGGGGTCAATACAGACCCCCATAATCCATTAATTAACCCTGTAACTCATGGGGATCAATACAGACCCCCATAAGCCCTTCATTAAACCTGTGATTTATAAAGGTCAATCAGGACCCCCATAACCCCTTAATTAACCCTGTCACTGATAAGGGGGTCAATACAGACCCCCATAAGCCCTTAATTAACCCTGTTACTCATAGGGGTCATTACAGACACCCATAAGCCCTTCCTTAACCCTGTCACTCATGAGGGTCAATACAGACCCCACAAACCCTTAATTAACCCTGTCACTCATAGGGGTCAATACAGACCCCCATAAGCACTTAATTAACCCTTTCACTCATGGGGGTCAATCAGGACCCCCATAAACCCTTAATTAACCCTGTCACTAATGGGGGGCAATACAGACCCCCATAAGCCCTTCATTAACCCTGTCACTCATGGGGATCAATACAGGCCCCCATAAGCCCTTCATTAAACCTGTGACTCATGAAGGTCAATAAGGACCCCCATAAGCCAATAATTAAAACTTTCACTCATAAGGAGGTCAATACAGACCCACATTAGCCAACAATTAATCCTGTCACTCACAGGGGTCAATACAGACCCCCATTAGCCAATAATTAACCCTGTCACTCATAAGGGGGTTGATACAGACCCCCATGAATCATTAATTAACCCTGTCACTCATAGGGGTCAATACAGACCCCCATAAGCCCTTAATGGTGCCTTTTGATTGGCTGAAAATGCTGTCAATTAAATTTAAGCCAATCAGAAGGTGCCAAGGTGTGATCCAATCAGAATGGGATACACCCCGATATATATATATATAGTTCAATCAGGACCCCATAACGCCTTAATTAACCCTGTCACTCATAAGGGGGTCAATACAGACCCCCATAATCCATTAATTAACCCTGTCACTCATATTTGTCAATAAAGACCCCATAAGCCCTTCATTAAACCTGTGACTCATGAAGGTCAATCAGGACCCCCATAACCCCTTAATTAACCCTGTCACTCACAAGGGGGTCAATACAGACCCCCATAATCAATTAATTAACCCTGTCACTCATAGTTGTCAATACAGACCCCCATAAGCCCTTAATTAACCCTGTCACTCATAGGGGTCAATACAGACACCCATAAGCCTTTCCTTAACCCTGTCACTCATGAGGGTCAATACAGACCCCCCAAACCCTTAATTAACCCTGTCACTCATAGGGGTCAATACAGACCCCCATAAGCCCTTAATTAACCCTTTCACTCATGGGGGTCAATCAGGACCCCCATAAACCCTTAATTAACCCTGTCACTAATGGGGGGCAATACAGACCCCCATAAGCCCTTCATTAACCCTGTCACACATGGGGTCAAGACAGACCCCCATAATCCCTTCATTAACCATGTCACTCTTTGGGGTCAATACAGACCCCCATAAGCCAATAATTAACCCTGTAACTCATGGGGGTCAATACAGACCCCCATAAGCCCTTCATTGACCCCCCATAAGCCCCTCATAAACCCTGTCACTCATGGGGTCAAGACAGACCCCCATAATCCCTTCATTAACCCTGTCGCTCGTTGGGGTCAATACAGACCCCCATAATCCCTTCATTAACCCTGTCACTCATTGGGGTCAATACAGATCCCCATGAGCCAATAATTAACCCTGTAACTCATGGGGGTCAATACAGACCCCATAACCCCTTAATTACCCTGTCACTCATAAGGGGGTCAATACAGACCCCCATAATCCATTAATTAACCCTTGTCACTCATGGGGATCAATCAGGAATCCCATAACCCCTTAATTACCCTGTCACTCATAAGGTGGTCAATATAGACCCCCATAATCCATTAATTAACCCTGTCAATCATGGGGACCAATACAGACCCCCATAAGCCCTTCATTAAACCTGTGACTCATGAAGGTCTATCAGGACCCCCATAACCCCTTAATTAACCCTGTCACTCATAAGGGGGTCAATACAGACCCCCATAATCCATTAATTAACACTGTCACTCTTAGTTGTCAATACAGACCCCTATAAGCCCTTAATTAACCCTGTCACTCATAGGGGTCAATAAAGACACCCATAAGCCCTTTCTTAAACCTGTCACTCATGAGGGTCAATACAGACCCACCAACCCCTTAATTAACCCTGTCACTCATAGCGGTCAATACAGACCCCCATAAGCACTTAATTAACCTTCTCACTCATGGGGTCAATACAGACCCCCATAAGCCCTTAATTAACCCTTTCACTAATGGGGGCAATACAGACCCCCATAAGCCCCTCATAAACCCTGTCACTCATGGGGTCAAGACAGACCCCCATAATCCCTTCATTAACCCTGTCGCTCATTGGGGTCAATACAGACCCCCATAAGCCAAGAATTAACCCTGTAACTCATGGGGGTCAATACAGACACCCATAAGCCCTTCATTGACCCTGTCACTCATGAGGGTCAATCAGTACCCCCATAACCCCTTAATTACCCTGTCACTCATAAGGGGGTCAATACAGACCCCCATAATCCATTAATTAACCCTGTAACTCATGGGGATCAATACAGACCCCCATAAGCCCTTCATTAAACCTGTGATTTATAAAGGTCAATCAGGACCCCCATAACCCCTTAATTAACCCTGTCACTGATAAGGGGGTCAATACAGACCCCCATAAGCCCTTAATTAACCCTGTTACTCATAGGGGTCATTACAGACACCCATAAGCCCTTCCTTAACCCTGTCACTCATGCGGGTCAATACAGACCCCACAAACCCTTAATTAACCCTGTCACTCATAGGGGTCAATACAGACCCCCATAAGCACTTAATTAACCCTTTCACTCATGGGGGTCAATCAGGACCCCCCATAAACCCTTAATTAACCCTGTCACTAATGGGGGGCAATACAGACCCCCATAAGCCCTTCATTAATTCTGTCACTCATGGGGATCAATACAGGCCCCCATAAGCCCTTCATTAAACCTGTGACTCATGAAGGTCAATAAGGACCCCCATAAGCCAATAATTAAAACTTTCACTCATAAGGAGGTCAATACAGACCCACATTAGCCAACAATTAATCCTGTCACTCACAGGGGTCAATACAGACCCCCATTAGCCAATAATTAACCCTGTCACTCATAAGGGGGTTGATACAGACCCCCATGAATCATTAATTAACCCTGTCACTCATAGGGGTCAATACAGACCCCCATAAGCCCTTAATGGTGCCTTTTGATTGGCTGAAAATGCTGTCAATTAAATTTAAGCCAATCAGAAGGTGCCAAGGTGTGATCCAATCAGAATGGGATACACCCCGATATCCCATTCTCTTTGGCTAATGCACCTGTCAATCTTTTTTAAAACCAATCACAATGCTGTATTGCTTTCAGCCAATCACAATGGGATACACCCCCATGATGTCATTGACTGCAGGCATCTGCGCATTCTGATTGGCTGCAGTCTAATTGACAGTGGCAACAGCCAATCAGAAGCTGCTATTCCATTCAGCCAATGGTATATACCCCTATGCGATGATTGGCTGAACACATCTGCGCCTTCTGATTGGCTGTTATCTGATTGACAGTGACAACAGCCAATCACAAGGCGCAGATGTCTTCATCTAATCACTCTCTGGGAGTGTATCCCATTGTGATTGGCTGAGGGGAACAGCACCTTCTGATTGGCTGTTGTCACTGTTAATCATATTACAGCCTTCAGCCAATTACCACGTGGGGGTGTATCCCATTGTGATTGCCTGAAGGCAATAGAGCCTTCTGATTGGTTTAAAAATAGATTGACAGGTGCATTTGCCAATCACAAAAGGAAATGGGGGTGTATCCCATTCTGATTGGCTCACACCTTGGCACCTTCTGATTGGCTGAAATTTGATTGACAGTGTTTTCAACCAATCAGAAGGCGCCATTTATTCCGGAAAAGCTTCTAGAGGCCTCATTAGCGTCATTTTTTTTTTACCAACGCCATTCGTTCCAGGGCTCAGCCAGTGCGGAAGTGGAGGAGGCCGGGGAAATCGCGCGGAGGTAAGTACAATGTATATTTTGTTTCTTTTATTTTATTTTCTGTGTGTATTTATTTAGTATTAATGTTATATTTTTGTTTTTTTTAACAGTGGCTGCGCCGTAGAAGAAATGAAAAAAGCCAAGGACATGCTGGAAAGGTGAGTAGAATATGTAGAACATTTAAAATGTTTCTTTATTATATCTAAATATGTTGTACTATTTTTTTTCTCTTTTTTCCTAGGTTGCTAAACTGAAGGCACATCTGCAAAGGTAAGTGGTCTTAATTATTATATTTTACCTTACATTTAGGGTTTAGGTATGTACATAGCATTTATTGCATTTTAGACAGAGGGTGTGTTTGTATGTTAGATAAAATGAATTCTATTTTATATACAGGGGGTGTTTGTATGTTAGATAGGATTTATTGTATTTTATATAGAGGGGTGTTTATATGTATGTTACTTAGGATTTATTGTATTTTACATACATAGAGGGGATGTATGTATGTTACATAGGATTTATTGTATTTTATATAGAGGGGTATATGTATGTTACATAGGATTTAATGTATTTTACATAGATAGGGCCTCATTCAATTGCGATTTGGACAATTGAATAGGGCTCTAAATAAGTACATAGCATATTTTTTTTAAAGAAGTTTTTAGTTAGTGAAGACCTTGCTTTTGGATAGATGTTTACTAACCAAAAACATCTTTAAAAAAAATATGTTATGTGCTTATTTAGAGCCTTATTCAATTGGCAAAATTGCAATTGAATGAGGGCCATAGAGGGGATGTATATATGTTAGATAGCATTTAATGTATTTTACATAGGGGGTATTGTATATTTTTTTTTCTATTGTAATGTAATATATATTGTATGTATTTCCTTTTCAGGTGTGTAATGTTTTTTTTATTTTCTGTAATTCTTTTTTGTTTTTGGTGACTTTGATTTTTTATTTTCTGTAATGTACATTTTTTTATTTCTGTAACTTAGGTTTTATTACTTTTTGTGAGTTAGTTTCTAATCTTTTCCACTTATAGTGTTATTACATTGGTTTATTAGTGTGCTATAGGGGTCTATATAGTTGAGCCACCCAGTACACTCACATTGTGTCACAAACAGCATTCCCAGCTTTAAAATTTGATTGCCGTTATTTTTTTGATGGGCAAGTCGCTAGTTTGGTTATATTGTATTGTATTGTTGAAGTTTGTGTAGAATAGTTGCTCTTCAACCCGACCCTCTTGGCATTCAGGAGGATGGGTGTTACTTAGTTTGTAGAGTAAAGGTTTAGAGTAGTTAAAATTAGGCATATATATCTTCTTTTGTTTTTTTAAATAATTCCCTACATGGGGCAAAAGTAACAAGGCATACCTCATTTGTGCAAACAGTTAATGAAGGTTAAGTTTGCAGGCTAAACCTGCATTTCAGTAAAAAAAGGGAAAGGGATTGGGTGTACTCACAATGCTGTTTGTTAACGAGTGGTCAAAAATGAATAACTCTGTGAATGTGCAATTAAAGTTGTCCTGCGAGTAGATGGAATTGAGACATATGTGAATTAGTATAAGCATATTGAATTTGACCTGCGAGTCAATGGAATATTTTAACATCCAAACAGTACTTGTGAAAAATAAAAATTATGATTTAAAAAAACAATACAAAAAAAAACCTGTAAGGTGCCAACAAAAACATTTAATTTTAAAAGGGCAGATTTTAATGGTCTGTGGGCAGCAATACAAAGTATAGACTGGGACAGAGAACTGATAGGTAAAAACACTGAGCATAACTGGACAACATTCAAATCCTTGCTAAATATACATACTTATCACCATATACCACGTGGCTTAATAATGACTTAAAGTGGAAGATGAGGAGTCAAAAACAGGCATTTCAATTATACAAAAAAGAGGGGACAGAGACTGCCTTACAGGAATACAAGGAAATCAACAAGGCTTGCAAAAGGGCTATCAGACTGGCTACAATAGAAAATGAAAAGTTAGTTGCAAAGGAGAGTAAGACTTTACCCCTAAAATAATGTTTAAATATATTAATGGGAAGAAGGTCAGGAAGGAAGCTATAGGAACATTACAATGTGACACATGCTGTCTGATAATTAGTGACCAGGGAAAGGCAGATAAGCTAAATAGGTTATTTTCTTCAGTATACACAAGTAGTTGATTAAATCCAAAAGGAGGTTGGAAAAAATAAATGTTAATAAAGCCCTAGGTCCTGATGTAATAAATCAAAGGCTACTGAGAGAAATGGGCTCTGTAAATTCACTCAACACAGGGTCTCTACCAGATGACAGGAGAAAAGCAGAGGTGATACCTATATTTAAAAAGAGAGCAAGAACAAATCCAGAAAATGATATACCTGTAAGTCTTACTTCTGTAGTAGGAAAGCTTTTAGAAGGCTTAATAAGGGATAGAATACAAGAATATGTTTAATTAAACACGGTTATAAGTAGGAGTCAACATGGATTTATGAGGGATAGGTCATGTTAAACACATTAGTTTCTATGAAGAGTTTAGTAGGAACTTGGATCAAGGCCAGATGTAGTCTTTTTTGATTTTGCAAAGGCATTTGATACAGTGCAACATGGAAGACTATTGAGCAAACTAAGGGATACAGGAATTGCAGTAAATTTCTGATCATGGATCAAGAGCTGGCCAAAAGACAGGAAGCAAAGGGTTGTTGTAAATGGAACATACTAGGATTGGACTAATGTGGTAAGTGGGGTTCCTCAGGGTTCAGTATTAGGTCCTCTCATTTTTAACATATTTATTAATGGCTTAGAAGTAGAATTGGACAGTATTGTCCACATTTTTGCTGATGACACTAAGTTGTGCAAGATAATTAAATCAGATAATGATGTACTTTTCCTCCAAAGGGATTTGCATTAATTAGAGAAATTGGTGACTAAATGGCAGTTGAGATTTAATATGAATAAATGTAAAGTTATGCATCTGGGAAGGAAAAATATATTTTTAATGGAGCAAATCCATGGGGGTATCGGATATTGAAACGGATTTGGGGGTACTTGTCGACAACCACCTAGGTAACTGTGCTCAATGCCAAGCAGCATCTGCAAAGGCAAGTAAAATATAATATATATATAAAACTAATATGGAGAATGGAGGAGCTAAGTTATGAAGAAAGACTAACCAAATAAAACGTATTTTCTCTAGTGAAGGCGTGTAGAGGGGATATGATTACCTTATATAAATATATCCATGGTCAAGTGACAAGAGGACATGCTTTGAGATTAGAAGTAAAAAGATTTCAGAAAGGGTTCTTCACAGTAAGGATGGTTAATCTGTGGAATTCTCTACCAAAGGAGGTGGTGACTCAATAGATACCTTTAAAACGGGATTGGATATATTTTTCAAATAAAAAAGGACATTCAGGGCTATCCTGGATAATTAGAGTGGGAGTATTGATCCAGGGAGGAGTCTGATTGCCAGTATCTGGGCTCAGGAAGGGATATTATATATATTTTCTATTTTTGAGATAATTGGCAAAGTTTCACTTAAGTTTTTTTCTGTTTGCCTTCCTCTGGATCAATTAACAATTAATCCGCATATTGCAGATCAGAGGAGATCGAAAAATGTTACACTTGATGAACTAAAAGTCTTTTTTTTTCAACCTTAATTACTATGTAACTATGTAACTTTATAACTAGATATATCTGGCATTGATGACCTGAGCAGTTTCCCGATAGATATCTCAGGATCGATGACATATGTGTATGATGACATTTGTTTGTTGGGCATCCCTCCCTTCCACAGCATGTCTGCCCAAATCCATCTGTCGGTGACCGACTTAAACTGAGACTGAGGAATGGGCTTAGATCAAGACATGGAGGTTCTGATAGACACAAGTGCAGACCAGTTGTGGGCTCGGGTAAGGTCTGTCTATCCTTAGGTGTATTACATGTGACAACATACCACTGCAGGTACTCAAGAAGTCTGCAGTTTGTTCTTAAGCAGGCAAGTACACTCAATATAAAAGCTAGAGTCAGGATCTCCTTAGCAGCTAAAATTATCTAACCCTAAAAAAGGTAGAATTCAAGTGCACTGAATTTGATTCAAATGTCAAAAGATAGTATAAAATAAAATCGCCTATATATCTGTTGATGGGTGGAACATGGGGAAAGTTAGGAAAATAGATGAATTATCTGTGAGCATACGGAACCCTCAAGAACAAACATTAATATCACAACGCAAAACGAATAACCATCTATCTTCAAGATATTAGAAGGGACGCTAAACCAAATCTCAACATTGAAGAAAATATCATATAACAACCCAACCAGAAATAAGGAAAACATTATAGGCATTACAAACCTGCCAAATCTAATCTAATTTTGTGATATTCTGATCTTTTTATTACATTATCGATTTATAAGTATATTTTATTAGGAAAAAAAGGATTAGAATCTTATTCTTTAATCTTATTCTTTTTATTTTATAACATTATTACACATATACAGAAGAGAATATAGAAAAAAAAATGTTGGGAAGTTGTTAAGACAACTTTAAGTTTCATATTGAAACATTATTTAATTTTTTTTGTTATATCACTGCTTACAAAAATATTACTATAATTTCCTCTAGGGGTTATACTTTATTTACTGAATTAGTAGAGCCTCCTCTGTATAGAATTTTGAGATACAATCCGGTTCGCTATAGTTGAAAGAGAACAGCAATCCTTTCCTCTGAACTGATATTATTACTTTATTATTATATAACATATTATATTTATTTATTATACTAATTAAATTAAACTTAACATATTTAGAAAAATATATTATAGTATAAGTTTAATTAACAGCTTTTTATAAAACAAATCTTTGTTTTGTTATTTATTATTTTCTTTGTTGAGAAAGCAAATAATTTCTAAAATTAGCCCCCTATTCCTCTTTTTCCCCCAATAGTTTTTTTTTATTTTATTTATCACTGTTAATGTTATGAAAAATCATATAAAAGAACAAAGACATTTCTGTATTTCTCTATATCTACAACATATTTGGTAATTATTTGTATTTTGTTTTTATTACAATAAAAAATCTACAAATAAAAAAAAAGTATGAACAAAGTGTCGTTGTAGTTTTGGTGAAAAAATTCAGTTTGTGAAACAAACTAACATTAGCAGCTGTGTAAGCCATACGTATAAAAGCAAATATCTTAAAAATATTACATTTAGGCAATTTCTTCTGCTAGATAGTGTGCCTTTTTTCTCTTTAGAAGTATTAACTGTAAAGTGGCTATTCGCTATGGCAATTTTCAAACAAATTGAATGTTATATGAGTTCAAGGTTACTCTAATTTCTTCCAGATGTCTAAGCCTAATAGGAACACTTGTCTGCCACCATTAACGAACTACAATAGTTATAAATAACTTTCTAAAAATATTTTTTAAATTATCAAGTCACATTTTTCATAAGAGCACATTATAAACACAACATGTCAGCAGGCTTTAGTCAAATGTACTTTATTTAAAAAAAGATAAAAGTAATATATAGCTTGTCCTTTCTCCATTTTACTGGTCATCGCCCTATGGACTCCATATGGTTCTGGAAATTACTTTGCATTACCTTGATCAAACTTTTAATATTATTCTTCCATTCACTTTAGAACCTTATTTAGTCTTGGCTGAATAACTTCTATTTGTTTGATTTATAGTTTCTACCGTCATCACAGGCACCACTTTGCATCCCAAGTAAATCACATTTTACAGAAATATTCAACTATACATATCATTATAATTGTGTGCAGGCATGTTTTAATAACCTTGAACAGTAAACTCGAGTCAGTGATATTTATTATTCAAACATATAATGTAGATCGCTTTTGAGGTTGGAAGGTAAAGTCCAGGCATCAGATCTGCATCAAAGACAAGCAAGGATAGTCCACATTCATCTCAGATAAAGGGACACTCTAGTGGTCTTATAGTATAATTTAAAATGTGCATTCAGTCAATGTTTTTAACTAAAATTAACCCAAATAAAATGTACATTTAATTTCCTTCAAACAATCTCCCAGATTAACAGATTTTCACCTTTCTTCCTATTCTCTCTCATGTATGGTGCCATGTTTGACCTCTGTAACCTAAGGCTACACCCATAGGGGCAGAAGTTTAGAGTACTAGTATAATATTGTCAGCAAGCAGACAGTGACATGACTTCCGCAGAACCCATGCATGTCCCCAACCCAAATAAAAACACAACACAAAATATGGAACTATAATCAGCCACAGCATTTATTAACAACATGAACATATTTACATCCTATGTAAAGTGGGGAAAGAGGAATCCTAGCCAGTTACCCTGAGTCCACCCTCAAGGCCCACTGTTTGTCACCGGCATACCACCATATGGTAGGGACGAACCCATTTATTCCACTGTCCTGGGCAGCTCCCCTCACACCTCCACAGCACTGCTGGAAGACGCCGCATATGGCTATACTCCCCCTTTGGAGCTATGGTGCGGCGTGTACCCTCCTTAAATTCTAACATCATTAATTAAAGTCCTTTTTCAGTTAGATGGACACCATCATGCAAAATTAATGAATTTGCATCTTTGTCCTCAAGCTCACTATGTTGAAGTGATAGGAACCCAAGCTTTGTAACAAAACAAGCCAACATTTTATTAACTTTTTACCATGCTTTTTCTATAGTTGTTTTATAATTTTCAGCCAAATAATGATCATGTTAGGAAATATCTTAACCCATTGTAAAATGTCCTTTTTTAGTGTTAATCCAAGATCGTTGCCCCCAGCGTGTAATAGCAACATGTCTGGTGCGCCAAAGAGCTGGGGGTAACTAAACACCAACCCACTTACTTCTGACCAGCACATGCCCCAAATCCCACACCATCGTACTTGGAATAAATCACCGGACACGCCCAGCTGTAGGCCATCATGAGCAACTGCAGCAAAGTAGCCTGTACCCAAATTATATAAGAATGGCCAATACTGCATAACTTATCTTTATAGCATGTAATGGCATAAATGCACAAGAACAAATATTAATAAGTGACCACTTTTGGTCTCATAAATAGCTGAAAATGCCTGGATCCCCATCTTTGAATTCTTTTCACCACTTCCTCTGGAAGACCCAGATGAGTTGCCTCAGTCATGGCTCCTATGCGAAATGAATGGGTTCCAAATTCAGAGTTCACCAAATCCAAGCGCTACAAGCAAATTTTAAGTAGCTTTGAGATTTAAAAGCAAGACAACGCAAAGCCATTTTCATGAATTAACAAGGGGCCTGACAATGATGGTGTTTTTTTTGTTTTTTTTAACATAAGCATAGGGGCAACAATCTGTACTTACTTTTTCTAAAATCACTTCCTTACCTCTCCCCAACTGATCAGACTTTGAATTTCTAAGCTAGATGACTAAACAATTACCCATAATCACCACATCCACCAACTGAAGGCAACCTAAACATCGCTTGTTCTCCTCAATCAACTCCCCCAATCTGAAAGCATTAAAAAATGCCATGGAAAAAGTTGAATGAAAAAGAAAGATTTTGTGGTCTGATATCCTCAACAATAAAGAAAATATAATTGGGCGCCTTTTTTCCTGCATGGCCCGTCCCCCGAGAGATGCCTCGTATAACTTGTTGTACCACAAAATCCTTTATCAGTCCACTTAGTTTGGACAAGAAAGCTAAGGCTGTGACCTTATGACCGACCGATGTAGACGAAATCCCTTGCTCCTTACAATGTAACAAATGCCAGAGTAATACACCCATTCTTTATTCTTCTAAATTTATACCACCAGCCAAACAAACCAGCTCATTGTCCCAAACATTTTTGTAAGACCTCCATGTTGATGGAGCAAGAGTATTAACAATGCTAACTCAATGTTTGTCATGCCTCGATGTTGCCTTAACATTGAAATCATCATAAAAGCGATGCCACACTCTAACAATCTCTTTCATTGCAGGTTATACCAATAAAATTATGTTACCGCCTAATGCCCGCCATTGCAAGAGCCAATCTTCGGCAAAAAAACCCTATCTAGAGGAATAATGCGACATGCAAAATTTACCAAGAATCGATTGAAGTCGCACCTTCTAACGCAGATAACTCAGGTCCTTCAACTTTTTCATCAGGTAAACTACATTCTATTGAATTGTAATCTATTTTCATACCCAAAAAAACAGAGGGATGTAGAGGCCCTCTATCTTATCCTCAGCTAAGGAAACCCCAAACTCTTGCACCAACCTTTTAAATGTGAATAGTATGTGTGAATTGTACAAAGCCTACAAAAACTCAATCGTTAAGGTAATGCACGGTAGACCCATAACACGCGTCACTCATTACAAAGTATGTACTAAATGTCTCAAAGTATGCACAAGACATAGAACATGCCATTGGCAGACAAAGGTCCACATATTACATTCCATGCAAACAACACCACCCTAAGTGGAAATGTCCAAATTGGGCCCAAAGTGTCAATATTTTGTGTGGCCACCATTATTTTCCAGTACTGCCTTAACCCACATGGGCATGGAGTTCACCAGAGCTACAAAGGTTGCCACTGGAGTTCTCTTCCACTCCTCCATGATGACATCACATAGATAGTGGATGTTAGAGCCCTTGCACTCCTCCACCTTCCATTTAAGGATGCCCCACAGATGCTCAATAGGGTTTAGGTCTGGAGACATGCTTGGCCAGTCAATCACCTTTACCTTCAGCTTCTTTAGTAAGGCCCAGTCCCCGAAGGGAGGGGATCATGCTCTGCTTCAGTATGTCACAGTACATCTTGGCATTCATGGTTCCCTCAATGAACTGTAGCTCCCCAGTGCCAGCAGCACTCATGCAGGCCCAGACCATGACACTCCCACCACCATGCTTGACTATGGGCAAGACACACTTGTCTTTGTACTCCTCACCTGGTTGCCGCCACACACGCTTGACACCATCTGAATCAAATAAGTTTATCTTTTTCTCATCTGACCACAAGGCATGGTTCCAGTAATCCATGTCCTTAGTCTGCTTGTCTTCAGCAAACTGCAGGCTTTCTTGTACATCATCTTTAGAAGAGGCTTCCTTCTGGGATGACAGCCATGCAGACCAATTTAATGCAGTGTGCGGCATATGGTCTAAGCACTGACAGACTGACCCTGCACCCCCTTCAACCTCTGCAGCAATGCGGGCAGCACTCATACATCTATTTCCCAAAGACAACCTCTGGATATGACGCTGAGCATGTGCACTCAACTTCTTTGGTCGGCCATGGCGAGGCCTGTTCTGAGTGGAACCTGTACTGTGAAACTGCTGGTCTTACCCACCGTGCTGTAGCTCAGTTTCAAGGCCTTGGCAATCTTCTTATAGCCTAGGCCATCTTTATGTAGAGCAACAATTCTTTTTTCAGAGCCTCAGAGAGTTCTTTGCCATGAGGTGCCATGTTGTACTTCCAGTGACCAGTATGAGATAGTGTGAGAGTGATAACACTAAACTTAAAAAACCTGCTCCCCATTCACACCTGAGACCTTGAAGATGGCTAATTGGGCCCAACTGTTGCCAACGGTTTAGACATTAATGGCTGTGTGTTGAGTTATTTTGAGGGGACAGCAAATTTACACTGTTATACAGGCTGTACACTTACTGCTTTACATTGTAGCAGAGTGTCAATTCTTCAGTGTTGTCACATGAAAATATATACTAAAATATTTACAAAAATGTGAGGGTTGTACTCACTTTTGTGAGATACTGTAAGAGCTATGACACATTGCCTATCAAATTATAACATATTTATGTTAACAAAATATTCTATATCATCCATTAAATAACCAGTATAAGCTTCTTCAACCTGTTAATTCAATAAATTTGTGCTTATAAAATCAACAATAAAGACATTTGTAAAGAAACATTTTTTTAAATGAATGTTAACCTGTCTGAGGCACTGGGTCTATCTCCACCTTCTTTATGTCACATGACTCACATTGCTTGTCTGGAAACCACTGTAGTTATTTGAAAGCTGTTCTATCTCTATTCTGGAGTTGTGACTCAGGCATTCCTTTCATCTTGGTAATTAGCCAATGTTTGTAAAATCAGCTAGCAAGTGGGGACAAAATGTTGATAAATCACAAATGCTGAATAATTAAACAGCTTCCAGCTGACTTGAATAACTTCCAGACAAACAATGTGACAGGACAGAGGTGAAAACAGATCCGGCATACCAGATAGGCAATATTCATTTTAAAAACATTTAATATACAGATGGCTTTATTGTCGATTTTGTGAACACACATTTCTTAAACTAAAAAACAAGGAACTAGATACTCATAGCCCTTTATCTTGGCCTTACAACTGGCCCCTTAACATTTTTTTTTTCATGGGACTTTGATGTACATTGGAATAGATCTCTTTTCCAGTGATGAGATTTCTATTTGATAAACCAGGATCTAATGAACCAAATCCTTTAATTCCCCCTCAAAGCCTAATGAAATCTCCATCTGGGTGGTTGATAGGAGATTAATGACAATTAAACTCCAGTAAATTAATGATAAACAATTCTCAGGGACCTGGCTAATGAGCATATTATGAAGTTCTTAAAAGGAGACTAATGTCTTCTAATTATCCATGAGTTCTGCTGTATTAAGACTTTTCTCCTCATAACAGCTTTCCTAAAATTAATAGTTTGATGATGCTTATATGATTATGTCATTTAAATAGAATAAATATGATTGTTTTAATTACTAGCCTAATAGAAAACCTTAAAGTGCATTATTTGAATGGATTTCCAAAATTGAGCCATCTATTCTGCTTCCAAAACTGCTGAAAATGTTTTAAAGAAGATATTAGCATATACTGGCTGACTAATTATTAAAGTAAAGTAGATACCAAAAATAAAGTTTAGTTTTAATGTGAAAATACATGAGCAGTTGTTGAGGTGTTTTTTTTAAATTATATATGAACATTGTAGTTGTTATTGATGGATTCATAAAAATTCACAACATGATGGCCACAAATCTGACCAGCCTGTGAGGGGGTTAGTGTCATTTAAATACTAGTTCTCTTCTCTCTCTAGCTAACAATCTGTTTATATTTTCTGCAGCATACAATGTACAGTATTGGTGTTAGTGCTCTAATGATAAAGTGTAACGAATGTCCTAACTGTGCATTCTAAATGGTTTGTGTGCGCGAGGGAAATCCGTTGGTGTAGTTGTGTAAATCGCCATTGTAAATTTGTGATGTTATTAATGTGTTACGCTTCTCGCGTGTTTTTCCGTATTTTGTAATAGTGTACTTTGTATTTTGTTCATTGCTGTGTGAAAGTGCTACGCGTTTGGCAGTTTTTTGCACGGTCCGTGGTCGTGTAGCCTCGTTTTCGTTTTTTTCAGCTGTCATTTTTTTTCTCGTTTAGCCGATTTTTATGTGGGGAAAGTCGTCGAAATCAGCTTAAATTCACGTTGCACCTCACTCCCAGACGACATGCCTGCTCCCCCATGCTGTGGGTGATATGTTTGTTGTATTTATTTGTATTTTCTTTGTGTTTTTTATGTTTGTTGGATGTTCGCGGTTCCGCCGTTAACCTCGTATTTTTGCTATCTCGTATTTTTTTTTTTAAGTCCTGCATTTGTCAACTACTTTCAGCCTAAGGCTGTTTGTATGTAGGCTAATTTTTTTGTAGGCTAAGTCCCATGTGTTTCATTCCCTCCATTGCTCACCTCGCTTTGCGATGCTCGCAGGCAATGAGCGCCTTTGACGCTCATCACTTAAGTGCTCCGAGTTTAACGCCTAAGTGCTCCGAGTTTAACGGCTCGGCACGCTAAGTTGTATGCACCACGCAAAGCGTGACGACGTCTCGTAGCTTGACAATTATTATATGTGATTGATATATATATATATATATATATACACAGTAGACTCTCAGTTAACCGGAACTCAAGCAACCAGAACTCTCAAGTAGCCAGGGAAAATTGAATACTTTACTTCAAATGAAAATTGAATTTTACAGGGCTCAACAAATGCCAGGAGCAAGGTTCTCACGCCACAAAATGCTTACAGGTAGCTAGATTTCGTCCACTGTGTCTCTGCAACTCAATGTTACCTGGAGGCAGGCAGGCTTGAGTGACTGAGCCGGTGCAGTGTTGGCATTACATTTCCCTGGATCTGCACCCCACCATCCAGCCAAACGTAACTGTGTGTAAGTGAGGAGTGAAAGCTGCTGCTGCTAGAAACGCTCTCACTAACAAATATACTTATTATTATTTATTATTCACTCTTATTTGTAATGCGCCAAAAAACAAAGAAAAACAATCAGCGTAAAATGGGGGGCCCTGTTTTGAGCTCAGAATCTTTGTAGAAAGTGATTTTTCCAAAGCACCCAACACAATAAAAACTTGCTACTTACAATCTAAAGGGAATGAAAGAAGCAGAAACCTGGGGAAGAAAAGATATGGAGTAGAGAGGGTTAGGTAGGAGTGAAAGCTTGCTTAGGTAAGGAGGTGTGAAAGTTAGAAAATGTTTTGCAGTTAGTGAGAGCGGGACGGGGACTGATATAGAGTGAGGTGAGTGGCAGCAGTATGTCATATGCTATAAGGCACTAGTGATGAGCTAAAATAATCTGCAATTAAGATGTCAGAAAATGGACAAGCTTTAGGATATATATAGGAGATGGGAGTGGGTCTTATAGAAGCATTTCTGCTTGTAAACTGTAGGAGATGGAGGCGATAGTGCCTGGAGGAAGGAGAGGAGTTTGGAGGAGCAAAGAGGAGGGGAGGAGATGAGAGATGGTGAAAAGGTTATCATATTGGAGACATGGTGTGGGACACATAACGAGGAGAATCTGAGAAACATCCAGGAGGAAATAAAGAAGGACTTTGACCCAGTATGTAATCTTAGAGGAATAATCAGGAATAGTAAGCAGGTGTTGCTAATTTGTATGGGTCTATAAATTAAGGGAGTTCACGTGTGGTGGGAAGGGATTGGGTCCAGGTGATTGCAGTCAGGGAGAAAAACAGTCAGATAGTGGGTTGGAAATGTGTCTAAAAACGAGTTATAAGTAATTATTGGGGTAGGAGTGGGCAGGAGGAATGGGACACAGAGGTTGGAAGGGCAATATAACTAGTGAAGTGCATAGCCAAACAAACAAAGTGGAAATAAAACCTATCTGTTGAAATATAATAACTGGGAAATTTAGCTCAATATTAATTATCTATAAGAGGTAGGGTGATGGTTGCTGATGGTGAAGTCCAGTGGTGATACCTTCTACCTTGCAGTCAGGGAGAGAAGCAGCCAGATAGTGGGTTGGAAATGTGTCTTGTAGCTGGGTCCAGGTGATTGCATTAACAGAGCATCATACGTAAAGCTAATCAAGGCCTTCTTTAACAGTAACTCTCAAGCAACAAAAAAATAAATGTATCCGTCATCTACCAATCCCCATGGGCGCCGGTTAACTGTGTCTACTGTACATTATATATATATATATATATATATATATATATATATATATATATATATATATACTATGTATGCTTTTTCCCTGTCATCAATGAGTATTTGAGCAATTAATATTACTTTAAATAATACCTATTGCATTTATTGAATACAATTTACAAAAGCAGAAACGCGTGAGTTGGGTTCATGTTACATTAAACAGTAGATTCAGTTATAATAAAATTTAATTTTTATTTTTAATATGTGCATTAAATATTTTAGGTGAATTACAGAAGGTTGCAAAATGACTGCCCTGGACATAAAAGACTATTTTAATTATTTGTAGACATAGATACAATGAAATCAAAATTACAGTAAAAAATGATCACTAAAAAAGAGTAAAACGATAATTTGAACTCTCCGAGCAGCAGTATAAATAATTTATTGAATGGAATAATGGTGTTAAAGGCAGTTCCAGACTTTGGTCCAGATGTAATCAGCATTTTTCTCTGTCAATTCAATTAATGAACTGTTACCATTAATCTCTGATAATCAATTCTGCTCTATAATAAAGTAAGAATGAGTACATTTATTTATGTAAATATAAAAGTCTTACTCAAAGTCTAATTTTTATCAAGTTCTTGATTGCAAAAGTATTTTGCAAATGTAATGGATTTTTTTTAAAAGCTACTTTGCTTCCAAACTAATGCCTGGGCTTCATTATTAAGAAAAAAGTTTGGAAAAGCACTTGACATTAGAAATTCTGATTGTGTTTTAAAATAAATGTGAACAGTAAAGGAACTTAAAAAAAGGCAAGGGAATTTTTAAAAATATGTCGTAGTAGTCTTGCTATGGATTATAAAGTATTTTGGGTTAAAGATGTGCAGATATTTCTCAACAAATATTAATTGATTGCATAACTCTGCTTAAAGGACCACTGTACTGCATTTGCAAGTGAAGCACATATGTTTGTGTGCGGTGCATAGGCTATTAAAGTATTACATTTAAAATAAATAAAAATAGTTTTTTCTTACCTTTTAAACTGTCTGTTTTCTTCTCAAGCAGATCTGTGTCCATCAGGGATGTGGTCAGCTCTTCCTCTGGGCGGAACTATCATGGAACTTGGAAGCAGGCTGAGCTAATTTCACTGGGCCGGCCCAATGACATCATTATCTCTGCCCCAACTGCTTACACAGGTAACAGCTCTATTGTAACATGCTTAGAGTTGCCCCATAGGCCCCCCTCCTAGTGCATCAGCGATCACAGCCCTGTCCCCTTTACTGAGCATTCTCAGTCTGAAGCAGAACCTACTTTGGTCAGACTTTATTTTTAGTCCAGCACACAGGAAGCGTTGGTCACACCCCTGATAGACACAGGTAGGAGGAAATATTCAACTCTAGTTGAGGAGGAAACACAGTTTAAACACTAAAGTTTATTTCAAGATGAATACTGTTAGACTGATAGGAGGCAGTTTTGTCTTCACAAAAAAAGAACATTAAACCCAAGCTCTTGCTATCCAACAGAAAGTCTTATGGAAACTATGAGAAACACTAATCAATAGCTTGGCACACTCCATGCTCAGTATAACACAATACAAATAGGCAGAGTAAAAAGTCCTGTTCACAGCCAGTTTGTGAATTTATATTCCCAAAATACATCTCAATACTGAAAAGCTTTTAATGAGTAGATGTTTCAAATATGTATCAACAGTTAAATGACCTATTTTGAGCATGAAAAACATGAAAACATTTATGTACCGTATGTGGAGGAGGAAGAGTATGTGTTTGTAGAGGGGGAATCCAGACAGTGTAGAGTGCAAGACAGAATGTGTGGAGGATTGGAGAGTTTGTGGGTAGAGAGATGGGGTAGGCAGAGTGAAAGAAAGTGTATGTGATTTGGAAAGTAAGTAAGGAGTGTTTGTATAGGGAAGAGCGTGATGTGTATGGGGAGTAGCTATTTACATTCGGTAGCGCTGTACATAAGTTAAGTTCCAGACAAAGATAAATACAAATGAACTCATAGCAAAGCAAGGAGTGCCCTGTCTTTGAGCTTGGAATCCAGTGTCCATGGTGCTTTCCCCAAAGCACATTGCAGGACTGAAACTCGCAGACTTACAACCTAAAGGTATTGTGAATGGTAAAGGAGGGTGACAGAAGTGATGAGCATGTTAGGGTGAAAGGTGATACACTTCTTTAAAGAGATGGGTTTTTAGTGAGGTTTTGAATGTTTTGAGGCAGGAGGATAATCTGGTGGAGCGAGGCAAGGAGTTCCAGATAATAGGGGCAGCACGAGCAAAGTCCTGAAGGCGAGAGTGAGAGGAGGTGACAAGAGTTGTAGAAAGAAGAAGGTCATTATCAGAACGAAGAGGGTGGGTGGGGGAGTATTTGGAGATGAAAGCAGATGTACGAGGGAGTGCTATTGTTGAGGGCTTTGTAAGTTAAGGTCATGATTTTAAATTTAAGTGGAGATAGTCAGATGGTGGGTGGGCCAACAAGAAGCGAGTTGCAGTAGTCGAGTCGAGAGATGATGAAAGAGTGTATTAGGATTTTAGTTGTGTCTTGTGTAATAGTGGCAAATACTGGAGATGTTTTTTAGATGGAGAAGACAAGATTTAGTTTGTGACTCTATGTGGGGGATTAAAGACAGGGTGGGGTCCAGTAGAACCCCAAGACAATGGGCTTGCGAGGTGGGGGTGATGATGTCGTTGTTGACAGTGAGAGAGATGTGAGGAATTGACGCTGTGGGAGAGGGAGGGAAGAGTAAGAGTTCAGTGGTAGACATGTTGAGTTTGAGATGGTGGGTGGACATCGAAGAGGGTATACTAGAGAGGCAGTTGGAGATGTGTGTTAGAAGAGAGGGGGATAGATCTGGTGCTGAGAGGTAGATTTGGGTGCCATCTGCATAGAGATTATACTGAAGCCCAAAAGAGTTTATTAGGGTACCAAGTGAGGATATGTAGATGGAGAAGAGGAGGGTCCAAGGACTGATCCTTGGGGTACGCCAACGGACAGGGGTTGAGGAGAAGAAGAGGTGTCGGTGAAGGAGACACTGAATTATCGATTTTGTAGGTATGATGAGAACCACGAGAGAGCAGTGTTTCGAATATCAAGGGAGGAGAACGTATGGATTAGAAGTGGATGGTCGACTGTGTCAAAGGCAGCAGAGAGATCTAGAAGAAGAAGAATTGAAAAGTGACCCTTTGACTTAGCTGTAAGCAGGTCATTGGTGACTTTAGTGAGAGCTGTCTCAGTGGAGTGTTGGGGCCAGAAGCCAGATTGGAAGGTGTCAAGAAGGGGGTTAGAGGAAATAAAGCTGGTAAGGCGGTTATAGACGAGCCGCTCCAGCAGTTTGGAAGCCAGGGGAAGTAGAGAGATGGGGCTGAAGTTAGATGCAATGTCATAGTCAGATGAGGGTTTTTTGAGGGTGGGTGTAATTATGGCATGTTTCAGAAATAATGGAAACATGCCAGTATTTAGGGAGAGGTTGAAAATATGTATGAGAGCTGGGATAAGTGTGGTAGAGAGGGCAGGGATGAGCTGAGATGGAATAGGTTCCTAAGGACAGGTAGTGAGGTGAGTGGATGATAGCAGTTTGGAGACTTCGTCCTCTGTAGCCGGATCAAAGCAGTTCAAAGTGGCTCTGTTACTGGGGAAGGGAGAAGACTGGGTGTTGTTGGTTAGTTGAGAGGGTGGAGTGTGTGACCCACTATGAGATGAGATTCAATTGCAGATGTTTTGAATTTTATGAATAAAATGGTTGCGAAGTCTTCAGCTGTGAGAGAGAAAGGGATGGGAGGAGGTGGTGGGACTAGAAGAGTTTCGAAAGTGGAGAACAGACGCTTGGGGTTAGAGAACAGAGTTGATATTAGTGATGTGAAGTAGTGATGTTTGGCGAGGTTGAGGGCAGAGGAATAGGAGCGTAGCTTAAATTTGTAGTGGAGGAAATCTGCAGAAGTGCGTGATTTCCTCCATAGTCGTTTGGCAGTGGGGGAGTGCCTCTGGATGTATTGTGTTTGTGTAGTGTGCCGTGGTTGTGGTTGAGAGTGAGGGCATCTGCGTGTGGTTATGAGGGCAAGGGCATCAAGGGTGGAAGAGAGAGGAGAGTGGCAGTGTAAGAGCAGTTGAGGTTAGCGATGGGGCTGAGAAGGGGTTGGATAATAGTGGAGAGCTGTGTAGGGTCAAGTGCTAGCTGGTTTCTGTGGGTGATGGTGGCAGGGGTTGCAGAAGGGTGGTGAGAGGAAAATGTGGTGAGGTTGAAGGTAAGGGAGAGATGGTCATATAGAGGGAGTGTGTGGATGACTGTGTTGGAGGTTGTGCTGAGATTGGTGAAGATAAGGTCTAGAGAATGTCCAGCATGATGAGTTGAAGAATCTGTAAGTTGTGAGAGGCCAAGGGAAGAGGTGAATGCAAGCAATTTGGCTGCTGCTGGGCAGGTGGGAGTGTCAACAGCAATATTAAAATCTCCAAGTACGAGTGAAGGAACGTTGGAGGAGAGAAAGTGAGGGAGCCAGGCAGAAAAGTGATCAAGAAATTGAGACAGAGTGCATGGGGGCGATAGATCACAGCGACACATAGAGAGATAGGTGAGAAGAGAAGGATAGTATGAACTTCAAAGGATGAGAATTGGAGTGATGGGACAGGGGGTAAAATGTACAGCGAGTGGAAAGCAATACACCCACACCACCACCTTGTTTGTTCCCAAGTCTAGGTGTGTGGCTTAGGTGAAAACCACCATAAGAGAGTGCTGCAGGGGAGGCAGTGTCTGAGGAAGAGAGCCAGGTTTCAGTGAGAACCAGTAGATTGAGGGAGTTGGTAATGAATAAGTCGTGAGTGAATTGATTTTATTGCAGATAGACCGTGCGCTCCAGAGAGCGTAGGAGAAAGGTAGAGTAGAAGGTTTGTGACAAGTGAGAGATTTTTGAATCTGGGTGTTACGGGTGTTTACTGTCCTTGAACCAGAGCGTGGTTGACAGTGAGTGGAGATGAGTGAGGGGCCTGGGTTAGGGGATATATATCCTACAGCCAGAAGAAGGAGGAGTGAAAGGGAGAGAAGATGGCACTGGGACTTACAGTGCTGTTTCTTCTTGTGAGTGTTAGGAGTGACTGGAGGAGGGAGAGGAGCTCATGGGAGCAGAGAAGAGGAGCGCCAGGAAGGTGAGATGGTAATATTGTTGGGGATGTGATACGAAGAGCAAGTAGAAATGAATAAAATCAATAAAAATCATTAAAGCAACTGTTCTAATCCATGCAATTCCATGATATGTATTAACTCCTTGATTCCTAGGATCGATATAACATGGATATAAAAGTTTTAAAAATAATAATTTTTTATTGCAGATTTGCGAGTTTGTGTAATTAATTCTAATGCCTTTCATTGCTTTCATAGTATTTTAAAGTACAGTAGTGTGTGTTTATTTGCAGCTGTAGTTAGACAAACAGATATTTAACCCACTACCGAGTCCTTGCAATGGTGGACATGAGTGCCGTAGGCGCTCATCCCTACGACCACCTACGACTTTCGGACCGCAAATGCGGACCCTCGCGAAGCGAGGGGCCGCATTTGCGGAGGTGGAGGCTCCCACGTCAGCTGCAATAAGTTGCAGGTGGGACTTATAACGGAAAATTTACGGACTTAGCATAGAAAAATACGACAAGTGGGACCTTAACGCCTGAACCGAGCTCACATGAAAACATTACAAACACAATAAATACACACAACAAATACATAAAAAGCTTACCCACAGCAGGGGGGGGGGGGGGCACCCAGGACCTCTGCAAGTTAAGTTACACCTCAATTTAAGTCCAAATTCCAGAGTTTAGACACACAAAAAGTGAGAGAAAAAAATGGCAGCCGAAAAAAACGAAAACGAGGCTACAGAACCCTAAACACGCAAAACACCACCAAACACATACGGATTTTCCAAAAAGCTGTACGAGGTACAAGATACCCTATTAACAAGGACGCTACATCATACACAGCCGCGTACCACATACACATTCCCCGCCATTTTACAACACTAACTTACACAATGTACACAGCTACCCTAACGGCTTCCCCTCGCGAACGCAGCCTATTTACACTACACACTGCACACATTTCTGACACTTACACCTCAGCTCCACAACAGTGCAAACCTACATTGTATGCTGCAGAAACATCAAAACAGATTGTCAGCTCTTCAGCACAATGCTTGCTGCATATATTACTTCCAAATAGGTAAAGTATATTCATTTATTAATGTATTAATTATTTCATTAGCATACAAAAACAAATATACACAACAACAAAAAAAAACTCTCACAATAAACACAAAACCCATTCACTGCACGACTCAACGAGCATAGCACACAAAGCCTTGCAATAAGCGCAAAAAGCAGATCAACACCGACAAAACAATAACAGCAAAAGCGCCTATAAGAAAAAAAAAATACAACAGCCTCTCTGAAGGCGCTCAGCGCGAGGCTCGCAATGAGTGCCGAGGGATCGCGGACCACCAAAAAAATTAATGTCTCCACCAAACAGCATTACCTGCCTTACCATTTTATTGCCGTCATTTTTTGACGGGCAAGTTGCTTGTGTAGTACTAATAAACTGCAATTCATAAAAGGTCCAATGCAGCCATTTTTTTCTATATGATTATTTTTGAATACCAAAACTTGATAGTGGGCTCAATGTTTTTAGAAAGTTAAACATAAACACAGCCTTTAAATTTTTCACTTTTTCATGCAATTATATTTTAGTGCAGATATTCATTTTCTTAACTGAGCAAGCTTCTTGTAGTTTATATCTTACCAGGATGTGTCCTTCTAAACAAAGAAGCTTTCTATTTGACCTAATGGTTTCACTGGCAAGTGTGGGGCTAATACAAACTTCCTGGGTATTCAAAGTTGCATCACTGAAACTAAAATAGTAGATCCCACAGGAACATAAGTGCGTGCAAACTGGTAGTTATTTTTGTTTTTTACATTCTATTAATACAAAGGTGATTTTTAAGTGTAATTCTTTAAAAGCGGATAGTTTAAATTTATGACCACAATGCTCCTTTAAGGACAGAAACTGGACACTCACAGGGCTGTTGATAAATTATGAATTCAGCCCAGGCTACTGAATTTACCACACTAGGCAAATGTACATCAAGAATTCAAAAACATTTAAGATGAATGGAAAATGAGCAACTTTCTATGCAATTTTTCAACTCAATTATATTTAATTAATATAATTGTGGTTAATTGTCTATATTGCTAAATATATAAAAAAACTAATAAAATAAAGTAACAAAAAATAAATAAATTACAGTATATATAAAAGTTGTTTATACAAATGTCTAGTACTGAAATGTTTACATTGCTGAAGGTTTACGGTCCAATTTTTATCCAGTTTTAGGTTTTATAAATACTTTTAATTTTAATCGTTCTATAATTTGTTTGATATAGTAAAACCATCTGTACATGAGTTGTGAGCTACAAAATATGCATAATTATAATAGTAGAATAAATATAATTTAAACATAGATATTAATGTTTCACATCTGTTGCTGAAAAAGTACAAAATAATGTGGTTCTATGAATGAAAGTAAGAAATAAATGAAAGCAAAAACGCAAAACCCCACTATCTATTTCATTTTCAAGCAAATATTCAAGTATTTAGGGATTAAGTATAGTATAGAAAATATAATGTAATTAGGAGTAAATTATCAGATTTTAGATAGCATATGGTTATTATCTACTGCCAATTTCTGTAAATTAATGATATTAATCATTATTGCAAATGTAGATTATTCATAAATATGGAATTTATATGCTGTACGTACTTGAGTAAGTAAGGAAGAAAGTTTGCACAGTGGATATTACAGACTGGTATCTCAATATGTTTTAGGTGACCTTATTAAATCATTAATTATTTTAATTATAATGGTACATGCTGTGCCTGTTGTGCGTTTGGTACAATAACTAGTTTAAGATTGATATCATGGCAGTGCCCCAGATACTTATGTAAGGCTTAATTGGTGAATGATTGATATTAGAAATGGTGTATTTTTTCAAAGGTACAGGCATAAGAAGTCAAGCTTAAAGTGGCAGCAGTAAACATTTAAGAATGAGTCTTGCAAACTCTTAGGTTTTAAGTACCTACAACCATTGGCTCGATGCATTCCATCTTTGCATAAGTAGCACCATCTTTAGTCGTTCAACTCATACTGTGTGCCATAACAGGGTGGTGCACCACATTGTGGGAGCAGAATGAGTCATCCTAGGTTGATGAAAAGAGATTGCAAGAAATGATCCCAGTCAGCGTCAATTGTGCCAAAATAGATATAAAAGTGAGGTCAGTTTCAACCCACCTTTCCTGAGCAGGGCATATGTGCTGTAGGTGTGCTTTATTACATCTATTGGATTTCCCAGAATTGGCTCTTGCTTATGATCTACTGACAACACCTTCGCTGATCTTCTGCTTGACGTATTGTTTCTCAGCTGGCAGCCTACCCCATCCTTCTGCAGGGAACCTGACCAGGATATCTTCTGCAAGTCCCTGACCACAGATCAGACATTGACTACTTTCAACTAAATGGACTCTTGTTTGTTCATATTTGCTTGGTCAATAAATGAACTTGCGAAAATATCACTCCTACTCAGATGTCTTCATGTTAAGTAGCCACCTATGTTACAGTAACCATTACATCCCTTATTTGTAAAGCACGAAATACGTTTTGCCATGGTCTGTACCTGAACTTTTTAAAGTAAGATAAAAGAGTTATTATTTCAGTTGATAAACTTTTGATAGAGCTGCCATTTTGGAAGACAACAGGAATACAACTCTGTCTCCATTATTTGCACTTTGAATATCTCACCCAGACACTGCATCTAACAGCAAATGTGTTGTATTCAAGGAAAGTGGCACCAGATTATTTATGTACCACTAAGCAGCTCTCCAGAAGTCAGATATTCGGCCCTGGCCTAATACACAAAACATGGAAGAGCTTCATAGCCCAACAATAATTTTCTACAAAGTATAGTGAGCTGATGTTTACTGAAGGCGTGGATATAGCCTTTAGCGTCCTTAGACAACATTATAAAATAAAATAATGATGGATAGGAAGAACATATTATGCCAAATATGTAGTCTGTTCAGTTTGTTACGCAAGGGAATAATAACAAATGATAAGAATGCCAATCTTCTCTTCTGGCCATGATGGGTATGACCCTATTTGTTGAGTTGTCACCATGTTGAAAATTAACAATTCATTTCAATTCAAGCTCATCTGTTTGTTTTATGTTTTATGTTATGACCCTCAGCATCACATATATAGTTGTCGAAATTGCGATTTGTTGGTCATGCTATGTTAAAAGTTACGATGGCTATTTAAGACAAACCTGACCATCCTTGGTAGGGGTTAGGTTAGGATCAATGGTAGTCTCTATGTCGTTATGGCTTTAGGGTCTTGAGACAAAATGATTCCAAATCGACTTCCATGGGGTAGGTAGAGGTATCATGGGAGTACTTATGGATGCCCCATGGGGGAGGGAAGGGGTAGATATAGAAATGGATATCTGAGGCCTGCCCTAACCAATACAAGTGCTTAAGGCCTATGTAAGTAGTATATAATTAAGGGTTAAATGATCCACCACCCCAAAGTACTAGGGTGTAGCCAGGTCCATAAAGTAAAGTGGAAAGAGGCTCGCAATGAGCGGCGAAGGCGCTCATTGCAAGCCCCGCAACTGAGATGGGGGGAGAGGCTTGCAATGAGCGCCGAAGGCCATAGGCTTTTGTCGCTCATCAATAGGCCTGCAAGGCTCGCAATGAGCACAGAAGGTGCTCCTTATGTGGCCTGTGATGAGTGTTAAAGGCGCTCATCGCGAGGTTTTACAAAACAGCCTCCAACCGGATTCCAAGTTACTGGCTTGAAAAAAAAAAGCTGTTATTTTTTTCCAAGCCTGTAACTTGGAAGACGCCAAAAGAAGCCAAATGAAGAGAAAATTAGCTACCAACCTCACTTATGGGCTCCCTGCGTCCTCCTGACGCAGGGAGTCCATAAGTGAGGTTGAAAGCTATTTTGTAATTCTTTTGGCGGCCTCCCAACAGCTGCCGAGTTACGGCCTTGAAAAAAAATGGCAGCGTTATACCCGTAACTTTTTTCAAGCCCGCAAAGCTTCAAGTCTTGCAGGCTTGAAAAAAATTGCAGGTTCGACCACCGCCAAGCCCGCAAATGAGAGAGCGTAGGGAGAGGGGGCAGTAAAGTAGAGGGGAGGAGAGGCTTGCAAAGAGCGCCAAAGGCGCTCATCCCGAGGCCTGCAAGTAAGAGGAGGGGAGAGCCTCGCATTGTGGGGCAAACAGCATTGTGAGGCTTCAAATCGTATTTATAGGAGATTATGGAGCATACAGTTATAGGTGTGCAAGGAATTGCTCAAGAAAAGACTATGGACTGTATATATATATATATATATATATATATATATATGTTAACAAGGTAATTTAGGTTGAAAAATTACTTTTTGTCCATCAAGTTCTACCTTTACCTAAATCTCCTCAGATCTGTATATTTTGTGATTTGGCGATTAATCCAGAGTAAAACAAACAAAACAATTATTTTCTGATTCCGTAAACTGACAGTAGTATTGTACCTTCTATGAATGCCCCTCTATCTCCAGGTAATTGACAAAACTTATATGCCCTTTTTAATAAAAATTACACTCATTCCCTTTTTATAGTTATCTTTTGAATCTGCTGTCATAACGTTCTTTGATAGTGAGTTCCACAATCTAACGTCCTTTACTGAGAAGTGCTCTCTCATTTCTTTAAGGTAAAATCAATTTTTTTCTTTTAACTTCATGGGGTGACCTCTTGTCATTGAAAATGTCTTGGCAAGAAATGCTTACTCAAAACCTGAGTATGTATATTTATAAAATAATCATCCATTTTTTCTAATTTGTTTTGCTCGGTGTATAACTCAATTCCTCCATTCCTCTTATAAGTTTTCTTGCCATTTTCTGCACCTTTCCTAACTTTACACTGTCCTTTTGAAAACTGTACTCAATATTCTCAATAAGGTCTTACTATGAACTGTGGCAGAATTATATTTGCTTTCCTTGCTTCTATGACCCTCTTAATGCATACTAAAATTTTAATTGCTTTTGTTGTTACTGCCAGACATTGAACACTGCTAGGTCGGTTGTTGTCCGCAGGCACTGCTAAATCCTTTACTGTCTCTGATACCCCTAAATTTGTTCCATTTAGATTATCCATTGCATGCATAATTTTCCTCCAAAAACAACTGAATTGACCTGATCCAAGATTCTACTTACCTCCTCATAGAAACTAATCAGATTAGATTCACATGGCCTATCCCTCATCATTTTGTGTTGAATCCTACTTGTTAATATGGATATATTCCAGAATATAGTCCCTTAGCAACCCTTCTAAGAGCTTCCCCGTTATACAGGCGAGGCTTACTGGTCTATAACTCCCTGTATTTGCTCTTGCTCCCTTCTTTAATAAACGTACCTCATCTACTTTTTGCCGATCCCCTAGTACTGAGCCTGTGGAAATAATGAATTGGTTATTACATGCCTCAGTTTGTTTTATAGCCTTGGCTGTATTCCATATGGACCTGGTGCTTTATTTCCAAATATTTGCATTTGTTTTTCAAGTTGCCTTTGGATTTCTTTATGAGTTAACCGATTTGGTAAGAGCAATGCAGTCCCATTTTGTTGCAATGCCCCTACCATTAGTACCCCCAAGTGTAGAAAATTATTTAAAGAAGAACTTTTACTTTCTTTAGCAAACGCTTCAATTACTATTTTAGACAATCTAATTGCTTTTTTACAAGACATATTACATTCCTTGCATGCACATAATGCTGCCTCTGTTCCTTCCTGCTTATATAACTTATAAACAGTATATTATTTGTTCTTCCTTATCTTGTTTTTTTACATCATTATTAAGCCACAAAGGTTGTTACGATTATTCAGCAAAGGGAGGAAATATTTAGGGTGGTTTGGTGTTGTAAACTGCCAGAAGCTGCTGTATTGTGGCAAATGTTATTTTTTCATACCAATATAACAACAAAAAATGCAAAGAAACGTCCACTGGAAACCAGTTTTTGCAATTGAATCTGCCTCTTAAAGGCCTACTTTGTTCCATAACTTTCAGTCATGAATATATAAAATCATATTTTATACATTATATTTGCATTGAAAATAAATGATGATAATCAATAATAAAAATAATAATAATCTCATATAATAGTGGTCAAACTAAGAAACGTCGTCAAGAAGCGAGGGCAGGTGGAGTCTCCAACGACGGCTGCAATGAGCCGAGGCGAGGGGCTGCATTTGCGGAGGTGGAGGCTCTACGGCGCCTCACAAGCGGTTTCAAACACCCACAGAAGTGGGACTTTGAAAAAAAAATCTAACACGCAATGACTAAATATAGACTTACACAAAAAAATACAAGCCGTGGGACTTAGAAAAAAAAAATTACCAACTCACAAAAATACGACCTTAACGGCTGAACCACGCACAGCAGAAAACATAAAAAAAAAAAAAAATACACACAAAAATCAAATAAAAACCTTTGCCACAGGAAGGGAGGGGCACCCAGAACATCTGGAAGTGAGATTACACCTCAATTTAAGTCCAATTTACCGAGTTTAGACACTCGAAAATCCCCTAAGCGAGAGAAAAAATGGCCGCCGAACAATAGATACACCAACCGAGAGGCTCGCAATGAGCGCCGAAGGATCTCAGAAGACCAAAACACTTACTGTCAGTGGCTAACAGCTTTACCTGCCTTACAATTTTATTGCCGCGTCATTTTTGACGGACAATTTGCTAGTCAATAATAATAATAATCAAGAAATATCATAATAATAAACAAAATGAACTCTAAAGCAACAGATAGGGAGATATAAATACAGTGCATTTATTTTACCAGTGACTTAAAAGGAAGTATACACAAAGACTCAAGAATCCTGTTAAATGCATGCCCTTATCTGATTTATATTCAAACCAAATGGAAACAAAAGCAGAATATGTTGCAATTCAGACATCCATAAACCTCATTGCTCCTCTGTTTTCTGTAACATATCAGGATCTAGGGGTAGAAAACAATCTCACACTGTCTATTTAATGTTATCTGTCTACACTATTTCTCATTAAAAATATGATTCCTTAAATCCATGCTAGACATTTCTGGGCAGCAATGGAGTTTTAAGGGGTTAAGTATGAGAAAAAACTCTATGTTCTATGATTGGATATAGAATTAGAAAGCTGGATAAACACAAACTGATAATAAAAAAAACTCACCCACTGTAAATCTTAAATGCAATTACAGATGGTTCATAAATATGGCTTTTGTATTTGTATATTTTGTTGGTTGAGGCAAAGACAGTGTAGGTGAGATATGGCTTCACAGAGACAGGTCTTCAGTGGGATACAGACCGGAGAAGAAATCAAGGACTAGTTGACAGAAAAGCTTTGCAATAATCCTGTGTTGTAAAGACAGCTTAAAAATTTACTACATTGATGAATTCTGAGATTGGATTTAAACCTCTTTAATTTTCGCTAGCTGGTATTTATCTTTTAACTTTGCATTCTTAATCAAAACTCAAAGCAGATCTTTAATCTTGTAGGCATAAGAAGGAAGATTAGATGTTGCTGAGCTGCTTCCAGAACACAGCTGCTTCTTACATTGACTTCCTTTTAATTCAGTGCGTATTTTATATTTTCAATGTTAATGCCATTAGTTATATCACAAAATGCACAAGTCTATACCGTTCTGGAATAAAGGTGTTTGCAGCGATGAGGAACATATTTATTAAAGGAACATGGGATGTATCAATACTCCTCTTCAGCATCAAACAGAGCTCTTTGATTTCTAAAATCAACATATACTGCATGGTTTTATAAGAGCCTTTATTAACCTAGTTACTGTTTCAACTGCCTGCCTCTCTACAGAGATTCTGCAAGGACCAAAAATCACAAGCACACTGCAAATGGCAAACAAAGTATCATTGATGGAGCTAAAACTCCAGAAACGTATTAGTACAAATTACATTATTCTAAAAGACAAGGACATTACAGAATGGGCTTATCATAGTTTGCAACTGTGTAACACTATAAGGCTCAGGCATACAACCCAAAAAGCTAGTTTTGAGATAATACTGATTTTCGTAGTATTCATTAGATTTAAATGTTAACACCCAGATGATCAAATAGACGTCTTATTGCAGGGGTGAACAATGAATGTTTAACAAATGTATCAGCAATTTGCAGTCTCTGTATAAAACCTGCTGCTTTGTAACAAAGAATTGCTCAGAATTTGAATGTGATTCCTCTGTGCCTTAAAACTGCAATTATGAATAAAGCCTTTTCTTCCATTCCTGGTTGTGACATAGTTGGCTTTGTAACTCCCAGTCCTAGAGGACATTTTCCTCTGTAACATTACTTCTGAAACCAAAATGTCAAAAATGTTCCCTTTGGGTTTTTAGAGATTCTAAGCTCAAAGGGAAACATTTGGAAGTTATCACTACAATAAGACAAATATGAGCAGTTTGACAGCATTTTAAATTATTTATAAAACAGGGAAAACAAGTTTCAAATCATATACAGTTTTACACAATTTCTGTTTGATTTTAGATGCTCTACAAGATGGTGCAGAGTAGATTTAATGTTTTCAGTGACCACTATGGTCATATTTTTTTCTATATGCTTTAAAAAGCAAAACAAAAAATCAAATAAACACATTGTTTAACGTTTATATGTAATTATTATTTATTGTGTGGTCAATTTTCCTTTCTCAGTTGACTCTGTCTGCTAAATTTGTGGGAGGTGGTATCTTTGTATCCTTGTAAGCTAATGTTTTAGATGCAAAATTTTATTGTGTTAATGGAAACTGCATTTAAAGCCTCCTCCTCCAGAAATGAATTAGAAGAAGTAATAATGATAGATTCCACAGCTCATATAAAGTGTTCTAAAATCAATATCTAATGATAAATTTGGAGGTCCACCAGGATCCCCTCAATAAATTGAAGCTCATTATGTCCACCATCTGCTACACCCTAGTACATTGGCTTGGTGAATCATTTAACCCTTAATTATATACTACCTACATAGGCCTTAAGCACTTGTGTTGGCTAGGGCAGGCCCTCAGATATCCATTTCCATATCTACACCTCCCCTCCCCCTGGAGTCTAAAAATACTCCCATGACCCTTAACCATTAGACCAATGGGGTATCCATAAGTACTCCCATGATACCTCAACCTACCCCATTGAAGTTGCTTTGGAATCACATTGTCCCAAGACCCTAAAGCCATGGGAGTACATAAAGATCACCATTGGTCCTAACCCCTACCAATAAATGGAGGTCCATTCTGTCCACCATCTGCTGCACCCTAGTACTTTGGGGTGGTGGATCATTTAACCCTTAATTATATACTACCTACATAGGCCTTAAGCACTTGTGTTGGCTAGGGCAGGCCCTCAGATATTCATTTCTATATCTACCCCTCCCCTCCCCCTGGCGTCTAAAAAGACTCCCATGACCCTTAACCATTAGACCCATGGGAGATCCATAAGTACTCCCATGATACCTCTACTTACCCCATGGAAGTCGCTTTGGAATCACATTGTCCCAAGACCCTAAAGCCATGGGAGTACATAAAGATCACCATTGGTCCTAACCTAACCTCTACCAAGGATGGTCAGGTTTGTCTTAAATAGCCATTAAGCAGTGGTACATATCCAATGTTGTCAGGGCAGCAGATAAAGCCATCTGTCAGGACACTGACCCATGGCACATCTGATATAGGTAGGGAGAACTAGATGTGCTAAAGTATAAAACACTTAATTTCAAAGTTAAGTTAACCAATTATTTTTAAAAAAACAAGTGAAACCATCATGTATGGACACTACAGAAATAAAAGTATGATGTGCCCTGTATTGTGCATAACTGGCGTAGCTTTTCTTTTAAGAGACCCAGTCTGTTTGGCAATAGACATGAAAAATAGCATCTACTTAAATATAATAAGTATAGTTTATTACTGTGTAAAAAAAGAACCTGTCACTGGGGTATTATAAAGTCCATTTAATTCTGAGCTGCATATTCAGTTTTAGTTTTGTTGCCACTGATTTGCTTCCAAAATTTTGGGAACAAGTAAATATTTGGACAGATGCAGAATAACAGCTTCAATATGTACTTATCGTTGTATAAAAATGACTCAATACGAAGACAGTACACCACAAATTATATAGTGTTTATTAAACTCTATTTATTGCATCATAACCCTTCTGTTTAATGTAGTAATGAATAAGACTGCACCAAATTCTGGTAAATGTCTCTTTTTTTTATTATTTGCTTTGTTTAATTGTGGATTAGCAAATGAAAACATATTTTAGTCAACATTTTTTTTTTTTACCAAGCATATTTCTATTAATTTCCAGGACAGGAATGGATTCAGCATAGATCTGGCGGCAGACCAAATTCTTTATTGGAAGGCTGCATGAGTCATGCTACGCAAAGGCTATTTAATTAGTGTTTTGTTGACTATTAAAAATGTTTAACACACTGCAATCGAAAGTGATAGAGAGACCAGCAGGGAAGCAGCAAGGATAAGCATTCGAAGCTTAGCCAAATTTCTCAATTCAAGCAACTTAATAATCTTATCTGACTGGCGCATAACAAATGCAAGCTCAGGTAGCCTTAAATGGCGAGGAAGTCTGCCAATAAATAGTAAAACACTAGCATAAAAAATGGCACTCATTTTCTTTGTGTGGATAACTCAACAAAGGAGGTCGGCGTATATTTATCTCCCATTTAATTATGCTATCAATAAAAAGTAAGTTTAGTATTAATAAATGTTATGTACTTTCCAAACAAATTAGCCCCATCGAGATAAAATAACAAGAAGATTAGAGCAGCCATAAAAAAAAACGGGTCACAGTGTGCTTATGGTTTTATGAAAGGTTCAGATTTTGAATTAAATAGGAAAAAATATTTCCTATTATATCCGTACAGTATGCAAACACATGTGTCATGATCCCCGGCTCCCCTTGGACTCCTATTTATTTGGTTGTGGGACTGGGCTCAGTAGTTTTACAGTATTTGTTATAGTTATTTAATATGCTATGCTATGGTGATTACTGTATGTTTAATTGTGGCTAGTTGATAAGGAGTTAACTGACAGAATGTTGTGATGTCGTCAGTAGCTGCCATGTGTGTTTCTCCCCCTTGTTCCTTCCCTGTGCTGTGTGAAAACATTTGCCAGCTTGGGCAAATTGATTAATTTCCCCAAGCCCGCAAAGTGCCTCCGAGTTACGGCCTTGAAAAACTTTTACGTTTTTAATGGTACCATTTTTTTCAAGGCCACAACTCGGAATCTGTTGGGAGGCTGCCAAAAGACACCAATTGAATAGCAAATTAGCTTTCCACCTCACCTATGGACTCAGTGGAGGGCAGGGATCCCATAAGTGAGGTTGCAAGCTAATTTCTTATTCAATTGGCGTCTTTTGGCGGCCTCCTATTGGCTTCCGTGTTATGGAGCTTGAAAAAAAAATGGTGGCAGTTAAATCCCGGTTAAGGGCTTGAAAAAAAAAACGTTGGGCATTTTTTTTTCAAGCCCGTAACTCAGAAGCCGTTCGGAGTCTCTCCCCCCTCTATCTTGCAAGCCTTGCGATGAGCGCCTTTAGCCTCACAATGAGCCTCTCCCCCGCTCTACTTTATGGGCTTCGCGATGAACGCAGAAGTCTCTCATCACGAGCCCCACAATGAGTGCCAACTTTCGGGTATAAGGCGCTCATCGCGAGCCATGCAAAGAGTGCCCTCAGCGTTCATTGCTCTTGCTCTAGCCCGTCCTTTTTAACATAGCGTTACAACAACTATATACTGTGATGATGATGGCAAGAGCTGAAGAGGTGCAAAGGTTTTTATTATTTAGAAGGGGAGTCAGCTTCCATTAACCATCAGGTTAACTCCAATTCTGGTGATCATGTCTTCTTTTGTTCCTTTCCCTGATGATTCACTAGCACTCAGTTTAGCAAAGAACTTATCAATGTTGTCTATTATTGTCTGGATTTTAAAATTTTGTGACTAATATTGGATTTTTTTAATGAATACAGGGAGCAGTTTTGTGGCCTCTAAATGTTACTAATATTGGATTTGACAAACGTAGGGGCGAAGGAATATAGAGCTTCTACTGTAATATGAAAAACTTATTTGTAGTAAATGTCTTGGCAGGGGATAATGATGTCATCAAAAAAGGACATCTAAGATGTTGTATTGTATTTTATGAATCTCTCTTTGAAGAATTAAAGAAAACTCATTATTGTCTGAAGAGACTTTAATCAGGACAGAGAGACCAAAACCCTTCTATGGTCTTAAACTATTGACCATTGTTGAATATTTTTTATGGACACAGGTAAAGTAGATGCAAAACCTATATCAGTTAATTAAGTTAAAATAATTTCCCTTATTTTAAACAAAATAAAATCATGTTCTAAATTCAGAATTAAACTGAAAAATCTGTTACAATATAGATGGCATTTAGTGGAAAATGTGGCGATTCCACATACCTAGCTGCGATATTCGCATGCACAGAAGCTGAATTAAGTTTCAGTAGCACAATTTGAGTTTTATTTATAATTTAAAATCCCATTTTTTACAAATTAAACATATTTATTTAATTTAGCTTGTGGCGAAACAAACATTTAATTCATCATAAAACTGACAAAGGTCATAGAAACGGAGCAATCCAAAAAGCCATTATATTCCCTGGGGATTCATTATAAAACCTTTTAGTGGATCAACAGAAGGATTTTTCACAGGTATAATGGTGTGACCCACGCTTTTAAATCTTAACCTCACATGCAACAACTATAAAGTGATCTCAAAATGCACTTTATTTTTAAGGCCTTTGTTTAGCCACATTACAGATATTATTACGTATCTGTACTTCTCTGAGAGAAACATCTCTGTTAGACACATTAACACTGATCCACAGGGACAAAGTCATATAGCGTATGACCTAGAACTTCAGACAAACCCACATGAAGTTTCAAACAAAAGACAAATAATGATCTGTACTGACATATAAGCTGACACATAAAAACTGGGAAGCACTTACACATATATAGTAACCTGAGTGAAAACATCCAAAAAGATTATATTTAGTATATGATATTAAAGGCATATCTAAGTTTCCTGGATTATAAATGCATCTCATAAAGAATCAGTAGTGCGTTCAAACATTTTTTGCATGAAAAAATACCAAAATAAACATTTATAACAAACTCACCCTTATGTTTGCTAAATATTTTTGGTTTGCAAGCTGCAGCTTTTGTTAATTGACACGCCTAAAAATCCCTGCTAAGATTAGCATAAAAATCATAATTCCTTTTGGCCAATCAAGAGAAAGCAGTAGATAGCTGATATATTTGTATCATACTCTGTAGTTCCTGTGTTGCAAAGCAGTCTGGGATATGTAGTCTCTCTCTATATATATCCTTGTGCTCTGATTCAGCTGTGAGCTAAGACCACAGCTAACCATGTGATTCCATCCAGCAGCAGTTAATTCCATGATCTCTACCAGAAAAGTCAAAATTTGTACTTGGCTGCTCTCTTCAGTGTACTTGGTTATGTAAGCTTCCTGTGGGTGTGCAAAGCTGGATTTTACTTTCCTGCATTTAACTTTGTAAGTACACTGAACTTTTCTATATAACAAATATTTTTCTTATAATCACTGTCTGTTTCTTACCAAACAGTTGAAACCCAGGAGTTTGCTTTAGTTTGGAGACACATTGCACAGTAAATAAAAATGTTAATGCAAACTAAAACTTTCATCAAACTAATTACCATGCAGCTCTACCTGTAACATATTAAACTGATTTACATATAACCTGATGGCAAATACTCACTCACCTGATACACAGAACACGTAACAGCGTCTCGGAGGGATTTACCCCCCCCACCCCCAGTTCTACACCCATGGCTGCTGCATGTGGAATGGGAATGTGGCAGATAAAACTGCCAGTGCATTCAACAGACAAACAAAGAGAAGCTCATTCCCTTACACCTTTCTGAAAATATAATTTGGTTAGAAAGGAAAATGGGACAATGCAGTAAAGAAAAATTGCATGTAAGAGTTAAAAATGTAAAACTAGTGGGCTGGAAAGGGAAAATGTGGATATTCAAATACAGGCAAAACATCATAACATATAAAACTCAGCCTAGCTGAATCAGCTCGCAATATAATGCATGATTCCTCTTACATGTAAGTGTAAGAGACTGGTTTTTACTTGGAAGGTGGGATCCTAGTTCACACCCACCTACTCCACCACCCTCAAACAAAGAACATGCTCATGGCACTTGGCAAGTGAAGACAGGGTCTATGTGTCAAACATAAAGAATCTGAAATTGAAATGTAATGTTATGCAAAAGAGACACTGCTCCCGGGGAGGCGCACCTATGAAACTGAATGTGTTACCTAGTTATAAATTGGGACCCTGTGTGCATATATAAATATGTGTTTATGGTGTCACACACATGGTGTCATGGCAGTGGTAGAGCTAGAGAATGGAGGGCCCTAGTGCAAACAAAAATTGGGGACTCCCCTCTGGGGGGTTAATAAAAATGTATTGTGCTGGGACCCATTGTGTCTCAATCACTCAGTGCTCCTCCCCAGACCCCTTCCTATAACTGCTCCACTCTCAAAGACCCCTCCCCATAACAGCAAACCTCCCCAAGACCCTCAGCCATTACTTTTCCGCACCCAAGACCTCTTTCCATAGCTGCTCCCTTACCCTTACTTACTTCCTGTGTGAAGCTCCATGATGCACACACTCCACTTTCTGGTTACATCCTCTACGGATATATATATAGCATCCACCCCCCCCCCCCCCCACAGTCCTTGTCAGCAGCCCTCCTCTCTCAGCACACATCGCAGCACAGCACCCAACCCCTCTCAGCACCCACCTCACAAAGCACCCATCCCTATCTCCTTTGCTTCTCCCTCACATAACCCCCCGCCCCGTACTTTGCGACCACTTTGCACTTGCTCAATCACCTATTCACTCATAGCTGCTCCACACTGCCACCTCTTGGAGCTTCATTAGAAATGATCTTTTTTAAACCACCGACACCAATTTCAGGCCAGGGGTGCGGCCAAGAAGGCACAGGGGGGTTCCAGGGGAGAAGACACATGGGAGGGAGTGGGACACACCAAATATTATCCTGTATTATATTGGCAATTGACTAGTGATGATATAAAAGAACAAGAACAGTAATAACAATCAGCAATATATGTATTATTGCACAAACGCTGTTGCTGTGCATGTGCCATTGGAGTTCTGCATTTGGAAACACTGCTATCTATGATACTGGCACACACTGCAGGGCTTATATTCCTATGTCCAATTTAAATCTTTTTATAGACTGTTATAAACTACATTCCGTATACAATATTCATAAAAAAAGATCTCTTGAAATCATGTCCAATGCGCAGTTGTGTATATCCTTTCACTGAAGGATTATAAATGCCAAACTCATACTGGGCATGTTTCCTATAATATACAGTGACCGGTGTTTGGTGTGAAAAATGAAAATGTGCCCTAAACCAATCGCAAAAAAAATGGAAAGGAAGAGCTAAGCCAAAATTATGATTTTTTAAGATTTATCGTCATTCATTAATTCTGCTTGTTACGTATAGATTTACAGCAAGAGTACAAAAAAAAGGTGAAAATCTGTCATAACAAAGAAATAAAAAGAAATTAACAGCTTGTTAGTTTTCACTTTAATTAACATTTTATTTTAGATAGATAAGTTTGGGGTTTTAATTGGTTCTTGGCAAGCACGCAAGCTCCAAAGACAAAAGGGCCTAATTTTACATTTCATAATAACCTCATGTTTTCAAAATGTATAAATATACATAGATGGCTTATTCGAACAGAATATATCTGAAAAACTGTGGAGTGCTATTTTTAGCTGTTTTGCCAAATGGTCTGAAATTTGTGCACAAAGTACAGGAATTAAGGGGTGTTTATTGATTGCAATATTCCCAATAATGTGGATTTTCTTTTTAAAGAGCATTACATATGTATATGAATTTCACTAGCTGTTTTTCTCTACATTACATAATTCCTGAGATAATGAGCATTACCTTTGTGGCTCCTTTATGCTAATTCATGGTTCAGGATGCTAACCTGTTCCTCAGAGTGTACATGTGGTGAAGGGGCTCTAAAGGCATGATAACATTGGGGCATATTGTTTTTGTACCACAGAAACAAACAAGCAGGCTGTGATACCAATTATTGCATGCAATTGGATAATTAGTATTCAACTCCTCAGGAAAGATTCACATTTGCTAGTACAATGTATAATTAGTTTTTCATGATCTTTAAAATTAACCTTGAAAAAACAGCTTGATATTGGTCCCTATAATAAGTGAAAGAGAGAGTATGTTGCAAGTTATTGTACGGGCAAGACAGATACAGGTGAAAGATGGCATGCCTCTACACCATTTAAGAGTAGTATATCTCCTGCAAGGGGATCATTATAAAATATGTACTTTGGCTAAGATATGAGGTAGGAATCGTGACCCTAGTGTTGCTAATATTGCTATTTTCCTAACAGTTCAAGCTTGTGGCTGGTTGTGTTGACATCAATAAGCCATTGGTTGCTCAAGAAGATTAGGATCAGTGAAACAGAGATAAACAGGTAAAACTATCTCTCACATAGTTGTCAAAGTCAGGTTTGGTATCCAGTAAATGTCAGACAGTAATCAACAAGGTCAGGCAAGCAAGAAGTCAGGGCTTAAGGCAAACAACATCAACGGTAAGTAGAATGATCAGGGTCACACGTCAAATCTAGGAAAACCAAATCACAGTGAATATCAAACCCTTGCCACATGAGCCCTTCTTCAGAAAGAGATAGATCCGACTGAAATATTTTTCACAGTACAAAAAGATTCAGAGAGGGGTTGTTTATGCTCAAAGTGAGCTCTTTTTGTTTAGTTTTTCTCACCCTAAGGGGGCTCACTGTGCCTTAGAGAGTGCAACAACACCTCACTGACGAGGTCGAAACGTACGTCTGGGGTTTGCGGTTTCTCCTGTTTAGGGTAGAATTGCCTGGTATTTTCGGTCTGGATCACTCTCTTGAGTGAGACCAGACTGATAGACTACAGGATATTTCTCCCTTTAGTACAAACCTACTTAGGTGTTGTTCGTTCTCAAAATGTTATGTTAAGGATGCAGAGCAGAGTGTCAAGAAATGATGCTGTTGATGCACATACTCTTAAACTATTCTATTATTCATCAGCAGATTCTGGAGAGAAAGGTAAGGGTGAAACCTTTAAAGAAGAACAAGAAAGTCAGAATATGGAATCTTGGATTGTTCTTCATGGCTATAGTCCTTCCAATGGATGAGATATTGAATATGTCTCCAGGATCTAGAAACCAGTTTATATGTTTGACCTTGGACAAGGACTGAAGAAGTATAAGTGTGTAAAAATTCAGGAAACAATACTTATGAAATCCAGTTTAATTCCCCTCTTCAAATATAAAGTTGGAACCAGCAAATGACCTGGTTAATCCTTTGGATAAATCTAAAGAGTCCAGTGAATCGTAGGCCTGGCTGATAAATGGAAGACTATTGTGCAAACTAAGAATACAGGACCTGCAGTAAATATCTGCTCATGGATGGAGAACTGGCTAAAAGGCAGGAAGCAAAGGGTTGTGGTAAATGGAACACACTCATTTGGAATATGGAGTATAATTTTGGGCACCACTTCATAAAAAGGACATTTTAGAACTAGAAAAGGTACAGTGAAGGGCAACAAAACTAATAAGGGGAATGGAGGTACTAAGTTATGAAAAAAGACTACCCAAATTAAACTTATTTTCTCTAGAAAAAAGGCGTCTAAGAGGAGATATGATTACCTTATATAAATACATCCAGGGTCAGTATAAAACTTTGTCAAGTGAGCTTTTTGTGCCAAGAGCTTTTCAACTGACAAGAGGACATCCTTTAAGGTTATAAGTAAAAAGATTCCACCTTAAAGTAAGAAAAGGGTTCTTCACAGTAAGGGTGGTTAATCTGTGGAATTCTCTACCAAAGGAGGTGGTGACAGCATATTCAATAGATAACTTTAAAAAGGTATTGGATATATTTTTAATTAAAAAGGGCATTCATGGTTATTCTGGTTAATTAGAGAGGTAGTGTTGATCCAGGGAGGTATCTGATTGCCAGTATCTGGGTCAGCAAGGATTTGTTTCCCTTTTAAGACAATTCGCTAGGTTTTACTGTTTTTTTTCTTTCTGTTTTCCTTCCTCTGGATCAATTTACAGATCAGAGATATTAAAAGGTTGAACTTGATAGACTAAAAGTCTTTTTTCAACCTCAATTACTATGTAACTATGAAACTAAGTGCAAAGATGCTTCAGACACAACTTCCTACCAGCAGACCAGGACAATATGTTCATTTCTTTTATCTAGCAGTAGAATGAAAAAGATACTTAAAAACAGATTTCCAGACGGCCCACTGTAAGCCTCACTATCCCCCTGTGCCCCCCCACCCACATCTCCCTGTGGCCTCCCTTGGCCCTCTGTGTGTGTGTTTGTGTGTATATATATATATATATAAATATATATATACAGTATATATATATATATATATATATATATATATATATATATATATATATATATATCAAGTCTTCAGCATCACTGAAAGGATGCATCAGGAAAAGTTCATATATCTGTTCAGAGTTTAGGATGGGTCAAAGACAGGCACCATAAATATTGTTCTTTTGATTCTTTAGATCAGGTTTAGATAACAACATAGCAGAGCGCTACATAAGGGTAGTAAATGTCACCACAGTTTGGGATAAGGACAAAATAAATTGAACATGTGGAACGTGGTATAAAACATGTCACAAAACATTTTGGTAATGAGATAATAATCCTAAATCCATATTTAAACCAGTATGTTTTGAATCAAAAAATGTAAACTTTTGAAATGTCCTTTGAGTATCTTGTCTTTCAAGTTTTGTATGGAGTTGTTATTGTTGTTAAGTGATGTCCAACTGGGGTATAGTAACTGTCTTCATTATGCTTTTTTATGGAGAGTCTGTGAAGATTCATTGTCATGTGTAGGTGTAATCCCATCATAATTATAGAATATTATAGAAAAAAAACATTCTTGGCACAGCGCAGCAATATAGGTTTGACCAGAAACATTATATATATTATACACAAATCACACAATTTCAGGCAATATTAAATTCTGCAGATTCAATTAGTCAATCAGTTACTAAAGTTTAGGTTTATATTTTCATAATATTTTTTTTCATAAGTGTTGTGATGTTTTATTAAGCCTAGAGGTAGTTCTGATAACATAGAGTTATAAACCTACTATTATCATAAGAAGAGCTAAAGTAAACATAATTGGATGAAATATATAACATGGAAACATTTTAAATTTAATTTGCTATGCTAATTGGTATTTTGAATAAAATTAAGATTTTCATTTAAAACTCTGTTTAGCATAACTAGTTATAGCCTTTTGTATTATAAGCTTGTTTGTATAAGTTGCTTTTATTTGCTAATATGTATAAATATAGGTGTTATAAGTATGGTGCATAACTATATGCTTTTGAGTTAATTGACCCTTTGGATAGGGTTAGGGTGTTAGGGTTCAGAGAATATTAATTCAATTCGCTGAACTCAAAGTTGACATCACCAAACTATGCTGTCAAGGTAACTATTAATGTATTCATTTATAGAATCAGATCTTTTTTATATTTTAAGTTATTTTTCAATTTGCATGTCTCTTATATTTAAAGACCATTGATTTAATGTTATCAATATAATAAGGAAAGAGAAGAGGAGCACAAATAGAGGCACATGGCAGGCTATGAGAGCTGTTGTATTCAGTAAACAGTACTTACAAACCAAATCAAGATCTTATTTCTCCTTTCGTGTCTCATACCTCAAAGTTCTGTTCTGGGTCCTTTGCTTTTCTTAATCTATATTGTCTTCTTTGGCAAACTAATAAATAATTTAGGTTTCAGTAATCTGTATGCTTATGATACCTAAATCAATATCTCCTATCCTGACTTATTTCATGTCACCACCTACCTATCCAACTCATCACCTCCTGAATGACCTCCGACAACAAACAAATAAACATCTCAGAGTGAGCTCTTTATAATCCCAACTCTATTACATAACCGCTCATAACCCTTATAGTTACTTTTCCATCACACCCACACCACATGTCTGCTGCTTTGGGATTATTCTAGACTCAGCATTCTCCTTAACTTCCCACATATAATCAAACTTTTCAACTTTTCTCAGAAAAAAACAAAAAACAACCAAAATCTTAATTCACCCACTTAGCATTTCCTGCTTTGACTACTGCAACTCTCTCCTACCAGACCTTGCCCTTACTAGATTCTCCCCACTTCAATAAATATAAATGCCTGTTTCTCGAGATATTATTGTAAAATTCCAGAATTTTTTCATACAAGCAAAAAATGTTATCGGCAAGTAGAGACCTAAGTAAATTCCCTTCGCCATATGAACACGTTTCTGTTTTTGTGGATCTCTCTTCAGAAGTATTACAAAAGAGAAGCTTCAGAGAGTTTACAAAAATTCTTAGGGACGAAAAACTCTCTTATCAATGGGGCTATCCGGCCAAACTAATACTTTTTAAAGATTATCATAAAATAGTTATTAATTCTATGAGTGAGGCCAAACAGTTTCTAGTAAAAGAAAGAATTAAATGTGCCTGGGATGAAGGTGAACACAAAAAGATAAAACAGGGTCTGATTGGGTTAAGATGAGGACCTAGACTGGGGTCTTTTAGGAGTTATATATTGCTGTTTTAAAGTGCAGGGTGGTACTTAATTGAACATGATAAAATATGTATTTTGATTCAGTAAAAGTTGATATTATGTGGTCTAGGATCGCTCTGAGGCTCTGGTCAGTGGTCCTCTTACTGTCCAGAGCTATATCATTCGTCTATAGGACTAGAATCCCATTGGGAGGTTTTTGTGTGTGTTGTTTGTAAGTAGGCTATGATTGAGGAAGAACTGCAAATACGGAAGAGCTATATAAGACAATCATTTTATGATGGTTATAGTAAGGTAGCTATGAAACAGTCAACTACTGTTCTAAGAGTTTTTGTACCCATATTAAATGGAGCAGCCAATTAAAATGATTACCTTAAATGTGAGAGGGCTAAATTCCACTTATAAGAGAACTGTCTTATCTAAGTTTTTTCCGTTAGAGAACCCAGATATTATATGTGTTCAAGAAACACATTGGTCAAGGAAGACAGAGCCTAGATTCATGAGCAAGCATTATGATCTTTGTGCAGTATCCAGGTTCAGGAAAAAGTTGAGTGGTACGGCTATCCTGATAAAGAAAACTAATTAAGTTCAAGAGGATTTTATACAAGTAGATGAGTTGGGTAGATTTGCTATTTGGATTGGTACAATTAATAGCGAAATGTATACTATTGCAAATCTTTATGCTCCAAATCAAAATCAGAATTCCTTCCTTAATAGGATGAAAAAGATCATTCATATGTTAAAAAAGGGGAATCTTTTAGTCTGTGGGGACTAGACTGGATCGTAAGGCCAAGGATCCATTGGGGGCGCTAAAGGAAGTATCTTCTACTTTAAGTAGGTTACAGGCAACATTGCTTTAATATAATCTGTATGACGCATGGCGCACACTCCATCCAGAAGAAATAGACTATACGTTTCTCTCTAAGCGCCATGGGTCATACATGAGAATTGATTATTGCCAATGTAGATCAAAACCTAATTAGTAAAGTTGATATGATTGGGCTGATCTCTCATTCGGACCATGCAGATGTTATTTTATCTATCCATAAGAACAGCAATACTGCTAGGTCAAAAAATTATAGAATGGATGTTTCGCTACTAAGATCAGTCGAAGACAGAGATCTTATTGGCAAATCTATTGAAGAATTTGTTGAGTTGAACAAAAAGTCTGTATCATCGAAAATAACATTATGGAATGCTCTAAAAGCCTACTTGAGAGGTTTTATGTTAGCTTTGAGTATTAAGAGGAGGAAAGAAAAAGGCAAGTCACTTAGAGACTTGTTTATTGAGCTTAGTAAGTGCCCTTTGGCAAATAAATTGGCCCCTGATAGAGAAAAGCTAGATCAAATAGAAAGCATAGAAAATAAAATTAAGAAAATAAAGCAATTAAAAATTGATAATTCCATATGTTTGGCTCAACAAAAGCAATATCATCTCAGCAATAAAGCAAATAAAATCTTTGCCAATAATTTTAGGAATAAAATTAGCCTACAAAGGATCCTGCGGAAAGTAGATAGGGAGGGGATTTCCCATAACACTCCGGCTGAAATTGGGAAAGCGTTTCATAAATTTTATGTGTCAAAACACTTGTCCCTAATTACAGATAATAGGTTTATTTAACCACTTAATTGCCATATGGTCACAATGAGCAGTCCTGATTAGTCTTTCTCCATTACTGTTTTTAAAGGGACACAACACATTTTTTCATGAATTTAAATAGCAGGTTTTAAATATTACAAAGCTATTTTATGCAAGAAAAACCTGTATGAGCTTCATTTAAATTAACAGGAAATGTGTCTCTGTACTCACTGGCGGACAAGTATGACTCATATTACTGCTCATTGGCTATCGTGGCCAAGCCCCCAAAGACACTGACACATTTGAATCAGTTTGAATAAAGTTGATATGATTGGGCTGATCTCTCATTCGGACCATGCAGATGTTATTTTATCTATCCATAAGAACAGCAATACTGCTAGGTCAAAAAATTATAGAATGGATGTTTCGCTACTAAGATCAGTCGAAGACAGAGATCTTATTGGCAAATCTATTGAAGAATTTGTTGAGTTGAACAAAAAGTCTGTATCATCGAAAATAACATTATGGAATGCTCTAAAAGCCTACTTGAGAGGTTTTATGTTAGCTTAAAATATTAAGAGGAGTAAAGAAAAAGGCAAGTCACTTAGAGACTTGTTTATTGAGCTTAGTAAGTGCCCTTTGGCAAATAAATTGGCCCCTGATAGAGAGAAGCTAGATCAAATAGAAAGCATACAAAATAAAATTAAGAAAATAAAGCAATAAAAAATTGATAATTCCATATGTTTGGCTCAACAAAAGCAATATCATCTCAGCAATAAAGCAAATAAAATCTTTGCCAATAATTTTAGGAATAAAATTAGCCTACAAAGGATCCTGCAGAAAGTAGATAGGGAGGGGATTTCCCATAACACTCCGGCTGAAATTGGGAAAGCGTTTCATAAATTTTATGAAGGTTTGTATAATTTAGAATTAAAAAAAGAAGGTGTCTAAACCAATTTCAACTTTCAAATTTCCATTTTTTTACAAACGATAAAATTACCAAAAATCAAAGCTATACAAAGAGAAAAATTAGAGGAGGACATTTCCCTGGTTGAAGTTGATGAGGGAATTAGCTCTCTCAAATTAAATAATGCGCCAGGCCCCAATAAGTTAGGTGGCTGTTTCTATAAGACATATCAGAATTTAGTAAATAGGCTTCTTAAGGATACATTCAATCAAATCAAAGAGGGTGGTACTGCACCTAAAAAGATGCTACAGGCATCTATTAAAACAATCCATAAGATTTACAATCCCCCTACACCTGGAGAATAGACGAATCCCTACTGACTAGTCTGGGTAGTGCGGAGGCAATTGCAAAGGACATAAAGCTATTCTTTGAGACTAATGTCTCTCCTGAAACTGGAGCCAGCTGGCTCTGGGTTGCCCATAAGGCCATTATTAGGGGAACCGCCATTAAGCTGGCCTCAACCGTAAGAAGAAACCTTGGGCAAAGGGGGGCAGACCTTACAGGGACACTAAAGAGGCTGGAAAAGGTAAATCAACAGAACCCTTCCCGCAGGGGTCGCAGGTTAGTTGACAGGACAAGGCTTGAACTAGATGGCATACTATCGTACCACACTGAAAGGGCAATGAGGAAGATGAAACATCTATACTATTGGAAGGCAAATAAGCCTGATACAATGCTTGCTAGAAGACTAAATAATACATTTTCCCAACATAGAATGTCCCATATTAGAAGGTCAGATGGTCAAATTTCCTGTAGCCCTAATGACATCCAAAAAACTTTTCAGGACTTTTACCAAACTATATATTCCTCCCAGTCCCATGTAAGTGAATCAGATATAGACGCCTTTTTACGGTCACAAGACCTCCCCAGGGTTCCGGACTGTCACTTAGAAGCACTGATCTCGGACGTGTCCCTAGAGGAAGTTAAATCGGCCATTATGGGTCTTAAGCTGGGCAAATTTCTGGGGCCAGATGGCTTCACCAATTTGTTTTACAAAAAATTTGAACCCCTGCTTACTCCCTACCTAACACCCCTATTTAACGCAATTTTAAATGGGGAGCCCATGCCCCCCGAATTGAACCAGGCTGCTCTGGTGGTATTTCCAAAAGAGGGCAGGGATAATCTAGAGGCCAAAAACTATCGCACTATTTCCTTGATCAATGGAGACGTAAAAATTCTGGCCAAAATCATGGTCAACCATATCTCTAAATTCTTGCCAGAGTTAATTCACAAGGATCAAGCGGGATTCCTCCCCTTTAGGGAGGCCGGGGACAACGACAGGAAGGTCTTAATCATAGAGCATCTAGCAAAAAAATCTAACACCCCATTATGCCTTTTAGCTCTAGACATAGAGAAGGCGTTTGACACGGTGGAATGGTCCTATATGTATAAAACATTAGACAAGTTTGAATTTAAGGGATGTTTTATTAACCTGCTTAGAAGCTACTATGACTCTCCAACAGCCCATTTAAAGTTGCCAGGAGCACATAAAGCGAATATCCAAATTCAAAGAGGGACTAGGCTAGGTTGCCCACTTTCGTTACTATTATTCGGACTTGTCATGGAGCCATTAGCACAGGAAATTAGAGCTAACTCAGACATCCAGGGGGTTTGTGTGGGACGCCAGCACCTTAAATGCTCGCTCTTTGCGGACGATTTATTATGCACTCTGTCCAGCCCCTCTAGTTCTATACCAGCCCTCATGTTAACTATCAAGGATTTTAGTATAGTCTCAGGCCTTAATTTAAATGTGGAGAAAAGGGAAGCTTTGGGGATGGGTATGCCACAAACTGAGATTGATAAGCTTAAATCTGAATATAATTTCAGCTGGCCAACTCAGTATTTAAAAAACCTGGGAGTAAAGATCACTTCCAATTTTGCCGACTTATAAAGGGCAAATTTTGCCCCTTGTACAAGTCCTTGACTGAAGATATGCAGAAGTGGGCGAACTTTCATATCTCATGGACGGGCCGTATAGCAGCTGTAAAAATGAGTGTCTTGCCTAAACTGCTATATTTCCCATACCGATCTCACTCAAGGAACTGGATAAATTCCAGAACAGTATGTTTAGGTTTATCTGGGGCAATAAGCGCCCTCGTATCTCTAGACAGGTAATGTTTAGACATAAAAGTAAAGGCGGACTAGCGTGTCCCAACCTGAGGTTGTACCTTAAGGCAGCTCAATTGGCCCATCTGCCCAGGTTACACTCTGTTACCCACCAGCCATCCTGGGTATTCATAGAAAATCAGCAGATGCTTCCGCACAGCTGGGATAGGTTGATTTGGATTCCCAAGGAAATTACTCCTTTTCATACGCACCACAATCCTATGATCTCCCTAACTTTGCAGGCTTGGGGGTAGGCCAACTCCAGGTGTCGACTTAGCTCGGGTTTGTCTCCCTTACTATCAGTCACGTCCTTTCCACAAATCCTAAAAGACACGAACCCCATCTCCAAATTTTGGTGGATCTCTAGACACCTAAAATAAATTCAAGCCTGCACTGTACAGCTCTGTAAATGCTAGGGATCATATTGGGGGACATGAGGATAAAAGAACCCACTCTCAAGCTTGCACATCTGCCCAAACCCGAGTTCAAATTAACTGTTTATTTTCCGGCTGCGGCGTGGGTGTGTCTGAGGTGCTCCAAGCACTCTGGACTTTTTACATGGATATTTTACGGATATTAAAAATAAAATATTTTACGGATTTGAGTACAGGATAATTATGTGCTATTTTTTCTAACACCTAAAATCCCTTTATAGTCTTCTCAAAGTGCAGGATGGCTTTATTTGAGCTATTTTATGTGCTTAATTGGTGCTAGCGAGACCTCTTTCCTGCAAGTAAGCTGCGGCTCGCTTTTAGCCTTGCAGAGAGGTTTCCCGGAGGAATTGAATTGCAAAACTCTTGCGGCCGTTTTAGATCAAAGGCTTTCCTCGGCGCGAGCGGCCGCAAGAGATAGCAAGGCACCGGCCGCAAGCCTAAACGGGTAGGGACCTGGGTACAAAACGACGGACTGCTGACTTATGACCAATTCTGCACAACCCACGACTTACCAGCCACGGAAATCTATAACTATTTGAAAATTAGAAGTTGGGTCAGCAAAACACTGAGAGAATTAGGACCCCCTAGGCCCTCCTGGATATCTGTTATATGTAGAAGCCTCCCTCTCATGAAAGGGGTATTGGGTTCGCTATACGGCATTTTTCGAGACTCCACCAGCAGCCAGAAACCTACATTTATGAAACAATGGGAAAAGGAGCTGGGGGTAGAATGGGATTGGGACAAGTGGACAGAATCCTGCTCCAACCTCTCCAAATGTTCCCTCAATGCAGCTCTGCTAGAGACGGCTGTTAAAGTACTACATAGAGCCTACTGCACGCCCGATAAATTGCAGAAGTTTAAGCCACACAAGAGCAATAAATGCTTTAGGGGCTGCCAACAAGTGGGGGACCACATTCACATTTGGTGGTCATGTCCAACTACACAGAAAACATGGAAACAATTAGCACAATTAGCCTCCACACTATTTCAAAAGGTGGTGTCGCCCTCTCAGGAGTCATGCCTGTTGGGAATGCACATCAAGAACCTCTCTCAATCCCAAAATAAACTATTCCAATTAATGGCACTGGCATCCAAAATACACATAGCTAGCAGATGGAAAAAAGAGACACTAAACTTTCAGGAGGTAGTCAAGAAGATCAATTACCTCTTTATCAATGAGAGACTAACTCATATTATCATGGATAGCCTCCCCCAGTTTCTGGCAGTCTGGGAACCTTGGGTAGCGTCTTCATTAAGTGTTCCCTTGAGGTAATGCCTAAATCCTGATTCAGTGAAGGCAGGAGGGGGCAAGGAGTAAGGAGTCCTGGAGGTTCTTCGGCTGCACTACTAAGGTAAAGGTCTAGTGATGAACAGTGAGGTATCATAGTGAGGATTATAAGGGACAAATTTAGCAGAGACCAGTTTATCTATTTTAGCCTAGTTGGGTTACAAGTTTATATATTTAGTAAACAGCATTATGGTTTGACTATTCATGTCAATGTCTATTCTTATGTGTTATCTCTGCCTTTCTTTCTCCTACACTCTCATTTGTTGTTAATTTTACTGTGCATTATGTTCTACTTTGATAGAAATTTTAAGTAATTATACATGATACTTTATAACCAAAAATGTAAAAGAAAAGAAGGTGAAGTCAGTTCATCATTGGTTAATGTTTGCTGTGTGAACCTGTATAAATTGACTGACGGAATTGCTGATCAATATGTTTTATATGTTGTTGTGAACCTTCTAATAAAGAAAATATAAAAAAAAAAAAAAACCATAAGGAGAGCAAACCTGTTGAGGATTGTGCTAGTTATAGGCCAATATCACTGTTAAATCTGGACATTAAAGTCTATGCCAGAATTTTGGCAACTAGATTGAACTTAATTATAAAAGATCTTATTAACCTCGATCAATCAGGCTTTATAAAGTCCAAACAAGGGCTGGATAAGACGTGTAAACTAATCGATGTTTTAGATCATTGCAAAACTAGGAATATCCCTATGTTAGCTTTAGCAGTTGACGCAGAGAAAGCCTTTGATCGTGTGAATCTCAACTTCCTAGCTTTAAAGATGCAAAAGTTTGGCTTTGGCCCTGGATTAATCAGGGCTATAATGGCCCTGTATTCTAAAACTTCAGCTTTTGTTGTAGGCCCTGGGTTTGAAACTGACAACTTTATGATTGGCAATGGGACTAGACAGAGTTGGCCCTATATCCTAATTTTTGCTCTGATTATTGAGCCTCTTGCGGAAAGAATTCGAAATGAATCGAAAGTCAAAGGAGTATTAATTGAAGAGTTAAATACTAAAATTACTCTTTTTGCAGAAGATGTTATATTTACACTTACCGATCCACTCTCGTCTATTACCAGTGAGATGGAAATAATCCACCAATATAGAGACGTTTCATACTATAAGATTAACCATAATAAAACGCAAACAATAAGTCTGAATTTAGACAATCTAACAAAAATGGAATTAAAATCTTGGTATGATTTCAACTGGAGGAGCAACTCGATTATACATGTGGGCATACACTTCATAGCAGATGTACATCGATAAGTTAATTTAAATTATGAACTTCTATTGGCTAAAATCAGACTGACTTTGGTTAATTGGAGGAAACAAAATTTGTCCTGGCTAGGTAGGATTACTGCTGTCAAAATTCTCTATTTGATGAGGTGTATTCCACTTCTAACAACCAAAGTTTTACTTGAAAAATTCCAAGTCCTGTTGGACAAGTTTATCCACAAACGTAGATTATTCAGGATTAGAAAGTCAGTCTTGAGAAGGACGTATGTCAACGGCGGACTTGGAAGTCCATGTCTGAGAAGTTACTATGAAGCAGTAACTCTTTATCATATGTTAAGACTTGTCCAGGATAATGGGAAACTGAAATTTGTAGAGATAGAAAAGTCCATTGCCGGGAGAACAAAATTTGGGTAAAGAGATATGGAACAATCCTGAAGAAAAGAAAATACTAAAATTGCTCTTGATTAAATAAGAAATTTAGGTTAACACCTTTGCTGTCTCCAATTACCCAAATCTCTTTATTAGAAAACTATAACCATCAAGCATCCGTAATCAAGTGGGAAAAATGGAATCTTGTATATATTCAAGACCTGTTTGCGGATGACAAGCTAAAAACATTTAATGATATAGTCAAAGACAATGGTGTGCCCCCACATTTATGGCTTTATTATATTTCTTTAAAAACAGAGGTGACTAGGATCTATGGGGATCAAGTTCCTCTGAGAGAGTTAACAATCTTTGATCAGAGTAATCAAAGGTGATTATGTTTTTAATATTTTGAACTGTAGGTATATTTTGGAAATAGTTAGTCCCTATTTTAAATCGACAGCAATGCAAAAATGGGAATCCGATTTGGGTTTCTCTTTAGAGATGGAACAATGGAAGGGTGCTTTGTCCATCATATATAGAAACATACTCTGTGTTCCCTTGCGAGAAATATATTTTAAGATTCTGCAGTGGGGGTACTGGGTTCCCACAATGTCACATGATTTAGATCCAACACGCAACTCGGCGGAATGCTGGAGGGCATGTGGCATGGTGGGACCCAGGCGCATATGTGGTGGGCGTGCCCAAAAATTCAGTCTTTATGGAGAGATTGTATCTTCAATTTGTCGTATAATTGTAATTTTAGTATTGGGCTGACACCCGAATTGGTTCTATTTAATATATTTCCTCAGGGTTTTGACCCCACTAGCAAACATTTAATTATTAATTCACTAATGGTGGCCAAGAGGTTGGTTTCCCTAAGCTGGAAAGAGGGCAAAATCCCGACATGGAGGTCAATTTTAACGATCGTCCAATGGAATAGACTGTTACAAAGAGATTTTGCCCAAAGAACTCCAAAAGATCTTTTGAAGGATAACAATAAGTGGTTAAAATGGGATTTATATATGTCAAAAAATAAGGGACACAGTTGTAGTCCCTGTCAGTAGTTATAGAAAGTGTGCGTCTAAGTAGCATTCTTCCGTTGCATCTTTCTGTATGCTTTATGTTTAGACTGTATGATGGATGTAGAACATCTGATGTATGGATTTCACTGTAAATTTGTATGTTGAAAAAAACATATAAATATAAAAAAAATGATATACATATAAAGCCCTGCTACATCAGATCTTATCTCCGGAGGAGCCTGACAACTTGTTCCTTAATATCAGCTAGTAAATTCCTTCGTCCATAGATCCTGCTTCCTCACTGGACTAACAAAGAGTAACCCCCTCAATTTTTGTCTATAATACCTTTAAAATGCCTAGATTGGAAGCCTTTCCTGTTTTTTCCCTGTTTAGATTTTGGGATAGAGTTTAGGGTTATGGTTAAGGTTCAAGGTTAGGGTAGGGGCAGATGGCAAGCTTTACATAGTAAAATAGTGGCAAGCTATTTTACTATGTAAAGCTTAGCATCTGCCACTAATCTAACACTAACTCTAACCCCTAACCCTAATCCCTAATGCTAGCCCTCACTCTAAGAACAAATTGAACAAAGTCTTGGAGGGCTACTGGCCTCTGCATACCACTGCACTGGCAGGGACAAAAAAGGAAAGTTCCTATAATAATAATAATGATAATAAGTCGGACAGAGGAGATACTTTATTCCACCCACTCCATCCCTCTCCTCCTCCCCTCCCATCTCTCACTCTCTCTCCCTGCCATTTTCTCCCCCCATCTCTGTCTTCTTCCAAGGCTGATGTCATCACACTGAGCCTGCAAGCAGTTGCGACTGGGTGAGTATGGTTCTCACCTTTCTCACTCCTATATTTGCCCAAACACCTTGCTCTATCATCCTCCTTGTGTCTCTCTCCTATCTTTCAGCCTCCTGCTTCCCTCGTCCCTTTAACCCCATCTCTTTCTCTCCCTCTATTGGCTCCCCTCCTGTCTCTCTATTCCCCTCTATCAGCCCACTTTCTCCTCTATCAGCCCCCTCCTGTCTCTCCCCCCATACGTCCTGTTGCTCTCTCCTCTTTATAAATTTCCCCTATCTCTCACCTCTCTCTCTCCATCAGTCTCCCTCCTGTTTCTTTTCCCCTCTATCAGTCCCTCTCCTATCTTTCTCTCCTCTCTATCAGCCCTTTTCCTATCTCTCTGTCCCCTTCTATTAGCTCCCCCATCCTATTACTCACCTCTCTGCTTAATTCTCTCACATTGTCACCCCATTTTCCCATCCCCCGCCTGTCTCTAACCGCCACGGTCTCTTTCTCTCCCTTACCCTTGTCTGTCTCTCTCTCCTTTCTCTGCCTCTCTTTACCATCTTACTCTCTCACTCTCCCCCTCTTGTATTTCCCCCCATCTGTCTTTCTCTTCACATCTGTCTTTTTTTCTGTCTGCTTTCCCTCTCCTGTGTTTATTATCCCTCCTGTCAGTTCAATCCATGTCTCCTCCCATGTCTTTTGCAACTGTCCCTTCTCTCCTCTTCCCCTTCTTACCCATCTGTCTCTCTCTCTCTCCTCGTCTCTTAGCCTGCCATCTCCTTTGTGTGTTTAACCCTCTCCCTCCTCCATCTATTCCACCTAATCTCTCACCCAAATTTCACTCTCTTTCCTCCTCATCTGTCCTTAACCCCCTCAGTCTCCCTCTACATCTCTTCCCCCATTTATGCCTCTCACCACCACCCCTCTCTGCCCTACCTCCCTCTCCACTATTTCTCTTTAACCTTCTTTCCCCCCACTGTCTCTCTCCTCTCTTTGCACCCCTCCCTATCTGTCTCTTTCTCACCATTCATCTTTCTCTTTCCTCTGCTGTCTAGCTCTGCTCCTCCCCCCACCTGCCCCACTTATTTTGATCTTTTCCACTCTGACTCATCCCCCTGTTATTATCTGTCTTCCTCTCATCATCCCCATCCCCATATGTATCTCTTTCATCTCTCTATCCTTCTCAGTTTATCTTCCTCCCAACATCTGTTTCTCCCGTCTTTCTCCCCTCTGTGTTGCAACTCTAACCCTCCTCCTGCTACCACCTTCTCTCTTTTTCTCCCTCTTTTTCTATTATTTTCTCTTGTTGTCAATTATTTTAATCTCGTTCTCTCCTTTTTTTTCTCTGCTATTCTATCCCACATTCCTCGCCCCATTCTATCACCCTATAACTTTTTCCTCTCTTCTTTGTCTCTCGCCAACCTCCTGTCTCTTTCTCTCCTTTTCTGTATCTTTCCCTGCCACCTTTTGTTTCTTTTTCTCTCTCATGTCTCCCCATCTCCACCCTCCTCTGTCTGTCTCCACTCATCAACCCTGACCATCCTCTTATCTTCTTTCTTTTTCCCTCTTTCTGCTGTGTCCTTTCTTCTTTCACTTTCTTCTCTGCTTCGTTTAAACATCCTTTGTCTCTCTCGTCTACACTCTTTCCACTCCCTATTTTTCTCTCTTCTCTTTTGTCTGTTCTCTCTTCTCTCTTGTCTACCAATGCAGTACTCTCCTTCTTTTTTGTCTACCCTCTCTTTCTCTCTTTACAGATTTTTCATTGCACTTAGTCCTTTCTATTTCTAATCATCTCTTCACTGTCATCCCCCTTTCCTAATACATAAAAATCCCTTCAACTTAATACTCAGACATCAGGATACTTAGAGCCACATTCAATACTGATTGCAAGGCTATTCAATTGAGGAAAGGCGTGAGTTACGGGCCGAAGCCTCAAGCCCATAAATCCCTCCCGCTGCCACAATCTGTAAAGGGGCTGGCCGAGATGCGATCGGCCATTACGATCCAATTGCGGTATAACATAATGCGACACAGATGATTGTCAGAGGGAGATTATAAATTTTCATTGAAATGGAGGGAGGAGAGATGAGGGGAGAGGAGTGGAGAGGTGGGGAGGAGGAGAAGAGGAGAGGCGAGGAGGAGAGAGAGGAGAGAGAGGTGGAAAATCAATGTAATTCCTGGGCACCTAACAGTAATCAAGCAATAGAGAGTCCATGTATTGGTGTGCCCCCTGCAGCCTATAGAGTTACAGACCGCAGCCGGATTCAAGATAGCTATAGGAGCCAAGAACGAACAGAACCATAAACCAAAGATGATAGCTAATATTTTAGTTAGAGTTGCAATTAGGAGTATCATCCAGATTCAAGCCTAGACTGGTGTGTAGTTCTGTGGGATCTGTGCAGGAATAATGTCTGCCAAGAGAGGAAACACTTTTAGTATACAGGAAGTTATTAGAGTGTGATAGGGAGGGGTTAAGGGAAGATTTGAACAAAAGGAGGATGAGGGTTACAGATACAAACTATAGTATGAAATAAGGCAAGAAAGTAACAATGTCCCCAAAAATAATAACTGTTGAATGCAAAATATTATTAATAAAAGTACAGATGGCAGAAGTAAATTTAGCTCCTTCAAGTGTCTTCAATATACCTTAAAAGTGAGTCTGGTGTGTAGTTCTGTGGGGTCTGTGCAGGAATAATGTCTTAGAAGTGGGTCTGGTGTGTAGTTCTGTGGGATCTTGCAGGAATAATGTCTTAGAAGTGGGTCTGGTGTGTAGTTCTGTGGGATCTGTGCAGGAATAATGTCTTAGAAGTGAGTCTGGTGTGTAGTTCTGTGGGATCCGTGCAGGAATAATGTCTTAGAAGTGGGTCTGGTGTGTAGTTCTGTGGGATCTGTGCAGGAATAATGTCTTAGAAGTGGGTCTGGTGTGTAGTTCTGTGGGATCTGTGCAGGAATAATGTCTTAGAAGTGGGTCTGGTGTGTAGTTCTGTGGGATCTGTGCAGGAATGAGATGCTTCGGGGGATCCAGGCCAGCATCTTCGCCAATTATGTGCAGCCTGACAAGGTGCAATAGGGAGGAGAGGAGGCTCTGACTGAATCCTACCTGGCCAAACTGCTCAGGATTGGGGCGGACCAGAGCACATTCCAAGGAGTGATCACGGAGGCCATGCAACGCTCTCTGGTCCCCAGCTCTGCCTCCTCCACACCAGAGGCATCCCTCAGCCACCTGCAGTCCAGACCCTCCTCTCCTCCCACCATGCCTTCACCAATGCAGGTGCCGCTGCCCCCCCCACCTTAACATGATTGTTGTTAGCTGAAATGTAGACTAATGTCACTATGGCAGTGGACTAGCAAAGTCTCACAATGGCATGTTAATGACAGCCAGCATTAATATATGCACTAGTGAAGCTTGTGATCCTAACCACAATAGCAGTCTGAAAACAGATCATAGGGTCTGATGTAAGTAACAGTGAATCTGGCTGCTGACCTTTGTGTCCTTTCCGTATTAATGGGTATTTTCTCATATTGCTGATTATCCAGATACCTAGCTAATAGTTAGTAATGCTTGCAGATGGGAATTCAGAGATGTAAGAGGGGTATCCACATCTATGGGCTCTTAGGTGGCTGAGGAGGCCAATCCCGGACTGGCAGACTCGACCACAGTGGTTGCACCCGAAGGTTTGTCCTTGGTTGGGTGCTGTAGTGACATAATTTTTTCTATGTTTCCCTTTTGTCCTCAAGACCAGCCCTGTGTGTGGTCTCAAAAGAGGAGACAGCCTGGTGAATGGTACTTCTCCATGCCTTTCGGTCTGAAACTAAGGTGGCATCAAGTAACTGTTTCAGTGAGTCCTTGTACCTCTTCTTTGGCCCTCCTCTGTCATGATTGCCAGTGGTGAGGTCACCATATAGCACAATCTTTCTTCAACAGTATGGCCTCAATGCCGTAGACTCCTGCCTGTTCTAGGACTTTTAGTGTTGGGCATTTTGTCATTTCAGTGAATGTTGAGGATGGTGCAGCTTGATGAAATTGCTCAAGAAGTTGTAGGTGGTGGCGGTAGGTAATTTGGAAACATACAGAAGGGTGTTGAGCACAAGAGCTCCGTTCATGTTGACCTTTGTGCACTTGTTCAGATGCTTGTTTTTCTAAACTCTTTTATATAACTTGCCAAATGCACCATTTGCCTTTGTCAGTCCGTTGTCAATTTCCATGTCAACATTTGCGTTTGAGGAGATGATGCAACCCAGGTAGGTAAACTGTTGGACTGTTTTCAGCTTAGACTCACCAATAGTGATGCAAGGAGGACAGTAATCTTCCTGATGTGCAGGCTGGTGGAGAACTTCTTCTTCTTCAAACTGACTTCTAGATCGAAGAGCTTGGCAGCCTCGGAGAAGCAAGATGTAATTTGCTGCAAAAGCTTTCATCGTATAGGAAACAAGGACAGCATCATCGTCGAAAAGTAGCTCTCGAACGAATCGTTCCACTGTGTTGGTGTGGGCCTTTAGTCACCTCAGGTTGAACAGACTGCCATCTGTGTGGAATCGGATGTACAGTCCATCCTCAATATTAAGGTCTGTTGTGACCCTTTGCAGCATCGTACTGAAGAATAGCGTGAATCGAGTGGGTGCAAGGACACAGCCCTGCTTCATGCCATTGCTTATTTGTTGTGCCTAACTTGGCCATGCTGGTCTTCGTGTAGCTGGATGATCATGCTGAGGAACTTGGAAGGACATCCTAAACGTTCCAGGAATTGGGGCGGAGTTATTCTACGATAGTGGGCACCAGTCTTTTTAAGAGTACTCTTGCGACAGAGAGCAGTTTTCCCCTGTAATTGGAGCAGTCTGAATTTTCTTCCTTCTTCTTGCACAGGGTGATGATGATTGCACCATCAGCAAACAAAGAGCTCATGGAGTCTAACGTGACGTTCTGGGCCCCCATGTTTCAAGATCTCAGCTGGGATCCTATCAACTTCTGTAGCCTTGCCATTTTTTAGCTGCTCAATAGTTTTTACAGTCTATTCAAGAGTAGGGATTTCATCCAGTTCTGTTTTCATTGGTTGTTGTGGACTGAAACTATGCAGTTGGCACAGAATAGAGGCTGAAAGTTGTCAGACCACTGGTTCAGAATCAACACCTTGTCTGTAAGGAGTGTTTGACCGTCTGCACCATGCAATGGGCTTTGAGGTTGGCTGTTGATGCACGTACCTCTGCACAGCCTCCATGTGTGTTTGCAGCCCTTCCTGATGCGTTAGAGTAGATTAGAGTGGTGTATGTTCCCCTGGTCCCCTTCAGGATTGCTAAGTGGTGGTGGTGAGTGGGCTTGTTGTTTGCATACACAACAACAGGTTCTCAGATTGAGCTCCTCTAATTTTGTTGTTGTGTATGTAAATTACCCTAAGGGGGTTTTCTCACCCTAAGGGTGATAGGGGGAACCAGACATGGACCCCTTCCTCACTGTGCCCTAGGGAGTAAAGTTGCATCTCACTGACGAGGCCCACAGAGGTCAAAATGCATCTGGGGTTTGCGGTTTCTCCTGTTCATGGTAGAATTGCCTGGTATTTCGGGGCTGGGTCACTCTTTTGCATGAGACCAGACTGATATGCTACAGGATATTTCTCCCTGTGAAGGGCACAAGTGAGCTAAAAGAGGTTGCTCTCTGAGTAGGTAACCAGACCTATAGGACAAACCTACTTCAGGTATTGTCCATTCTCAGATTGAGCCCCTCTAATTTTGTTGTTCTGTCATTATGTATCCCAAAAGTCTTTGTGATGTTGATCTTTGTGAGACCATCATTATGTTAGGAAGATGGACATGTCCTCTCTACACACAGTTGGTTCTGCATGGTCCCTAGTAAGTTGGCTGGTACAGTCTAATAAGCATTTAGTGATAATAGGGGGGTAAGTAGAGGATAAAGACTGACATCTTGCAAGCTGGTAATAAATATGTTTTTATTAATACATGTATTCATTTATATAAAGAGAGTGGGCAAAATAATGCGTTTCTATATCTTTATTAATGTTTTATATTGTTGCTATTTAGATGTTTAGTCTTGTCTGACTCTCTGTGACCTTATGGACAGCATCACGCCAGACACATCTATCAGCCACTGCCCCTTTGAGCTTCATCAAGCTCATGTTTATTGCTTCATTTATCTCATCTATTCATTTCCGTCTCTGCCTCCCCCTTCTTCGAGTACCTCAATTTTTCACAGCATCAAAATCTTCTCTAGGTAATACTGTCTTCTCATGATATGGCAAAATTATTTGAGCTTCAACCTCATGATCATACCTTCCAGTGAACAGTTGGCAGTCCAATGGATTCTAAGCAGTTTTTGCCTACACCACAATTCAAAGGTATCAATTCTACAGCGCTCAGCCTTCTTTATGGCCCAGTTCTTACATCCGTATGTTACTACTAATGGGAATACCATACTTTTTAATATATAGACCTTTGCTGATAACATAATATCTTTACTTTTTACTAGCTTGTCCAAGCTTGCCGTAGCTTTTGTCCCAAGAAGCAAACATCTTTTAATTTAAATGAAAGGAAACTGAGGTCTCTAAATAAACCATATATACAGTTTTAATGGTTAGATACTTCTAACTCTTTTTAAGAAACCACTTTCCTTTTATTTATACCATTCAAATTGAGGAATCCCTTTTATAATATCAGTGACAATGCACACAGCCTCAGGGTAATTTAGAAGTAATTAACCCCGAGCTTACTCACTATAGGGTATTCCAGTATTTCATAAATGGGGCTGATATGAGATGTATTTTGTCTCAGAGATTATCCTTGTCTGCAAAAGTTTGGACTCATTTCATTGGCACTATAAATTTTTTGCCTCATAACATTAATCTTGAAAATAAACCACTATTTGCATGGATATTAAATAGACAATATGATCCTTGGGGCTTCACAGTATCAGGAATCGTTCGTTCTGCCATAGACTACTGGTTTCCCTTCCTAAGCTGTCTCAGCCTCCTCACGACAACGGCGAGTGATGTCACACGTCGCGTCTTACGTGCAAAAACTTTTTTTTCTAATTAATAATAAGATTTCTGTATTTATTAGAGTATATTAGCACAACAGTTCCTTTAAAAGGTGTTTGATGAATATATGTGGTTAAGATCCTTGCAATATATTAGAGCTGGGTGTTTCAGAGTCATTACAGGAATAAATTAGCACAAACACTATTTGCCAATATAAAATATAAAAAAAGCTTGTGCTTGCAAAAAAAAGTTATTTTTGCTAACTGATAATAAGATATCTGCATTTACCAGAGCATATTAGCACAACAGTGCCTACAAAATGTGATTGATGAGTATTTGTGGCTAATATCCTTGTAATATATCAGAGCTAGTATAATGATACCATAAGTATAACCGCTTAAATAAATAAAGGCGTTTTACTAATATCTGAGGTTAAGATCTTTCTATTTAACAAAGTGATTACAAGAATATATTCAGCACCGATTTGCTTTTAGTGGATAAGAATTCAAAAGTATTTTAAGCTCTATCCTTATAAGAACAATGTTCCATGTCTAAAATGTGCATATTGTATGCTTTAAACTATGAGTCATCTTTGTATTAACATGGATTGTTTGAGGATTTGCATAATTTAATTTACAGAACATGCCCACAACTTTGAAGATGTTTTTTTTTTATTGTGAAGCAATCAACAAATAGCACAAAATACCAGAAAAAGTCAATGTGCATAGCTATTCACCCCCCTAAAGTCAATAATGTAGAGACACCTTTTGCGGCAAACACAGCTCCAAGTCGCTTTGGAAAAGTCTCTATGAGCTTGCCACATCTTACCACTGGGATTTTTGCCCATTCCTCCTTGCAAAACTGCTCCAGCTCCTTCAAGTTGGATGGTTTGCGCTTGTGAGGTCTGGGCTTTGACTAGGCCATTCCAACACATTTACATGTTTCCCCTAAAACCACTCAAGTGTTGCTTTAGCAGTGTGTTTGCTCAGCATGATGCTGCCACCACCATGTTTCACTGTGGGGATGGTGTTCTTTGGGTGATGTGATGTGTTGGGTTTGCGCCAGACATAGTGTTTCCTTTGATGGCAGAAAAGTTCATTTTTAGTCTCATCAGTCCAGAGCACCTTCCTCCATACATTTTGGGAGTCTCCCACATGCCTTTTCGCAAACTCAAAAGGTGCCATTTTGTTTTTTTTCCTGAAAGTAATGGCTTTCTACTGGCCACTCTGCCCTAAAGCCCAACTCTATGGAGCATACGGCTTATTGTCGGCCTATGTACAGATACTCCAGTCTCTGCTGTGGAACTCTGCAGCTCTTCCAGGGTTACCTTAGATCTCTGTGCTGCCTCTCTGATTAATGCCCTCCTTGCCCGGTCCGTGAGTTTTGTTGGGTGGTCGTCTCTTTGGCAGGTTTGCTGTTGTGCCATGTTCTTTCCATTTGGTTATGATAGATTTGATGGTGCTCCTGGGGATCATTAAAGATTTGGATATTTTTTTATAACCTAACCGTGACTTGTATTTCTCAACAACATTGTCCATTACTTGTTTGGAGAGTTCCTTTGTCTTCATGCTAGTGTTTGGTTAGTGGTGCCTCTTGCTTAGGTGTTGCAGCCTCTGGGGCCTTTCAAAAAATATATGTAATGACAGATCATGTGACACTTAGATTGTATCCAGGTGGACATAATTTCACTAATTATGTGACTTCTGAAGGTAATTAGTTGCACCAGAGCTTTTTATGGGCTTCATAACAAAGGGGGTGAATACATACGCACATGCCAATTTTCTGTTTTCTATTTGTAAAATATAGTTTTATGTATATATTTTTCTCATTTCACTTCACCAACTTAGACTATTGTGTTCTGATCCATCACATAAAATTCAGATTAACAAAACATTGAACTTAAGGTTGTAATGTAACAAAATAGTAAAAAGTCAAGGGGGTGAATACTTTTGCAAGGCACTGTATATATATATATATATATATATATATATATATATATATACATATATATATATATAATATATATATCACATATAATAGTTGTCAAACTGCGAATCGTCGTCACCCTTTGCAAGCTTGCAAAGCGAGCTCACAAGAACTGCGTCCCTCGTAAAGTGAGGGGCACAGTTCGGGCCACAAATGCGGACCCTTGCGAAGCGAGGGGCAGCATTTGTGGAAGGTGGAGAGGTGAAGGCTCCAACGTCTGCTGCAATGAGCCGAAGGCTCATTGATTGCCGCAAATGCGGACCCTCGCAAAGCGAGGGGCTGAATTTGCGGAGGTGGAGGCTTTACGGTGTCTCACAAGCGGTTACAAACAGCCACAGAAGCGGGCCCCCGGACTTACACAAAAACATACCAGCCATGGGACTTTAAAAAAAAATTATGAACTCGCAAAACTACGAACTTAACGGCCCAACTGCGCACAGCGAAAACATAAAAAAAAACACAAAATACACACACAAAAAAAAACATTACACGCAGCAAGGGGTAACATCCAGGACGTCTTGGATTCAGATTGCATGCAAATTTAAGTCCAATTTACAGAGTTTAGACACTCAAAAATCCCCTAAGCGAGAGAAAAAATGGCCGCCAAAAAAAAAAAGACAGTGAGGCTACACGACCCCTAAACACGCAAAACACCACCAAGCACATACGACTTTTACACAAACCCGTACGAGGTACAAAATACACTATTAGCAAGGACGCTAAATCATCCACACCCGCGTACCACATCCACAATTGCCACACTAACTTACAGAATGCGGAACTACACAGCTAAACAAACGTTTTCCCCTCGCGCATGCAGCCTATTTACACTACACACTACACACATTGCTGACACACCTCAGCTCAACAACACTGCAAATCTACATTGTATGCTGCAGCAACATCAAAACAGATTGTTAGCTCTTCAGCACATTGCTTGCTGCATATATTAATAACGAATAGGTAAAGTATATTAATTTATGATTTCATTAATTAATTAATTATCATCAAAAAATACATATACAGAAAAAAAAACAAAAAAAAACACCACATTATCGCAATAAACGACAAAGGCCATCACTGTGCGCCTCATAAGGAGCGCCAACGGTGCTCATAGGACACAAAGTACACCAGGCTAGAGGCTTGCAATAAGCGCCAAAAGGAAATCAGTGCGGACCTTACAATGAGCGCAAAAGCTCCTCTGATAACAAATACTACACCAACTTAGAGTCTCGCAATGAAGATCGAAGGATCTCAGACAACCAAAACACTTACTGTCTGTGGCAAACAGCATTACCTGCCTTACAATGTTATTGCCCCGTCATTTTTGACGGACAAGTCGCTAGTATATATATATATATATATATATATATATATAATAAAAGAAAGTACTTTATTTACGCAATTAAAACCAAAGAAACGCAGTGAACTATAACCACACACAAGGAGAGTGCTATGTCTCAGTCTCAGTCCTCAGGAGCATACCAATATGCGTCTGGCATACCAGTAAGGAAGAATAGTCCTTATTGTCCCTTGTCCTATTGGACTCCTCTCAGGACAACCAGGCTGCTCAGATGGGACAATAATGTATAATTCTCCTACTGCATACTTAACCCCACTGCAAAACAACAAGCTTTCTTATCTAGACTTGTAGTTTGCAGTAGAACAATAATGGAAAAAAGTGTATTTTTACCACATAAAATCACTATATAAAGTGTTGTGACATCATAAAGCTAACAGAATGAAGAATCCACTAAGAAACAACTCCTTTTAATTGTGACATCCACTTATGTCCCACAACAAAAGTGCTAGTTAAAATTACATCAAACTTTATTCATTACTTGTCAAAATAGTATAATAAACAGATTATTAAAAATATAAAAGAGCAACTAAAATGATACTAAATGAAAAAAAGTATATTTTGTTTTTAGTAAATCCTATATTGATTAACAGCCTTATTAAACTGTGATTTGGCCAATTGAATAAGGCTCTATATAAGTACAGAGCATATTTTTTACAGAAGTTTTTAGTTAGTGAAGACCTTGTTTTTGGATAGAAGTTCACTAACTCAATTTTTTTCGCATTTTAAGAGATGATATATTTCATTTTACTAAAGAAAGTAGATTTTTTTATGCAATTGTTTTTTTCTTTTTTTTTATTAGAATGAGAAAAAAACAGACCCACTTTAATTCCTCAGGGTCTTTTTTCAAAAAAGGTAATTTTTTTTGACACAATTCGATACAATTATGAAAAAAAAATGTCCGCAGTTTTTTCTACAATCTTTTTAAATAGTTAGCTATATATCAGTTAAACTCTGTCTGTCCCTTTTTGCTTGTAAAAAATAAAAAGTCAAATGTTATTGCTAATAATATTTTTTGGGTAATTATCATTTTTGTTTTTGTTGAGAGATTACATCTCAGGTGAATAAAGTGATCCACCTTTATGCCTTAAACAGTTTTAACGGGTTATAAACTTCCAAAAGCTTGATATAAATTAAAATTTATTCTGAAACCATTGCTTTTCTGTTTCATTGCTTTGACTTTTAGATAAATAATTGTAAACTCCTTGCTAGATAAACCTCATGTACAATAGTTTTCCTATCCTGCAAGGATATAAGTTTGCTGGCTTTCTCAATGTTTTGCATCTTGTATGTTACCTCAGAGGTATAACAAGTAATCCACCGGCTACTTTATACCAACTAATTTCTTTGATTGTATGATTGAAGAATTTATGTCTTAAGTTTAAATTAGCAATGTTTTTTTAGTCCTACCAAGTATTCAAAACATATCTGAGACCATAGGCATTTAGAGTGCTTCTTGGCTCTTGTGAAGATTCCCGATAGGCTCCAACTCTTCCTGCCTTTTAGATACAGGAATTACCCATAATATGCTGGCAATCTTCCTTGAAGGAACGGGTCTCTCTGTGACCGGCAGTCATATCAGTCCTTCTTAAAGAAATACACCAGTGTCTATGTATTTCAGAAGCATGGCTTTTAATATGGACCCTCTTACTGCGTTTTCTAAAACAGCATTGAACTCAGAGAAAAGGATTTTCCTCCCAGGGTTAAATCACAGTGGGCTGAACACAATCAAATACCCCACCCAGATTAGCTTCTCCCACTAATATCAGTGGATAACTGGGGGGTTGGCTTTCCCACTGTAGGGGGTGGAACACTGGGCCTATCCCACATGGCCTCAGAGTGGCAAATTGAACAAAGACCTGTAATTACCCCAACCTCCAGCAGTGCTATCTTGTGGACAACAAATGGATAACAGTAAAAACACAATTAACACAATATCATAGAAAATGTCCTTTTCCTCAGTAACCAATATGGCTGTAACATGGTTTAATCCATAAGAGGAAATCTGAACTTCACAGCCCTCTCTATGCTGCTGCCGTTAAGTAACTTGACATCAAAAGAGGGGTTTCTTGTGAACAAAAATATACTTTATTTCATTTAGCTTAATTCAGTTGCTCTTCTATATTTTTCATTTGCCATTTATTATACTTTTTTCATAAATAATTAATAAAGTTCAATATTATGTTAACTAGCATAAATAAGTCACTGTGCCAATAAATAAAAAGTGTATTTTCTTACTGGATTCTTTATGTTGTTATCTTTATGGTGTCACAAAAGTTTGCATAATCACATTGGGAGCACAAAAACAATTTGGGCAATTTAAATTTAAGTGGTGGCATCAAAACAGTTAAATATTGGGTAATGTTGATGAATATGACATTAAAATAATGCAATAATAAACTTTTTATACTATAAAATGTATTTAACAGATTTGTATTATTCTTTTCTATTCACTGGTTTAATTCCATGAAAAGAAAAAAAATATGTGAATAGAAGAGTAATAAAACATGAACAATATGCAAATATACAAAAGAACCTCCGTAGAGCAGTTACAAACTAACAATGTAATACTTGTCACCTGTTATATTGTAATTCTAAAAGAAGTCTTAATCTATAGAATGTTCACTTAATTTTCAATATGTAGGTAGGACTACTTGACCTTTCAATGCAATACTTATTTAACCACATAGAAATAAATTATTTATTTTTTCTCTGTAGCTAGATACAGAGAAGTGGCCTCCAGACCCTTATGGCAATGAGTCACAGATTGAATTGTCAGCTATTATTTTGAGATAAAATAACTCTCATTATAGTTACACTGTGCTTTGTTCTATTGTAGTTATTGGAAGGTCTGTGTATTTTCTCAATATGTACTTTGTTTATGTTTTTGAGATTTTTATAATTGATGCACATACAATAAAAACATGTTTCTTTTCTTATTGTTCAATATATATTGAGCAATTACCTGCTATTAGTCATTTAATTCATATTGGTAAATTGGTATGTTTTACATAAATACACATTGTTTTAATTGATTAGAACTATTTTAAGAATATTTTTTTAAGTTAAAGGTCCACTGTAGACATTCTGTTCTATATAGTCTTTTGAACATCTAAAGTTGATAATGGGCAAAATGTTTTAGAAAGCAATTAATAAATAAATAAACAACTATCACCACGCATTTTTTTTTTAAAGTGAGGTTCCATTTTGTTTTTGTTGTTTGCCTGTTGCAGTATATCTTTCTCAGGAGGGTGTCTACTTGTAAACTAATATGCTTCCCTTTAGTTCTGCTGAGAGAACTAGTGGTTGTAGATGCCACATCCCCATTGTGCAGATAGAAACCTCCTCTACATATAAAGTCTTCTCTGACTTAAAGTGACATGGAATGTTTCTAGTTTTCACTAGGAATATTGTATAACTTCCAGCTTCACCGAGATACACAAGCCCTTTCACCACGACATGGTAGAGATCCAGAAGGAGATGCATCTGTTTACCACTCTCTTTTATTATTAATAAGTGATTATACTGTACTCTCAGGGCAGGCAGCAGGGGTGGATCTACCACCAGTGCACCTGGTGCCCTGCCCTGAGGGGGTGGGGGGCAATGCTGCAGTGCCCCATAAAACTCTTTTTTTTTGTTCCTTGTTTAAATTCTCAATATAACACACATACCTACCCCAAACATAATTACAGTTAAATAAATATATATATATATATATATATATATATATAGTTACATAGGGCCTTATTCTATTATCGGCTGTAGGAGATGCGGGGCCGCAAGGACCGGCCGCAGGCTATTTGCCTATTCTATTCCCTTACGGCCGGGGGCTCCGGCAGGCTTGCGGCCGGCGCCTTGTTATCCCTTGCGGCCGCACGCGCCGGAGGAAAGCCTTTGATCATAAACGACCGCAAGAGTTTCGGCCGCAAGAAAATCCCGGTTGCTATTCAATTGCTCCGGGAACCCTCTCGGCAAGGCTAAAACCGAGCCGCAGCTTACTTGCAGCAAAAAGGTCCCGCAAGCACACAATTAAGCACATAATATAGCCATCCTGCACTCTGAGGAGACGATAAAGTGATTGTAGGTGTTAGCATTCATAGTACAACTTTCCCCTACACTCAAATCCGTAAATAATTTTTATTTTATTTCATGTCAAATATCCGAGGACAAAGTCCAGAGGGCTAGGAGCACCTCAGACCCGCCCATGCTGCGAGCCGGAAAATAAACAGTTAATGAAATACCGGATTTGGGCTGATGTGCAAGCTTGAGAGGGGGTTGCTATTAATCCTTATGTCCCCCATTATGATCCCTAGCATTTACAGAGCTTTACAGTGCCATCTTGAATTTATTTTTGCATTTAAAGTTTTCAGACCTTGCGGCCGGTTGCATGATATGCGGCCGGCCGTAAGGGGGATATCCTTGCGGCGCCGTCTATTTGAATTGCAAGGTAAAGGTACTCTACACGGGGCCGTAAGACGGACGCAAGTAATCGCGGCTTTGCAGCCGTTTTACGGCCGATAATAGAACGAGGGCCATAGTAATTAAGGTTGAAAAAAGACTTTCAGTCCATCAAGTTCAACCTTTTAAGATCTCCTCTGATCTGCAATATGCAGATTAAATATTAATTACTTCGTTGTTTCATTTATTATTAATCAATTATTATTATTTATTTATTTTTAATTATTAATCCAGAGGAAGGCAAACAGAAAAAAAACCCAAGTAAGACTTAGCCAGTTGTCTCAAAGGGAGAAAAAAAAATCCTTCCTGACCCAGATACTGGCGATCGGATTTCTCCCTGGATCAATACTGTCTCTCTAATTATCCATGATAACCCTGAATTCCCTTTTTAATCAGAAATAAATCCAGTCCCCTTTTGAAGTTATCTATCGAATCCGCTGTCACCACCTCCTCTGGTAGAGAATTCCACAGATTAACCACCCTTACTGTGAAGAACCCTTTTCTTTCTTTAAGGTAGAATCGTTTTAGTTCTAACCTCAAAGGATGTACTCTTGTCAGTTGAAAACCTCTTGGCACAAAAAGCTCCCTTGACAAATCTTTATACTGACCCTGGATGTATTTTTATAAGGTAATCATATCTCCTCTTAGATGCCTTTTTTCTAGAGAAAATAAGTTTAATTTGGTTAGTCTTTCTTCACAACTTAGCCCCTCCATTCCCCTTATTAGTTTTGTTGCCCTCCTCTGTACCTTTTCCAGATGTCCTTTTTAGGAAGTGGTGCCCAAAATTGTACTCCATATTCCAAATAAGAGCATACTAGAGACTTGTATAGTGGCAGAATTATATTTGCTTCCCTTGCTTCTATACCCTTCTTAATACATGTTAATATTTTATTTGCCTTTGCAGCTGCTGCTTGGCTTTGAGCACTGTTACCTAGATGGTTGTCCACAAGCACTCCCAAATCCCTTTCAATATCTGATACACCTAGATTTGCTCCATTAAGATTATAAATTGCATGGCTATTTTTCCTTCCCAGATGCATAACTTTACATTTATTTGTATTAAATCTCATCTGCGATTTAAATGCCCATTCCTCAATTTTATGTAAATCACTTTGGAGGGAAAGCACATCACTATCTGATTTAATTACCTTGCACAACTTCGTGTCATCAGCGAAAATGGAGACACCACACTCCAATCCTACCTCTAAGTCATTAATAAATATGTTAAAAAGGCGAGGACCTAATACTGAACCCTGAGGAACCCCACTTACCACATTAGTCCAATTGGAGTATGTTCCATTTACAACAACCCTTTGCTTCCTGTCTTTTAGCCAGCTCTCAATCCATGAGCAGATATTTACTGCAATTCCTGTATCTCTAAGTTTGCACAATAGTCTCCCATGTGGCAATGTATCAAAAGCCTTTGCAAAATCCAAAAAGACTACATCCACTGAGTTGCTTTGATCCAGGTTCCTACTAACCTCCTCATAGAAACTAATTAGATTTGTTTGACATGACCTACCTCTAAGAAAACCATGTTGACTCCTACTTATAATCCTGTTTAAATAAATATATACTTGTATATTGTCCCTTATTAACCCTTCTAAAAGCTTCCCCACTACAGAAGTGAGGCTCACTGGTCTATAATTCCCCGGATTTGCTCTTGCTCCCTTTTTAAATATAGGTATCCACTCTGTTTTTCTTCAGTCATCTGGTAGAGACCCTGTGTTGAGTGAATCTTGAAAAATTAAATATAATGGTTTGGCTATTAAAGAACCCAGTTCCCTCAGAACCCGTGGATGTATTCCATCAGGACCCGGGGCTTTATTAACATTTATTTTTTCCAACCTCTTTTGGAGTACTTCCTGTGTTAATCAATTATTTGGCAAAGGTAGTGTAGCCCCATTATGTTGCAGTGTCCCAACCACTGGTACCTCCCTTGTGTATACCGAAGAAAATAACCTATTTAGCTCATCTGCCTCTTCCTGGTCACTAATTTTCAGACGGCCTGTGACACATTGTAATGTTCCTATAGCTTCCTTCCTCGCCTTCTTCCCATTAATATATTAAAAAAATATTTTACGGTTAGTCTTACTCTCTTTTGCAATTATTTTTTTTATTTTCTATTTTAGCCAGTCTAATACCGCTTTTGCAAGCCTTGTTGATTTCCTTGTATTCCCGTAAAGCAGTCTCTGTCCCCTCTTGTTTGTATAATTTAAATGCCTTCTTTTTACTCCTTATCTTGATCTTTAAATCATTGTTAAGCCACATTGGATGGGATTTACTCCTTTTACTGTTATTCCCACATGGTATATGCCGATGTGTATGTATATTTAGTAAGGATTTAAATGTTGTCCATTTATGCTCAGTGTTTTTACCTATCAGTTTTCTGTCCCAGTCTATACTTTGTATTGCTGCCCTTAGATCATTAAAATCTGCCCTTTTAAAATTAAGTGTTTTTGTTGGCCCATTAAAATTTTGTTTTTTTAATTCAATCTCAAATGAGATTGTGTTGTGATTACTGTTTGCCAAAGGTTGCCCTATTCCAACATTTGATACTATATCAATATTATTTGTGATGACTAAATCTAAGATAGCTTCATTTCTAGTAGGCTCTTGTATAACCTGGGCCAGAAAATGATCCCTGAGTGTACTCAAGAACCTGCTCCCCTTAGCTGAACTGCTGGTCTCATTTATCCAGTTTATTTCAGGGTAGTTAAAATCTCCCATTATTAGAACTTGCCCGTGCTTAGCTGCATTTCCAATCTGTAACAATTATTGTATTTCCTCACTTTCAGCTATATTTGGGGGGTTATAGCATACTCCTACTAATGTTCTTTTGGAATTTGCTGCTCCGCTTTTTAACTCTACCCACAAACATTCAACTTTATCACTAGTTCCACCATAAATATCTTCTCTGACTTTAGGCTTAAATTCAGGCTTAACATACAGACAAATCCCTCCTCCTCGTTTACCATTGCCTCTATCTTTCCTAAATAGGTTATAAACATCCAGATTAACAGTCCAGTCATGATATTCATCCCACCACATTTCGGCAATGCCTATTAAATCCCATTTTTCATTAATTGCTAATAAATCTAACTCTCCCATTTTTCCTGGCAAGCTTCTGGCATTAGCAAGCATACACCTTATGTTATGAGTCTGTAGTTCTGAAGTGCCTGCCACTGTACTTGATTTACTTAGTACTTAGAGTTGTTAATTCATCCCTTATACCCTCTACACTTTCTACCCCATTACTTACATCTAGTCCCTCCCCACCACCTACTAGTTTAAAAACTCCTCCAGCCTTTCTACCATCCTATCTCCTAGTACAAAAGCTCCCTCATCATTAAGGTGCAATCCATCCCTACTGTAGAGATGATACCGAAGCACACGCTGTACTTAAATGAGCTGCATAGGGGAAACAAACTATTAAAAAGGAGTTTTAAGGCAGAAAAAATTGAGGTTTTAAGCACTTCTTAATAAAATAAAGTACACAAAAAAGATATTCATATGTGTATTATATTACTAGTGAAATCCTTCCATATGCTTTTAAGGAAGTTTAACTGCTGCAACCCGAAATGTAGATTCCACTGAAGCATAATTACATGTAAAAAGTATTAAATTAGAAGTGTTGGTCGTAAAAAAAATTCTATAAAAAAAAAAAATAACCACAGTGTGTAAAGAGAGCAACACAGATCATTTTTATAATTTATATTTTTAATAACTTATTTTAAAATGATAGAGGAGTGATGGGGTGAGTAATTAAAATACTCAATATTCAAGAGAAACAGGGCAAAAAGGAGGAGAAAATCATACTTGAACTAAAAACCATCAAAGAACACTGCTGCCTGTAAACTTTCGTTATCCTGGCATCTGCATGATATTATCAGTGACAAATATATACAGTGAGTATCATAAGAAAAAGTAGTTACAGAGTTATGTTTTACCTCAAGCTATTAAGTTCAGAAGAGTGAAGGAGAAGGTTCAATTGTGTCCTGAGAGAAAGCACACTAGCAGATAGCCTTGAGGCTTAGCATGCTTTCTTTGCCAACAAAACTATGAAAGGCTTTAAGGACATGATAGATGTATTACAGAGAACTGGCCAGAAAGGTCTGCACAGTGAGGTTACTATATTTTAATTGAAGAGAAAGTTCAGCCATACTTTGTCAATAGTGCTATGTATATAACACACAAAAAAAAGGTGTGGTTATTTAATTACTCCATGAAATATTGTGAGGGTCTAAAGAAAAATGACAAATTCAGCGATACGTGTCGGAGCAAAGTCAGTATTATTTATTATTATTATTAACTTTTATTTGTAACGCGCCGACATATTCCGTAGCGCAATACAGGGGATAAAAACAAGGGAAAATACAGCATTAACAAAATTCCAAAAATGGAGGACCCTGTTTTGAGCTTAGAATCTTTGCAGAAAGTGCTTTTTCCCAAAGCATCCTAGAAGACTGAAAACTCGCCACTTACAATCTAAAGGGAATGGAAGGGGCAGAAGTCAGGGAAAGATTAAACAGATAATGAATAAAACGGGTCAGAAGAGAAGTGAAAGTTAGAAAGGTTTTTCATTTAGAGAGAGAGAGAAGGAACAGAGGTGAGGGCTTTAGCATTTAAAATGTTGTCTGCCCCTAGTGGTGAGATAATATATGCAAGTAGGAAAGTCAGGTGATTCCCATTTCACTATATATTTAATCAGAATTGGGGTGGGAGGGTGAGGGGCAGGGAGGGAGGGCAGAACTCCCAGAATTCAGAGTAACCAGTGAGCAAAGTCAGTAGTAGGCCTTCAACTTGGAGACTCACACATGTTGATATCTGACCAAGTGTGAAACCTTGGGGTCATTGTAGACTGTGATCTGACTCTAAAACATCAAATGTCAGCTGTTATCAAATCTTAATGTTTCCATCTGAAGCACATAGCCACGATTAGGCACCTGATACCCCAAATGAGCTCTCTACATTGGTTCATGTCTTTATACTGTTATAACGTCCTTTATATAGGACTGCCAAATAAACAGCTACACTGGCCACAGTTGATACAAAAAAATCAACCTTGCTCCTGCCACATAACACCTGTCCTCCATGCCTTACATTAGATCCCTGTGAAAGACAATATATATTTCAAGTTTCGCCTGCTGACATACAAAGTTATACATGATGAAGGACCAAGCTACCCAGAAGAGCTTCTCATTCCTTATGTTTCAACTGGTGCTCTGAGATCTGCACGTGCAAATCTAGTAATCATCCCAAGAATCTCTAGGTCCAAACGTTAATCTTTCCAGCACCAAGATTATACATATTATTAAACTCTCTAATACACTCAGTCAGAGATGCCCCGAACTTGGACATTTTAAAAAATGACTGAAGACCATGCTCTTCAGCCACACATTCAAATAAGTTTTAACGATCTTTTTTTATATCTCTCTTGTTTCTAAGTACTTTGAGTCCCTTCTGTTAGAAAAGTAATATATAAATAATTTGTTGTTGTTATTATTATTATTATTTTTATTCTTATTATTGTTATTGTTATTATTATCATATCAGCAAATGTGTCTTCAAATAAAATCCAAGTGGGGTAGGATAAGTCTAAGTGTTGAGGATTGTAACCAGTGCCTGAACTTTCCATTGGATTGCCCAATTAGCCAGCAAATACAATGCACAGATAAAGATAATATCATTTTAGGGCCACTTGTATATATTCAGCCAGATATTTCTAAAGTTGAGTCTTCCCCATATCAGAAACACAATGGATCTAGTAATCACAAATATCAAATGCTCAAGAAGGGGATCTTTATGGAACAATGATCATTATAAAGCCTCATTTGAAATTAATATTGAAAAACAATGCTATATGGACCCATATAGCAAAACCATTAATAAAAATGTTTGTTTTTTCAAAATAGCAATGGAAACAAATATAGGGACCTTAAGATGTGATACAGTCAGATTAATTGTGACCAAGAAAAGGCAGATCAGCTTAATAAATGATTTCCTTCTTTATATATAGCAAAAAATACGACAACACTACCTTTACTGAATTAATAATTAACTCAGGAAGAAATCCAAAATAATTAAAAAAAATAAAGCTACAGTTCCAGATGAAATACATCCAAAAGGTGCTGAGAGAACTGTGTTCTGTATTAACCAAGCCATTATTTCTTATTTTTGTAGACTAGCTCTCCAAATGTTCAGTATGATAGTATTGGATAAAACTTTGGTACCTTTATATAAGAAGGAAACTGGAGTAAGTTAAGGGAACTAAAGACTGCTAAGCCTCACCTTAATACTGGGGAAGTTCTTACAATGGTTTCATTCAGGAATATTTCCATGTGAGCAGGATCATAAATCGTAGTTAACATGGATTTATAAGTGATATGTCATGTCAAAATAATATTTATTGGGTTTTTTATGAGAAGGTAAGTAGGAACTTGGACCAGGGCAACTTAGATGATGTATTTGGATTTTGGAAAGGTTTTTGACCCAGTGTCACATGGGAGGCTATGGTATAAAATAAAGGATATAGGAATTGCAGTCAATATTTGCACATGGGTAGAGAATTGGTAAAAAACTGAAAACCGTTTTGTACATAGAACATCATAAAATTAGATTAATGTGGAAATGTTAGGTTCCTCTGGATCAGTACTACTTCTTATTTTTAACAAATGTATTAATGATTTAGATGTAGGCTGTGGAACAATGTCTCCATATTTGCTGATGAGACTAAATTGTGCAGGATAATTCAAACAGAGCAGGATTCACCATCACTGCAAGGGATTTGTATAAATTAGAAGATTAGGCGGCAGAATGGCTGATAATATTTAACAGAGAAATGTAGATATGTTTTTGTCAAGGAATAATAAGTATGCAATTTACAATCTAAATGGAACAGGGTAAGTATCTGAGATAGAGGGGGATTTTGGAGAGATTGTGGGCAAGCACATACACAACCACAGTGCTCACTGCAAATATAATTCTGCCTCTTTATAACTATTTGGAAAAACCCAATTTTGAACCTAGAATACAATTTTAGACACCACTTAAAAAAAGGACAATATGGAGGTAGAGAAGGTATAGAGAAGGGCAAAACAATTAGAAAGGTGAATGGAGGGATTAAGCTGTGATGGGAGACTAACCAAATTTGACCTATGTTCTCTAGAAAAAAAGGTGTTTACAAGGTGATATGACTGACTACCTTATATAAATACATCCAGAGTCAACATTATTTTGTATAAAGAGAATAGGTATTGATCCAGGGAATAATCTGATTGCCAGTATTAGGGATTAGAAAGTAACTGTTTCCCGTTTAGAGACAATTGGCAGTGTACAACTTTTGTTTGTCTTCCTCTGGATCAATTAATAATTCAAACAGTACCAAGGACAGAGGATATTTTAAAAGGCTGAACTTGATGGATCAATAGTTTTTTGCAACTTGAGATACTGTGTTACATTCAGTGGGAAGACTTTATGTCACTGCACAGTTATGTTCTGCTAGGAAAGACAGTTAGTGAAACTGAAGTGTCAATATTAGTACCTTAACCAACCTTAACCAGGCATAAGTTGTGTCTTTCAGAACTATTTATAAGTGCCTATTTGATGTGCTAATATTCATTTTATATATATAAGTAGCAGCCTGCCTAAGTGACCATTTAAGCCACACATGTTCCAAAAAGAGTATTGGAATATAAAAGTAACCTAGCTCACTAGAATGGGTTTAGTATTGAGAGCTGTTATGATCTACAAGATCCTCCTCAACACCCTATAGTTTTCACTTCTTCCTTAGCATAGCATCTTGGGGTGCAGCGGCGCTGCGTGTGTTGGTTTCATCAGCATATAGGCTTGCAGCAAGTGTGCAGTGCCCTCTGGAGATACATATTGGATAAAGTGAGGTCAGTAATACTGTGATATGAACCAGATTTTACATGAACAGAATCCATTCCAGTTGTTGCACTGGTGCGTTCCAGTAACTGGTTCTTGCTGGAATCAAGAAGTATATACAGTATATAGTGTTGGGAAATAGATATTTTTCTCAGTGCTTAACACCTCTTAATAAGCAAAACTAAAGAAACTGAGAAACAAAAATAAAAAAGTTCACACATTTATTTTAATTAGAGACAACGACGAATTTAAAAACTATTAAAAAGGGAATGTTAAAAACATCTAGGGTGAGTATAACTGATGGTATGTATCACTAAGTAAAAGTATGAAGGCAAGTGACAATTAAAACAATGCTAAGAGCAAACCGTGTTTAAAGGATACATTATTAATCAGCACTATAGTACCCATATCAAGGAAATTCAATTTATTGGAGCAAGTCAAGTTACGACTATAGTAATAACAAATAAAAGCTCAGAAAATACTATTTACTATAGAGTACTTTATTCTCTTACCAACGAGATCTATATGCTATATGGACTAATACTATGGGAATATGAATTCTTATACAGAAATTTGAAGTAGGGTATATTCATTTTCAAAATCTCTAAAGCATGGTCAAGCTATTACTTTATTTAAAAATTATATATTAGGGCATCCATATATATGGGAACAGGAAAAAATAAGGACATTGAATTTTTCTTTTCAATCTCCTATCCTTACAAGAATCCCAAGTGGAGTGGAATAAAGGGACTCACTTTAGATTTTTTAACATTCCCTTTTTGATAGTTTTTAAATTTGTCGTTGTCTCTAATTAAAATACATTTGTGAATTTTTTTTTTTTTTTCTCAGTTTCTTTAGTTTTGCTGGAATGAAGAAGTACAACAGAGTCTATATAAGCAGCGTTGCTCAGTCGTTTTTGGCTTGCTAGCTGCTTGGTGCACCTTGTATGCTGCCTTATTTTCTAGTTCTGACTATTTGGCTGTGTTCTTTGGATTCTGTATCTGTTCTTGTGTCCTTGACCTTGGCTTGCCTCCTACATATAAACCTGATCCATCTGCCCCGACTCTGCTTTGTCTGACTACCATTTTGCCTCTGGCCCATTTTATATTGATGTCCTCTTACCTCTTTGATAATTGGTTTTCCACTTGAGGTTTGCTAGCTAATTCTGATAAGAGCTGAGATAACGGGATCTAGGGTAGTAAGTAGCTAACACTTCAATGGAGTAAGAGTATGCTCAAACCAACCAGGAGGACCAGCAACTCTACTTCCACCGATCTCACCAAAGCAGGAGACATGTCTGTGCTCATCAGCAGGAAGGAACCATTCACAGCAAATGCTTCATTATCTGAAGTTTGCTTTAGGTTCCAATTAAAAGTGTATTGTCCCCTTTTGTTTTGAGGGCAGACAATATGGAAACATTCTGAAGCTTCAGCTGGGGCTCAAAATACTCAGAGCAGCAAGCATCCTCTGCACCATCGTTGTTATCAGGCAGGTAGACTTGTTAGATGCAGCTTGCATCCAAGACAGGGCTGCAAATGCTCCATAATTAGCTCCCAGGTTGTGGGTGTAGGTGAAGATATTACAGAAAAACTATTTGCCAAAAAAAGTGATCTGTAAATAATAGATTAACATGAAAGATAGATATAGACAGAGAGCAGGGCCGTTTCTAGAAAATCCAAAACAGCTTCTACAATGCCCATGTGGTACTTGCCCACACTCCCATGTACATTTAATGCTGTCTTCTGCAGAATGTACAATCTATCTTTTTGCAGCAACAGCATGTTCCTTACTCCCACTAAGGTGGTGCCCAAGGTGTTTGCTTTGTTTGTTGTCCTTTAAAACTGCACTGGAAGACACTAAAAAACTATAACCAATTGCAAGGCACCAGGGGCCACAACAGTGTAGGGGCCACTGCTACTTGCAGACTCTTTATTAACTAGGTTGGGGGCCAATAATTATTTTTACAAAAAGTTACTCTGATCCTGATAGAGGTAACCATCTACATGTAATGTTGACCTTTTTTATTGACTCATACAGGGTGTATACAGAAGTTCAAATAGTCAAAAAATAAATCCCTGACTCTAGAATGTATTGATACTTCATAAATATTCAAGGAATTTCTCGTAAAACAATTTATTAATATGCACTAGTACGTGTAAATAATAACAGAATATACAGAGTAAAGTACACCTTTCCAAGACTAGTGGTGTTCATCCCAGGGGTTACTTAGTATATTGCGTTATTGACACCGAAATCGCCAATGCTAAGAATAGCTTGGTGTTCCACATACGTCAAGGGGGTTAGACCCTTATTGCTGGGTATCAGACCATTACCACTAAATGTAAGATACAGATAACATTTTGTAACATACGAGGTAACCCTTGTGGTGAACTCCAGTAGTCTCGGAAAGGTGTACTTTGCGCTGTATATTCTGTATAGAGAAGTTGTAAGGTACCCCCAAATTATTTTGCACCAGGGGACTCCATTCATTAGCTCCACCACTGAACCAATACATCAAATATTGTGGCACGGAAGAAATTATAATACTAATAATAATAATAAATTGTTTTTATTCTTAGTAGTACTGCCTATTTGCTATATGGTACTTTTTATATTTGACATCATTTGAATTTAAATGCTAATACTGTACTGCATAATATTTTGACTATAGACAATTTTGTGTGTGCATTTGTCTAGCGGGAGTCTTTTGTACTGATAAGCCACTGTTTCTGACAACCCCACATGCCTGAGAATTATGCATTTTCTTTCTAATAACAAGAAAAATAATTCTGAAAAGCTAATTCCCTTCAAGCCTTTTAGATGAAATAGAACTTAAAAAGACTTAAAATGGAACCAAACCATTGTATTATATAACAGATTTCATATTTGAAAACAGGCATAAGGCACAACCTCTGGTGCTATTGCAATTAATCCCCTGATTATTTTCTTTTTTTTTGATTTACTGTACAGTGAAAATAGAGTATTGTAGGATAAAAGTAACCTAGCTATGGATTTGTATTAATTGGATACTGAAATATTCTTGTTAGTGCAGTTCTGTTCATTTGTCCTTTATTATTATACAAACATGAAAGGCAAGATGGCTTCAATTGTAAAAGATATTGACAACGAAAAATGTTTGTGTCATTAAAGGAACTCTTTTGTAAGAGTTTTCTTTTATAAAATCAAATCTCCAAAGTAACCATAGAAAGAAAATTAAGAGTTGCAGATCTTAATGACTGACTACACAAGATGTCCGCCTACCTACCCACCACAGATCAGTTTCTGTGGAGATAAGGTTTTAAGACAATACAATTTCCAACTATACTTGGTATATAAGTTATTATGCTACCAGAAAAAAGGGACTATATTGTTAGGTTTTTACTGTAAACTGTGCTCATAATAAAAAATGATGTTAGAATTGCAGCAAAACGAACATTTCCTACAAAACAAGTACATGGGTAAAATGGCAGTTAAAATAAAATGGCCACTTCACCCTTACACCAAAGGGATGACTTTAAAGCAAAAAAAAAAGAAAAAGCTGCTTATATTCATTTTAGTACTCTGTTTTATTTAAGATTAATACTTTCTCATTTTGGAGATAATAGTTTTTAATAGATTTATATATGGACAGGTTGTGAGAAAATGATTGCAAGAGAGAATCTTGAACAATTGACACTTGACAGCTTTCCCCGCTGCTACCTGGGTTCGATTACAGTCAGGGAACCAAGAGGTCACACCAACTTGAAGCCATGCAGGGTTGGGCCTGATAAAAACCTAGGAATACTGAGAGCTGTATGCTGTGGCCCACTGGTGAAGGAACTGGCAACCCACTCCAGTATCTCTGCCATGAATGCCATGGATCAGCATGTGTTGAGGTCCATGAGATTACGGAGAGTCGGACATGACTGAGTGATGAAACACACACATCTGCTTGAACGGATCAGTGGTAATATTATGGTAAACAGAGAACATGAATAAATCTACATTAAAATGTTTGAGACACTATTTTTGTAATATAAAACAAGGACACTATGCTCATTTTGGATCAGGTTGGTAAGAAATGTGCCATAACATGGTCAGTTTGAGAAAGATTTGAGATACATCCTGATTATGGCTCTGTTAGTGTGGGCTAAGTGGGATGGTGGGCCGAGTGTACTTCAGAAGATTGGAAACAGAAGAAGTTTATAGGGACTGGAAGGACAGGAGAACATTGTAGAGCTTAAAAATGTACAGAGAAGAACAAAATAATTAATAAGGGGAATGGAAGGATTAAGCTATGAAGAAGGACTGTTCAAATTAAACTTATTTTCTCTAGAAAAGGTACGTAAGAAAAGAAAAAAAAAAAAGATTCCACCTTAAAAAAGAAAAGGGCAGTAAGGGCGGTCAGACTTTGCAACCCTCTAGCAAAAAAGGTTGTGACAGCAAATTAAATGGATAATTAAAAAAGGGGTTGGGTTTATTTTTTTCAGCTTTTTAGCTTTATTGTGTGTGGTTTTGACAATAAATTTGTGGGAAAAGGTTGATCAACCGGAGTAAGGTACAATCGGATACAATGTTCATTTGATTCAGAGGTTAAGACATTATATTTTATAGTTTGATATAATTTTTTCTAAAAAGATCAAGATCACAACAGTAATACACGTACATAATTTTATATAATAAAAACCCTATATTTAATTTTAAAGTAGTACCTTACTTCTACATGAATCTTGAATGAATGATAATATCGACTTTTAGATAATTTTTTATAAACATCTCTTAAAGCAATTCTTTTTGTGATGTGTTAAGTCCATGTGTATTGTGTGATATAATTTAATGGACATTATGAACGTGTATTACAGTATTTTCAGTATATTTTAAATTATTTATAATTTTCTGACAATTGTACAAGGGGAATAATTAAAAGAAAATAATAAAAAAATAAGGCTGGGAAGCTGGGCAAGATTTGAAATGTCCAGCAGTGCCTCTGAAGTCAAAAATAGGGTGTGGAAGCATGGGTGTAGGAACTAGAGGGGATGAGGGGGACAAATCCCCCCAAGATTTTTCAATGTGTTTGTTTATGTATAGAGAAGCAGTTGAGTGGTATTTTATTTCTATATGCGGTATCCTCCTCCCAGATTTTCTTTGGCTCCTACACCCATGGGTGGGAGACTGGAATAAGAAGCAGTAGTGTGAGCTTAAGTTACCTCTACAAGTGGGCCCATACAACAGGTCTTGTTTTGTGGGGGGCTAGTTGTAGATAGTTATGGCTCTGCCCTTAATATTCACAATTACCTTTTTATGTTATAGCTTGTTCTTAAAATATTAGTAATAAGCAGGGGCAGCTGGTGCATAGGGGCAAATGGGCAACATCCCTCCCAAAATGAATGCACTGACTTAATCCTCCCATCACTTACTTAACTGTATAATTTATATAATAAAAAAAATGTTTTATCATGTTCAATATTCTGTTTTTTTTAATAGCTGCTGCTGTCACTTTAAATTTCAAAACCCTCTGTGCTGCAGTTAAACACACTGACTTATCACATCTAGCCCCCTGCTGGTGACTTGCCTAGTAATACAGATCAGGGAACATGTCAGAATTTTAAAAAAAACAGTCACAATGCTGTTTATTCCCAAACTGTGCTCTAACTGATAGAGCTGAGCCTGTCTGTCAAACGCAGCATCACCCTATTAGAATGGTGGGGAGGGAAAAGTCCTGTATCATACAGGGGCTGCACCTGTCACAGTCCCCCCGGAAGTGAATACATTGGTGCAATCTCAATAAAGTTTATTGGAAAAAAAAAAACTCCCAGCTCACAGTGCATGCAGATAGAGGAAGCTGTGTGTAAAGCTTCAGTTTTCTCAATACCCTGGTGGTCTTTTTGATTCTGAATACCCTGCTCCAGACACCAAGCATGTGACCTGTCTGTCACTACCCTGGCCTATACCAGACAAAAGCAGCGGCAGAGCTCGATCCATGAGCAGATATTTACTCCAATTCCTGTATCCCTTAGTTTGCACAATAGTCCTACATGTGGCACTGTATCAAAAGCCTTTGCATCCACTGAGTTGCCTTAAACCAGGTTCCTACTGACCTCCTCATAGAAACTAATTAGATTTATTTGACATGACCTGTCCCTCATAAATCCATGTTGACTCCTACTTATAATCCTGTTCAAATAGAAATATTCTTATATATTATCGCTTATTAACCCTTCTAAAAGCTTTACCACTACAGAAGTGAGGCTTTCAGGTCTATAATTACCCGGATTTTCTCTTGCTCCCTTCTTAAATATAGGTATCACCAGTCATCTGGTAGCGAGCCAGTTTTGAGTGAATCTTGAAAAATTAAATAATATAATAGTGGTTTGGCTATAATGGTTTGGCTATTACAGAATTTTATTCCAGTTCCCTCAGTACCCTTGGATGTATTCCATCAGGACCTGGGGCTTTATTAACATTTATTTTTTCCAACCTCTTTTGGATTCCTTCTTACGTTAATAAATTATTCGACGAAGGTAGAGTAGCCCCATTATGTTGCGGTGTCCAACCACTGGTACCTCCCTTGTGTATAGCGAAGAAAATAACCTATTTAGCTAATCTGCCTTTTCCTGGTCACTAATTATCAGACGGCCTGTGTCACATTGTAATGTTCCTATAGCTTCCTTCCTGGCCTTCTTCCCATTAATATATTTAAAAAATGTTTTAGGGTTAGTCTTACTCACTTTTGCAACTCATTTTTCATTTTCTATTTTAGCCAGTTTAATAGCCCTTTTGCAAGCCTTCTCGATTTCCTTGTACATACGTAAAGCAGTCTCCGTCCCCTCTTGTTTGTATAATTTAAATGCCGTTTTTTTTACTCTGTATCTTGATCTTTATTCCCACATGGTACAGTGCCTTGTAAAAGTATTCACCCCCCTTGGCATTTTTCGCGACTTGTTGCCTAACAACCTGGAATTAACATGGATTGCTTGAGCATATGCATCATTTAATTTACAGAACATGCCCACAACTTTGAAGATGTTTTTTTCTATTTTTATTATTGTGAAGCAAACAACAAATAGGACAAAATAACAGAAAAAGTCAATGTGCATAACTATTCACCCCCCCTAAAGTCAATACTTTGTAGAGCCACCTTTTGCGGCAATCACAGCTCCAAGTCACTTTGGATACGTCTCTATGAGCTTGCCACATCTTGGTTTGCACTTGTGAGCAGCAATCTTTAAGTCTGACCACAGATTTTCTATTGGATTGATGTCTGGGCTTTGACTAGGCCATCCCAACACATTTACATGTTTCCCCTTAAACCACTCAAGTGTTGCTTTAGCAGTGTGTTTGGGGTCATTGTCCTGCTGGAAGGTAAACCTCCGTCCTAGCCTCAAATGACACACACAGTGGTACAGGTTTTGCTCAAAAATATCCCTGTATTTAGCACCAACCATCTTTCCCTCAACTCTGACCAGTGTCCCAGTCCCAGCTGCTGAACAACATCCCACAGCATGATGCTGCCACCACCATGTTTCACTGTGGGGATGGTGTTCTTTGGGTGATGTTATGTGTTGGGTTTGCACCAGACATAGTGCTTTCTTTGATGGATGAAAAATTACATTTTACTCTCATCAGACCAGAGCACCTTCTTCCATACATTTTGGGAGTCTACCGCATGCCTTTTTGCAAACTCAAAATGTGCCATTTTGTTTTATGCTGAAAGCAATGTCTTTCTTCTGGCCACTCTGCCATAAAGCCCAACTCTATGGAGCGTACGGCTTATTGTCGTCCTATGTACAGATACTCCATTCTCTGCTGGGGAACTCTGCAGCTCCTCTAGGGTTAGCTTAGGTCTCTGTGCTGCCTCTCTGATTAATGCCCTCCTTGCCCAGTCCGTGAGTTTTGGTGGGCGGCCGTCTCTTAGCAGGTTTGCTTTTGTGCCATGTTCTTTCCATTTGGTAATGATAGATTTGATAGTGCTCCTGGGGATCATCAAAGAGTTGGATATTTTTTTTATAACCTTACCCTGACTTGTTTGGAGAGTTCCTTGGTCTTCATGGCAGTGTTTGGTTAGTGGTGCCTCTTCCTTAGGTGTTGCAGCCTCTGGGGCCTTTCAAAAAAGGAGTGTATATGTAATAACAGATCATGTGACACTTAGATTGCACTCAGGTGGACATCATTTCACTAATTATGTGACTTCTGAAGGTAATTGGTTGCAAAAAAAATGGTTTTATGGGCTTCATAACAAAGGGGGTGAATACATACATGCCAATTTTCTGTTTTCTATTTCTAAAAAATAGTTTTATGTATATATTTTTCTCATTTCACTTCACCAACTTAGACTATCGAGTCCTAATCCATCACATAAAATTCAGATTAACTAAACATTGAACTTAAGGCTGTAATGTAACAAAATAGGTAAAGAGTCAAGAGGGGTGAATACTTTTGCAAGGCACTGTATATGCCGATGTGTATGTATATTTAGTAAGGATTTAAATGTTGTCCATTTATGTTCAGTATGTTTACCTGTCAGTTCTCTGTCCCAGTGTATACTTTGTATTGCTGCCCTTAGATCATTAAAATCTGCTATTTTAAAATTAAGAGTTTTTGTTGGCCCCTTACAGTTTTTTTTTTTATTCAATCTCAAATGAGACTGTATTGTTATCACTGTTTCCCAAAGGTTGCCCTATTTCAACATTTGATACCATATCAATATTATTTGTGATAACTAAACACAAGATAGCCTTATTTCTAGTAGGTTCTTGTATAACGTGGGCCAGATAATGATCCCTGAGTGTACTCAGGAACCTGAACTGCTGGTCTCATTTATTCAGTTTATTTCAGGGTAATTAAAATCTCCCATTATTAGAACTTGCCGATGCTTAGCTGCATTTCCAACCTGCAACAATAATTGTATTTCCTCGCTTTCAGTTTTATTTGGGGGTTTATAGCATACTCCAACTAATATTCTTTTGGAATTTGCTGCTCCGCTATTTAACTCTACCCACAAACATTCAATATTACCGATAGTTCCAGCATAAATATCTTCTCTAATTATAGGCTTAAATTCAGGTGTAACATACAGACAAATCCCTCCTCCTTTTTTGCCATTGCCCCTATCTTTCCTAAATAGGTTATAACCATCCAGATTAACAACCCAGTCATGAGATTCATTCCAACATGTTTTGGTAATGCCTATTAAATCCCATTTTTCGTTAATTGGAAATAATTCTAGCTCTCCCATTTTTCCTGGTAAGCGTCTGGCGTTAGTAAGCATACATCTTATATTATGAGTTTGTAGTTTTGAGGTGCCTGGCTCTGTACTTGAGTTACTTAGTAATACCTCCCTGTTGACTATACTAACCCTCCCCATCTCCTCCCCATGAGTAGTTAATTCCTCCCTTATCCCCTCTACACTTTCTACCCCATTACATTCATCTAGTCCCTTCCCCCCGCCTACTAGTTTATAAACACCTCCAGCCTTTCTACCCTCCTATCCCCTAGGACACAAGCTCCCTCACCATTAAGGTGCAATCCATCCCTGCTATAGATATTGCAGCCAAGTGAGAAGTCAGCTCAGTCCCCTAAAACCCAAACCCCTCCTTAGTGCACCACATTTTTAGCCACGCACTACCCTCCCTAAGCTCCTTCTGTCTCCCTGGGCTAGCACGTGGCACAGGTAGTATCTCAGAAAATACTACCTTGGAGGTCCTTGCTTTAAGCTTTTTTCCTAGTTCTCTAAAATCATTCTTTAGGACACTCCATCTTCCAATAACTTTGTCATTGGTACCAATATGTACCAAGACCGTCGGTTCACTTCCAGCCCCTCCCAATAATTAATCTACCCGATCCACAACATGCCGAACCCGAGCACCCTGGAGTCAGCAAACTGTTCGATTGCTGGGATTTGGGTGACAAATCACCCTGTCTACCTTCCTAATAGTAGAGTCCCCTACCACCAAAACCTGTCTGTTTCTCTGCCTAATCTGTCCTCCCACTTCTCCAGTAGAACTGTTCTCCCGGCTGTTAGAGAGAACAGTTCTATCTGGCATTGCCATTCCTGAATGGACATCCCTAACAGTTTCACTCAAAATGTATTTGTTTTGTTTGGTATTTGCAGGCTTCAATGCATAATCCTCATTCTTGCATACTTTCCTTTCTCTACATAAATTCCTTTCTCTTAACATTAAATTCTGCTACTTCAGTGTGTTAAATGTTAATGGTTGGTTTATGTAGTCTTCAGATATGATATGCACAGATAATATGATTTATGTCCTTGTAATGGTGACCTTTTCTTGTATGGTGATTAACCACTGGAGAAACAGCTGGGATACCTGCAGGCTGAATACACACCCTCTTTTTCCTATATCTCATTATATCTAATGAATAGTTACACAAATGGCACATGTAACTATTTAAAGGTACATAGAAAAAGCCTTATCAACAAAAAAGTTGAACCCTTACAGCCCTATTAAATTCCCTCAATGTGTAAAACCATAGTCCCTAACGTAGCTCGCAAGATTGGCCCCGTAAAGCAACCCACTAACGATCTGCGAGTTACAGGTGAAAAAACGCTACAAGGCGTCGAAATTTGAACTCCACGGCCGCAAAGTCTTTGATCTGTCAAGCCCTGATGCGTTTGAAAATCGCTATTAAATTGCTACCAATCCACTGGTATTCAAACAGGTAACCCACAAATTGAGCCAAAAAGCAAATGGGTACTAGAGAGGACCCGCAAGCGGGTTAAAGTCCAATCTGTAGACTGTAAATGCAAATATACTCACACTACTGTATTTTCAATGAAAGGGAAAGTGATGTTAGGAAATTAAAATTAATAGCACAACATTCTCAAGATGCAAATCTGCAATATAAAATACTTTATTTTCTGTTTAATGTCAGTGTTATATCGATCCCGGCAATCAATGTCTTAATACATATAATGGAACCCGCATGGACTAGAATATTATATTTACTGATTTATTAAATTGCATCTTTTCTGGAATGCGGGTCCGATCGAAACTCGTACTTGAAACCTGTAAGGCTTTGAAAGCTAACTTTTCAGTGACGTAATGATGAAGATATCATTTGCCATTGGCTCCGTCTAAAACTGTAACTACGGGTTTGACTAATTGATCAAGTTCACGGCCACACATCCAATGTGATCACGTTTGGAACAAGCTATATTAGGTAAGCACTTGGAGGACAAACAAAGGAAACACCATCACTAGCCTACATATTCATATCTGCGAGAGGCGCACATGATAAAGAACCTGCAGCAGACTCCATAATTGCCTGTTGAATCCCCAACTTTAGCTTTGATGAACAGAATTGGCAAACAAACATGGTATTGGGATAAAAAAATTGTGAGTATCTGCTCTGTCACTAAAACATACTAGCAATGCATGGTGCTGATCGTCTGCCACTGTGCAGAGTCTTCCATTCTACAAGACTGTAGCCTGATGCTTCTACTCTCTCCTGTAAAGTAGTATATTGGGACTTCCACATTCAGTGCGGAACAAGGCATGCTCCATTTAAGCTATACTGTGATATCCACCATGTTACCCTTGAACTGCCTCATCTATCTCTACACCTAATTGATGGAACATTAAAACAAACTCCTTATATATATAGCATCAGATATATAAACCCTGGGACTGATAAATCTATCAATCCGATTGCTTAATTTGTCCTACATAATTACAAATGTATTTACAAATTGAGTGTATTTTGTTTGATGTCAAACTACAAGAGGGGACTCTTCAACAAGCAACATCATCATTAAGAAAACTCCACCATTAAGCAAAGTCCACATATATACACATATTAGTTATTAGATAGTAGACAATGCTATGATATATTTTTACAGTTCCCCCACCTGCCCTACCTTTTACATCTTTTAAAATGTACTATTTTGTAAAACTAGTTAAAAATATGCAATGTGCTTTTAGAATGTAAAAATAAATAAAAATACAGCCTCCAATTTATTATCTTATATGCAATTGTGCTGCTCTGGGATCTACAACCTTGGCTTCAGCAGATCAACATCCTAGTCTTGCTAGTGCTCTCAGCAGAAAGAGAAGTTCATTTGTCTTCAAGGATACACTAAACCGAGAAAGTAGCAGCAAAGAAAGAAAACTAGAATATTTGAATATAAATTGCAAAACATAAAAGTAGTGTTTATTTTTATTTTTTGTTCTCTAAAACTTTTTGTCCATTATTATGTTTAGTTATTGAAAAACTAAAACAGAATAATGTTTAACACAGTAAGGATCAATTTATTTACAAGTATACAATGTGTGCAGAATTAGCATTTATTGGTATAGCAGTAAATATCAAGGATAAACAATGATAAGTGTTTACACTTGTAAGCTTTGATATTTAGTTAGATCACAATACACAATCTACCTGATGTCTATTACAATCTCTTTTGGATGGTTAGATCAATACAGAAATTAATAAACCGTGTATACAAACTTGTCAAATATGGATTAACAATTTATTTGAATACAATATATATTTGGTTAGTTAAATATATGAGTATATAAACAGTGTATATAATCTTATAAAGTTTGGTTAGAACAGTCTATCAGCCTTAAAAAATCGTCAATTGGCCAATTGAATTGGGCTCTATATAAGCACATAGCATATATGTTTTACAGAAGTTTTTAGTTAGTGAACTTCTATCCAAAAACAAGGTCTTCACTAACTAAAAACTTCTGTAAAAGAAATATGCGGTGTGCTTATATAGAGCCCTATTCAATATGGCAGTTAGAAATATATATTGAAGCAATATGTATAAAAGTTGGATATATTCTATGTGAGGTTGCAAGCTAATTAACCTTTTTAGGTATTAGCAAGCTATTATTTGGTTATTGGTCTTACATCAAAATTGATTACCTTTTATTGAATTTATCCAATCGGTCAATTCAGTCGATAATGATGTAAAACTGTTTTGTTGGTTGTGTGATACAAGACTATATATTTTGAGTATTGATAACTATGGTTTGCTGTGTAGGTGTTTTTAATATTTGGTTTTGTAACAGAGTTAAATAGTTACATTATTGAATAAAGTTAGTCAGTCTGTTTTAGGGAATATGGGCACATATTGAAACATATTGATTAACACGTACAGTCCGGAATTAAAGTGCTAATTAGTCTGGGTTCTGTAACCACTCCCAAAATGGTACCAGAAGGATTGTGGTATATTGGGCTCATTTTAACTCTACTACAAATGAGAAAGTGAAACCAGTTTATACATATCATGTATAGAATTTCAGGATAACACTTGTCTTATTTTTAGGATCCCTTCTCAAGATAGTCTGGAGTAATCCCTCTTTATGTTGTTGGTTTGTTAGAAAGAGTTGTAGAGATATAATAGAATTTGGATAGACAGATATAGTAATATATCTTATGGAAGATATTAAGGGGGCATAGGTTTATGCCACAGAAGGACAGTTAGATATGTCCTCAGACAGGTCTGTCAGAAAAAGACCGGCCAGAAAATAATACAGAAGAACAGACCCAGCAAAGAACCACGGAAGAAACAAAAGGCCAGGAAGAGACAAAAGACCGCAGGAAAAAGCAGGAAAAAGACCAGAATCTTCTCTCTGCCATTAAATAACTACTGTATTTTTTGCTTCATAAGATGCACCTGACCATAAGATGCACCTAGTTTTTAGAGGAGGAAAACAAGAAAAAAATATTCTGAATCAAATGGTGTATTAAACTATTTAATGAACTATAAGAGAACAATATTTTAACCATGTAAAGTGAACAGCAGTCAACAGTGGCATTAAGAACCATCATCACTCTCCCTAACAAATGAAGAGAGACTTTAAGGTTTGAGTACTCTTCTAGTTTTCTTTTTACCCCAAGAACTCATCATCGCTAGAGTCAGAATTTATGAAGCTCAGTTGCTCACAATGACTGACATCACTTTCTTCGCTATCTTCATATAAGATACCATCAAAAGCAATGCTAATGCCACAGTTTTTCAATTTCCTCCTTCACTGAGTGCCATGATGTTTTCACCCATTCACAAACTTGAGTGATAGTGGGCCTCTTCATTCATCCAGTAGGTGTCAGATCATGATGACCAGCAGCCATCCATTTTTTTCCACTCTTCTTGCATAAAGACCTTAAATGGTTTGTTTATGGAAACGTCGAGAGGTTGCAACTGGCTGGTAAAACCTCCAGGAATTACAGCTAGATGAGTCTGCACTTCTTTAAAGCACTTTTTTGTAGTTTCGCTAATATGTGCTCTAAAGTGGTCAAGCACTAATAAGGCAGGTTTTTTTCAGAAGCCCTCCAGGACATTTGGACCAAACTTTATCAACCCATACACTCATTCCTTTTTCGTTCATCCATCCTTCCTCTTGGAATCACTTCTTTTGGAAATGTTTTCCTTTTGAAAATTAACATGGGTGGCAATTTGTTGCCACCTGCACAGCAAGACAACACAACCGGGTAATGGGTTTTCTCATGTCCGGAGGTTTTCACAGTGATAGTTTTGGCACCTGTCAGATCAACAGTCCTCTTTGATGGCACATCAAAGGTTAGCGGGACTTCATTCATATTCACAAATCTGGCCAATTTCAACCCCATGTTTCTTCCTAGCATCGAATACAAGTTTATAAAAAGACAGAATCTTAAATTCATATTGTTTTTAAATTTTTTGCGCAATTCTAGTTTTGGTGCGCATAGCAAGGCCAGATCGCCTCATAAATCTGTAGCACCACAATGATGATCCAGTAACATCTTGAATGCCTTTCTCTACAGCAATGCATTTGGCTTCATATATTACAATTTTTGTAGAGACTGAGAAGCCATTATTCTGCTGATATGTGATCCATTCTTTCATGGTACGGTAAGTTGAATTGCAGAGCCCAGCACAGTAACCCCAGCAGCCTCCTCTCTGCAGCCTTCCCACATCCACAATCTCAGTATGCTTCCTGCTCCTGCACTCGGGTCCAGGACACACAAATTTGCTCCATAAGATGTACAGATATTTCCCCTTACTTTTGAGGGGAGGAAAGTGCATCTTATGGAGCGAAAAATACAGTATTTATTCCTCATCGTCGCGAGATTGTTTTCCACCAATCACAAATAGTTACTCCCCGTTTGCATCTATATGTAATAATTAGAATTAGAATGTATTGATAAATACGTTGTGTATATCTGTTTCTATCCACTTGAGAGCGCTATGGTTACAAGTATTAAAATAAATGATTATTAATATGTGTGACCTCTGTACCAGATCGTGCCCGCCAAGTATTTTTGGTTAAACACTAGGCCATTGTGTGCTTAACACCTGCTTGATAATGTTTATTTGGGACAATGGAGTATTAAAATGAGTTGCATATGTCTCAGAATATGCTACCTTGAGACCTTCACAATGTTTCATCTTGAGGAGTCTTTCTTACCCATGTGAAAATATTTAAGACTGCCTGGTCAAGTCTTGGTTTAATTTGTTTAATAGACTCAAAAATGTAATTTGTAGAAAGAAAAATGATTTAACCCCTCAAATGTTAAAAGAGTATACCATAAATGTCAGTGTTTACAGTGGTAGTAGCATGAACATATACATTATATATTATTTACACATAATCTAAATAATAGATGGATTTGGTATTATTTTTACCCTAAATACCCACGGCAACTCACAAATGATTCTAAAACCATTGCTAAGTGCCGAAGCAGCAGTTAAAGAGACAGTATGACACAAAAAAACAAAAGAAAATTATGAATGTTTATCATTATTTGACATGTAGCAGTCTTTTTTTAAACATATGTGTAATTAAAACATGTAATATTTTATTATTTTGTCTGTTTCATTATAGAACATCTATGGTAAGACATAAAATTAACACAATTATATATATTATATCTAGAAATACAATTGTCACATATATTTAATTTAAATAAAAATAAAAACATATATATATATATATATATATATATATAAAGATATATATATATATATATATACACATATATAAATGTATATGGTTTCTCGCTGCAGTTACGGTGCTTGTAATAATCATGATGTTGCCATTTTCTGTTGGTTCCTAGAGACGTTTCTCATCCCTAAAGCTTGGTTTGGTGTAATATTCTGAGTGAACGCATACTTCCTGCACTGAATTCTCTTGCAGACAAGGCAGGATTTACCGATGTCAGCTGCGAACCGTAATACTGCGAGTAATAAGATTAAAATAAATCTCCCGCAGCCCATTTTACAGTATACTGCAAATCGCACCACTCAATTAGATTTGGATCATATGTCAGGCCTTTAGACAACAAGCTATTAAGTACATAATATATTTAATTGATTAAATAGAAATCCTCACATATATACATATGGCCCTCAACATTTGAAATGGCCAAACAGGGTCTACTATCTTTCTCGTACACATTAAGCTAAAGGTCCCACGTATAAGGGTTTGTCCTTAAAAGTTGCATTTTCCATCAGAAATGGACATTTGGGATTCTAAGAGGACAACGGAATGACAGGGGGATTTGCCTTGAAAAGTGGGACAGTTGGCATATATATATATATATATATATATATATATATATATATATATATATATATATATATTTCTATCTAACTATCATTAGATAGTATATATAGTTGTGGTAATTGTGAGTTTGTGTGTAATGCTTGCAAATTGCGGGTTTGCTCATGCGAACAGATGTTTTCCACTTCATTATAACATAATATTATAGACAACTATGTGTGGATTTGTGATATAAAATCTGAATTAACTACATTTTAATACCAGTTTGAAATACCACTGAATGTGGAAAAGTCCAAAGTGGTGTGAATTATGCAAAGCATTGCTAATAATTTTACTATTCCATAGCATTTTAAGCTTATCCTGTTCTGTAACGTTTTGTGCTAAACAGGCAAATTTGGATTTTTAACATCTATTTTATGACATTTTTCTTCCTTTCCTAAAATATACCAATTATCATTAGACTGTCTAAATCTTTGCAGCTACCTGCAGATTTCTCCTTTCTATTCTCACTGTATAATTCTGCCTTCACAAGCTTTTATTTCTACAATCAGTATCAAGATGTTGTTTAGTGTGGTAATGTAAGTGTTGTAATATCTATGCAAGGTACCAGGGGTGTGTTTCTGGCCTAGGCCTAAGGCAGCATCTTTTCATGGGGCAGCAGACTGTCTGAAGATGCCAGTGCTTTACATTGAAATATGTTTGTAAATGTACAGAAAATTCTATATGCAATGATATTTCTACCTGTAATTAAAAAATAAAGAAAAGAAAAAAAGCTAATAGTTAAAAAGCACTTTCCCAAACGTGCTCAATAAAAGGTATCTAATTCTAGTTGTATAACTTAAAAGTTATGCCATTTTACCAGAATAAAATACTTTCTATATTTCATTAACAACTAAAATTACAAGGCAGTGCAAATCAGGGTGAATTTCAATCAAGGGGGATTCTTTGAAAGTAGTAATTAATTGTTAAATTCCACAATTTAATCACTAACCAGTGGCGTAGCTAGAGCTTTCGCCTCCCGGAAAGGCCCCAGGTGAGAACATTATACATTATATATATATATATATATATATCTATATATATATATTGTACCTTAGGCCCACAGAAGTAAAAAACATATAATACTGTACATTATATATATATATATATATATATATATATATATATATATATATATATATATATAGTGATATAGTGGTTACACCCTTTAACTAATATATATATATATATATATATATATATATATATTTATATATTGTACCTTAGGCCCACAGAAGTGAAAAACATATAATACTGTACATTATATGTATATGTGTATATATATATATATATATATATATACACATAAATAATACATAAATATATTCAATAATATATATATATATATATATATATATATATATATATATATATATATATATATATATATATATATATTAGTTAAAGGGTGTAACCACTAGTTTTGTTTTCTTTATCATTTATTAATGTTCTATATATATATATATATATATATATAAATATAAATACTGTATGAAGAATACAGGAGATTGTTGTCACATGTACCACACAGCCAGTACTTGCCAGATATTCCTGCAGCTCCTTTAACGTTGCTGTAGGCCTCTTGGTAGCCTACCAGACCAGTTTTCTTCTTGTCTTTACATCAATTTTGGAGGGTGCTCCAGTTCTTGGTAATGTCACTGTTGTGCCATATTTTCTCCACGTGTTCCATGGTATATCTAATGCCTTGGAAATGATTTATCTAATGATTTATCTAAGTTCTGAAATGATTTATCTTTGTCTAATTTTTTTACAGCCCAGAAACCTGACATTTTAACAGGGGTGTATAGACTTTTTATATCCACTGTAGATATATATATATATATATATATAGTGGCTATTTTTATTGAACATAAAATGATACACTATATTCATGTGTATATATATATATATATATATATATATATATATATATATATATATATGTTATTTTTTTTCTAATCTGAGATTCGCACCATACATGTTTGTTTAATATTTAATATAATAATGTCATATACCAAACTATTATTGTTTTGCTAACCCTTTCCTCTGTGAATGATTATTCTGTTGTAAATACTTAATTCACAACATAATATTCAAGCCATTGCAATCCTTGCCATATCAATTATTTTCTTACTTTCAAGATCCTTCTTCAAATTTGGTGATACCTGAAAGGTTAAAAACACATATTAATCAATTATACTAATGATATCTGTCTCACATTTACATGCTTATTTAACCGCCCGCCTCCTAGTAGACTTTTTAGTCTCCATAGAAGCCTTAAAACCTAAGGAGCTATTTCTTTGTGATTTATTGCATTCAGTCTACTGTGCCAGACTGGATCTATGGTGTTTCTTTTGGTATGGAAAGCAAATTTCTACGGTTACTGAATATAGACAAATGAGTTTTTTTGCTGTGGGAGTAGTTAGGATCTGGGCCATGGGCGTAGGAGACCAAAAATATCTGGGGGCGATAACGTTTAAAGAGAAACTGTGGCCCTGAGTGGTGCAATTCAACTCTACTCCCAGGACAGGTTGCAGGGGTGGATCTACTGCCAATGCTCGGGGGAAACTCCAGTGCTGCGGTGCCCCTTAAAAAAAATGTTTTTATTTCGTTGTTTAAAGTATGTATATATATATATATATATATATATATATATATATATATATATATATATATAAAATATTGGTCAAAGCTTTCATGGCAAAGACATACTTCTCCATATCGTTCTAGTGGACATATCGGGTAATGCATGACTAAGGTTCATTTTGCTATTTTTTTTCTGTCCACTGTTCTTATAATCTGTGGGGATCCCCCCTCCAGTTTCTTTGCTCCTGATCTGGGTAGATAGAGTGCCCTCCCTTAGTTAGAATAGAGCTGGTTTAGGTATATCCGAAAGTTGCCTTCCTATTTGCTAAAACCTGTATTTACTTTTTTGCTTTTACCCCCACCTGCATGCTGATCTAAAATAATTCTGCCCATGGCACAAAATAAGCTAGAAAACTCTAGAGGAAGGGAATTCGATATTAATGTATTGAATAATCCATATTGTCTACCTTACTGCAACTATGTAAAGATATTCAAGTTTTATTTCTATGTGTCAATGTATATAGCAACAAACTTGTGGTATTTGGAGTCAAAATTTATTTTTTGGATCGCTACCTTATCACAGTGAAGGAGCTTGTATAATTTAGCGAAGCTGTGAGTTATACCATTTAGGGTCACCCAAGATGGGCAGGTCATTGCAGAGAGAGCAGATAAATCCCTGTCCACTGGAGAAGGAACTGGCAACTCACTCCTTTATATTTGCCAAGATAATGGATAAGCACAACCAGTTCACGGAGTGACTAAACAACAACCTAGTAAAGGTTCTAGCCTACACACATAATTTACCAACTATAGGAGTTAGGCAGCAAAAGCCCTAAAAACACAGCTACTCATCTGAAACTGGAACTAAACTTTCCTTTAAAAAAAGTAAAATATATATGTTATGAATTATAATTGAAACTATTCTGCTACTCCGCCATTGTGTTGCCATCTAAATAAGAAACTCTTAATTGGTCCCAGGTATATTCTGAAATTATATTTTGTGTACTAAATAAGAACAGCTGCTATGCAGATTACAATAATGTAATTGAATTATGTTAAATTGTAATACAAAAATAAATTATTGATATAGCAAATATATAAAAAAGCAATGCACACCAAAACATTTACATAAGCAGCGATGAAAATTGGTTTCTTAATATTCTCATAATGAATGCAGTACAGGTGAGAATTAGGGATAAGGAGAGAATACTGGGCATGGCAATATGGGGAATTGGATATTACCAAAACACAAGCTGCCTGGAAAATAATTGCTAAATATTGTCTTAAAGTCGTCATATATGGAAATATTTCACTAGAATGGATGCGATTTGATATCCTCATGTATTATTAGAAGCTCTGCATTCTATAGGCTTACACGTTGGGTTTTATGCCAAATGCGATCTAATTTTCCAATGAAAAATGCCTAGTGAGGCTTTGCATGGCAGAAGTGATCTGCTGCCCTCTATAGCATATGGGGAAAAATAACAGCTGTTGTACAAAATGAGAACCAATTATAAAGCCAAACAAATACCCTGCTGTGTCCAAAACAGCTGCATAATGCTTTGGCGATTTTAACGTAATTATGTTGCTGAATTGCTGCCAAATGCAGCATTATTCAAGTCCGTGTGGCTGAATGCACCATGGCTAAGTTATTACTTAGAGATTCATATTGTGTTTCAGTAGTTGTACGGAGTTAAATCAAATAGGGAAAAGGACAAAATAGGAAAATAGTCTTCCCAGCACTTGAATTGTTATTCCTCTATAGTGTGTATAGTGTTCATCCTTTAAGAAAGTTCATCGTATATCTATATGTCTATATCTATGTATCTATATCTACTTATGTATACCGTTTATATATATATATATACTAGCGACTTGCCCGTCAAAAATTACGGGGCAATAAAATTGTAAGGCAGGTAATGCTGTTTGGGCCAGACATTAATTTTGTTGGTGGTTCAAGATCCTTCGGCGCTCATTGTTGTATTTTTTTTTGTGTGATAGGCGCTTTTGCTATTATTGTTTGGCCAGCAGTGATCTGCTTTTTGCGCTGTGTATATGTATTTTTGTATGCTAATTAAATAATTAATAAATTAATAAATGAATATACTTTACCTATTTGTAAGTAATATATGCAGGAAGCATTGTGCTAAAGAGCTGACAATCTGTTTTGATGTTCCTGCAGCATACAATGTAGGTTTGCAGTGTTGTGGAGCTGAAGTGTAAGTGTCAGCAATGTGTGCAGTGTGTAGTGTAAATAGGCTGCGTGCGCAAGGGAAAGCCGTTAGGGTACATGTGTACTTCCGCATTGTGTAAGTTAGTGTTGTAAAAGGCCGGCGAATGTGTATGTGGTACGCGGCTGTGGATGATTTAGCGTCCTTGGTAATAGTGTATCTTGTACCTCGTATGGCTTTTTTGAAAAGCCGTATGTGCTTGGTGTTGTTTTGCGTCTTTATGGTGCTGTAGCCTCGTTTTCGTTTTTTTTGGCTGCCATTTTTTCTGTTGCTTAGGGCATTTTCGTCTGTCTAAACTTGGGAATTGGCACTTAAATTGAGGTGTAACTTCACTTGCAGTGTGTGTATTTATTGTGTTTTTAATGTTTTCAGGTACACGCGGTTCGGCCCTTAAGGTCATATTTTTGCGAGGTCCCGCATCTCGTATTTTTTTATGCTAACTCTGTAAATTTTCCGTTATAAGTCCAGCGGTTCGTATATTTTTGTGTAAAAATATTGATTGCGTGTTAGATCTATTTTGGTAAAGTGCCGCTTGTGTGGGTGTTTGTAACCGCGTGTGAGGCGCCGTAGAGCCTCCACCTCCGCAAATGCTGCCCCTCGCTTCACGGCCTGCCTTTGGCTCATTGCAGCCGACATTGGAGCCTTCACCTGCTGCAAATGCGGCCCCTTGCTTCACGTTTGTCCAATAAAAAAGGTATCACTATATACTGAAATACTAATTCATTTATTATTACTAGTTACTAGCCTGTCAAAAATGATGGTATCATATGTGTTGTTCAGTTGTCTATTTTGTCTCTCTCTGTGTGCCCTCTCCATGTGCACTTCTCCGTGTGCCCTCTCTCTCTCTCTGAGCACCATCTCTCTATCTCTATGCGCCCTCTCTTTGTGTGTGCACTTTCTCTCTGTGCCCTCTGTCTCTATTTGTGCCTTCTCTCTGTGTGCTCTCTTTGTCTCCCTCCCCATCCCCCTCTCTCTTCTACCCTCTCTCTGCCTCCCTCCCTCTCTCTCTCCCTCCCACTCTCCCCCCTGCCTCCCTGCGCATGTTACTGTGCAAAGATGGTGCAACTGTGCAAGCGCAGTTACATAGTAATTAAGGTTGAAAAAAGACTTTCAGTCCATCAAGTTCAACCTGTTAAGATCTCCTCTGATCTACAATATGCGGATTAGTTATTAATTAATTAATATTAATATTAATTAAATTATTGATTAAATAATTATTAATAGTATAGTATTGGAGGATGAATAAAGAGTTAGTCCATCAAGTTCAACCTTTTTAGATCTCTATTGATCTTTTTAATGTGGACTATTAATTATTAATTGTTAATTGATCCAGAGGAAGGCGAACAGAAAAAAAAACATTGAAACTTTGCCAATTGAGGGGGAAAAAAAGCAAAATTCCTTCCTGACCCCAGAAACTGGTCGATCAAATTTCTCCCTGGATCAATATTCCTTGCTAGTTATCTAGGATAGCCTTGAATGCCCTCTTTATTCAAAAATATATCTAACCCCTTTTTGAAGTTGTCTATCGAATTCGCTGTCACCACCTCCTTTGGTAGAGAATTCCACAGTTTAACCACCCTAACTGTGAAGAACCCTTTTCTTTGTTTAAGGTGAAATCTTTTTTCCTCTAACCTCAAAGGATGTCCTCTCGTCAGTTGAAAATCTCTTGCTACAAAAAGTTCACTTGACAAAGCCTTATATTGACCCTGGATGTATTTATATAAGGTAATCATATCTCCTCTTAGACGCCTTTTTTCTAGCGAAAAATTGTTTAATTTTGTTAGTCTTTCTTCATAACTTAGCCCCTCCATTCCCCTTATTAGTTTTGTAGCCCTTCTCTGTACTTTTTCCAGCTCTAAAATGTCTTTTTTATGAGGTGGTGCCCAAAATTGTACTCCATATTCCAAATGATGGCGTACTAGAGATTGGTATAGTGGGAGAATTATATTTGCTTCCCTGGCTTCTATACCCTTCCTAATACATGCTAATATTTTATTTGCCTTTGCTGCCGCTGCTTGGCTTTGAGCGCTGTTACCTAGGTGGTTGTCCACTAGTACTCCCAAAATCCCTTTCAATATCTGATACCCCTAGATTTGCTCCATTAAGATTATAGATTGCTTGGCTATTGTTCCTTCCCAAATGCATAACCTTACATTTATTTGTATTAAATCTCATCTGCCATTTAGCCGCCCATTTCTCTAATTTATGCAAATCCTTTTGTAGGGAAAGTACATCATTATCTGATTTTATTACCTTGCACAACTTATTGTCATCAGCAAAAATGGAGACACTACATTTGAGTCCTACTTCAATGTCATTAATAAATATGTTAAAAAGGAGAGGACCTAATACTGAACCATGAGGAACCCCACTTATCACATTAGACCGATCGGAGTATGTTCCATTTACAACAACCCTTTGCTTCCTGTCTTTTAGCCAGCTCTCGATCCATGAGCAGATATTTACTGCAATTCCTGTATCCCTTAGTTTGCTCACTAGTCTTCCATGTGCCACTGTATCAAATGCCTTTGAAAAATCTAAAAAGACTACATCCACTGAGTTGCCCTGATCCAAGTTCCTACTAACCTCCTCATAAAAACTAATTAGATTGGTCTGACACGACCTTTCCTTCATAAATCCATGTTGACTGCTACCTATGATCCTGTTCAAATAGACATATTCTTGTATTCTGTCCCTTATTAACCCTTCTAAAAGCTTCCCAACTACAGAAGTGGGCTACGGGCAGCAATACAACATATAGACTGGGACAAAGAACTTACAGGGAAGAATATTTTAAAAAGGCTAACTTTAATGGGCTAAGGGCAGCAGTTTCTGAGGAGGTTAGTAGGAACTTGGATTAGGGCAACTCAGTGGATGTAGTCTTTTTGGATTTTGCAAACAGTTACAGTGCCACATGGAAGACTTTTGAGCAAACTAAGGGATACAGGAATTGCAGTAAATATCTGCTCATGGATAGAGAGCTGGCTAAAAGACAGAAAGCAAAGGGTTGTGGTAAATGGAATATACCCCGATTGGCCTAATATTGTAAGTGGGGTTCCTGAGGGTTCAGTATTAGGTCCTCTCCTTTTTAACATATTTATTAATGACCTAGAAGTAGGATTGGAAAGTAGTGTCTCCATTTTTGCTGATGACACTAAGTTGTGCAAGGTAATTAAATCAGCTAATGATATACTTTCCCTCCAAAGGAATTTACATTAAATAGACAAATTGGCATCTAAATGGCAGATGAGATTTAATATGAATAAAAGTAAAGTTATGCATCTGGGATGGAAAAATAGCCATGTAATTTATAATCTTAAATTTAGGGGTATCTGATATTGAAAGGGATTTGGGAGTACTTACAAAGGCAAGTAAAATATTAGCATGTATTAAGAAGGGTTTAGAAGCCAGGGAAGCAAATATAATTTTGTCACTACACAAATCCCTAATATGCCCTCATTTGGAATATGGAGTACACTTTTGGGCACCACTTAAAAAAAGGACATCTTAGAGCTGGAAAAGGTACAGAGAAGGGCAACAAAACTAATAAGAGAAATGGAGGGGCTAAGTTATGAAGAAAGACTAGAAAAAAGGCATCTACGAGGGGATATGATTACCTTATTTAAATACATCCAGATCAATATAAGGCTTTGTCAAGTGATTTTCAACTGACAAGAGGAAATCCCTTGAGGTTAGAGGAAACAATATTTCACCTTAAAGAAAGAAAAGCGTTCTTCACAGTTAGGGTGGTTAAACTGTGTAATTCTCTACCAAAGGTGTCTTAGTAACCACTGTCATTAAGGTTTTGTACTGTATATCTTAGAATATTTTTTTTCCTCCATCAGTCACAACTATTTGTACTTTATATTTAAGCAGCTGAGCCTGATTGATTTGTTTTGTTTCCATATAGAACGTGTTTTTAATCTCTATATTTAACATAAGATAATGTATTATCAATTTTCTCTTTATGGTGATTTCATGGAATAGATACCCTGTCTATACTGCATAAAATAGTATACAAACAAATCTGGAGAAGAATAGTAAATATGCAACCATTAAACCACACAACAAATGTTCATACAGATAAAGGCATAAGTTTCCTGGATTATGAGTGCATCTGATAGAGGAGAATCAGTAGTGTATGAAAACATTTTTTGCATGTAAAAATACCAGAATAAACATTTAAACACTTACCTTGAAGTTAGCAAAATGTCTTGTAATTTCTGAAAATCAGAGTTAACACCCCTGTGAAACCATGGCTAAATTAGCTTAAAATTCATCATTTGCTTTGGTCAATCAGGAGGAGGCTCAGACAGCTGATACATTTGTATCAAGCTCTGGGGTTAATTGGCTGTACTGTAAAGTCTACCAAAAAACTCAAAAATATCTGGCTGCTTCTCATCTGTATACTTGGTTATGTAAGCTCCCTGTTGGTGTGCAAAGCTGGATTTTAGTTTTATGCCTATAACTTTGTAAGTACACTGAACTTATCTATATAACACACTTTTTCTGATAATCACTGCCTGTTTCTTACCAAACATTAAAAACCGAGGAAACTTATATATACCTTTAAAGATACACCAATGAGAGAAATGTTATACATGTTCAAAAGTTTGGTGCTTTGTGTAGTAGTAACAATGCTTGTGTCTAACCAAGTATTGATAGAATAAATAAAACCAACATACCAGCTTAAACAAATTTCGCACGTTTTCTCTACAAATTAATTGAAACTAAGTATGTAAAATGATGTTTATGGATGCCTTTCCTTATACTTGCAAAAAACAAAACTATAGAACATTTAAAAACTGTTATCATTTAAATGTGTTTATTCTTACATACTTATTTTTTAAAGGCTAATGTTACCATAAAATTCTGAATAGAACCAGGCATGTCAAGGTTATCACATATAATAGGTGTGGTAATTGCGAGTTGTTGTCACGCAATGTTAAAAGTTACGGGTTGGCCAAAGGGGCTCATTGCCCTGAAAGTTATGAGTTTGACAAGGGCTGCAATGAGCACCAAAGGCGCTCATTGTGTTTTTCAATTGAGTTGTACAGTTTATAGGTCACATTAAAGGTGGAAAAAGTTCTGAAATTATTTATCTTTGTCTCATTTTTTTACAGCACAGAAACCTGACATTTTAACAGGGGTGTGTATACTTTTTATATCCACTGTATCAATTATAAACATGTATGATTGATATCTCTACATTATTGAATCAAATAGAGTTATATGATTTAACATCTTGTGCAGATAGATTTTATAAATTGATACACTGTGTATATTCTTTTCGCGTATATTTAAGCATTACATGTTAGATATCGGATGTGTGGTTATAATACTACTGCTTTGTCCTAGCCCCTTCAATTATAATAATTGGATTTTTCTAATCATTAATTTAGTAGCACTTTATAACAATTTTTCCTATTAAATTAACACTTAGCACCTTGCACTTTAAAATATTTTATTTTTCCCTCGGGATTTCAAGGCAGTAGGGTTTCTTCACACACTCCCTGGTATAACTAATAATTGGTTAGATGCATATAGATTCATTTAAGAATATTAATGAAATTGGGAGCTTTACCCCGAGACAGAAGATTACTCATTTCTTTTGTTTAACTTTTCCACATGGTGTAGTGATAATCCCAATTGAATTTTTTTTACCTTTGTTTGTATTATTTAATTCATACAACATACTTCTGTGCCACAGCAAATATATTTAGAATATTCTAAGTGTTAAACACAAAAAAAACCAACATTGGTTGGATACATACGTACTCATCTACCTAAGTCATTATTTGGAAGAACCGCCTTTGGCTGCTATTACAGCTGTGAGTCCTCACTTATGCACATCTGGATTCTTCTTGGCAAAATGTCTCAAGTATTGTATATTTTTATTGTATATTATTTGTGGACAATTTTCTAACTGCAATTTTCAAATACTACCACAGATTCTCAAATGGATTAAGGTCTGAGCTTTGATAGGGCAATTCTAAAACATTCAGTGCCCCTTTTTAATGGTTTTAACCCTCTCCGATGCTTATTTGGCTACATGTTTACTGCTATTATTCTGCTGGAAAGCAAACATCTGCCCAAGACTCAGGTCTCCTTCGAAACTCACCAATTATTATTTATTAATTTATTTAGCTCCATCGAACATGCCTTCATGACCAGTTTCCCAGTACCGGCTGATGAAAACCAGTACCACAGCATGATGTTATCACCAATATGCTTTAGTGTGGGTATAGTGTTCTCATGGTGAAGAGCACAGTTGGCCTTCACTGTTTATAGTATTTAACAAAAATATGTTTGGTTTGATACATGCCATCCAAACAAGGTTAGATATGAGATTATTTTAGCAATTGCTTTTTTCTCACCACTCCGTAAAGCTAATCTTTATGGACCATGCTTACATGGTGCAGTTGTCCCATGGACATTTTCTCCAGCTATGGATCTGTCCAGTTTCTTCAGACAGTGGTCTGACTAATACCCTCCTTACATGCTCACTAAGGTTTGGTGGACAGCTATCTTCTGCAACATATTCTTCACAACTTAAAAAAAAAGTTTTTTTTTGTTTGTTTTTGTTTTGATTGGTACTTTTCTAGAAATGTATTCCATTAATAGCTACTTGATCTTCAAGATGTTGTTCATTTAGATGTGCTCTAAAACTTCCAAAAAAAACAAGTTATTTTTATTTGCAGATCATAGTGACACAAATTGCACAGAGATGGAATCTATTGAGCCAATTATGTGACTTCTGATAGCATTTTTTTTGTAAATTATTCTGAAAAATATGTAATTTTTCTCCACTTCAACCCTATGGACTATTTTATATAGATCTGTGATAAAAAATTCCAATTATATATTATCATCATCATCATTTACTTGTAAAAATATTCCGTAGCGCTATACATAAGTTGTGATCAAGGCAAAACAATATTAACACATTACAAAGATGGAGGGCCCTGTCTGTGAGCTTAGAATCCGATGTCCATAGTGCTTTCCCCAAAGCATATTGCAAGATTGTTAGTCTGCAAGTCTTTAATCTAAAGGCTTTGGGTGTGGTACGGAGGCAGGTTAGAGGCTCCTTTAAACAGGTGTGTTTTTAGTGAGGTTTGGAAGGATTTGAAGCAAGAGGATAATCTGGTGAAGCGAGGCAAAGAGTTCCAGAGAATAGGGGCAGCACAAAAAAAGTCCTAAAGGCAGGAGTGCAAGGAGGTGATGAGAGGAGGAAAGATGGTCATTAGCAGAGGGAAGAGGGGGGGGGGATATTTGTAGATGAGAGCAGAGATATAAGGGGGTGCAGTGTGGTTGAGGGCTTTGTTAGTTAGGGTCATGATTTTAAGTGTTATTCTGGAGACTACGGGAAGCCAGTGGAGTGATTGACAGAGAGGTGCTGCAGACACTGAGCGTTGATTACGATAGAGGAGTCTAGCAGAGTGGGTGAGCCAGCCAGAAGCGAGTTGCAGTAGTCAAGACGGGATTTGATGAGTGAATATTTTAGAATCTTAGTTGTGTCTTGTGTAAGGCAGTGACGCATTTTGGAAATGTTTTTTTAAATTGAAAAGACAAGATTTTGTTAGTGAATGTATGTGAGGAATGAAAAAAGGCAAGGTCCAATAGAACCCCAAGACAACGGGCTTGGGAGGTGGGAGTGATGATGTGGTGTTGACAGCGAGAGAGATGAGGAATTGACACTGCAATAGATGGTGGGAAGATTAAGAGTTCGGTATTGGACATGTTGAGTTTGAAATGGTGGGCGGGCATCCAGGAGGATATACTAGAGTGGTAGTTGGGAGCATGTGCTAGTAGAGAGGGGGATAAATCCGGTGCTGAGAGGTAGCTTTGAGTATTCTCTGCATAGAGATGATACTGAAGTACAAGATATTTTATTAGGGGGCCAAGTGAGGATGTATAGATGGGGAATAGGGGGGGGGGGGGGGGGGCTAGGACTGAATCTTGGAACACACCAACAGACAGATGGTGTTAACTCTACAAAAGGAAGGGGGGGGGGGGGGGGGGAAATAAGAAACGGCAGTGTATCACAGCATAGATGTATCCAATCATCACATGGACTAAAAACTTAGTATGCAGGTACATCTACATTCAAAATACACATTATATTGTATTATATGCTGTAATTTGCCAGAACCCATCAATAAAACTTATTTAAACATAAAAACAAACAGATTATACAAGAGTCTTATTATATGTCTATATTTAATATTAGAAACCTATTTGTATTATGGAGCATTTCAGTGGCCCTATAAAGGGTATATATGTATATACCAAGGAAAACAGTCTATTGTAAGAACAAACAGTTTGCAATATACTGAAGACCCTCAGTTAACCAGAACTCAAGAAACCAGAGAAAAAAAAATACTGTAAATAAAAAATGTAATTTTATAGGGCTCAACAAATGCCAGGAGCCAGGTTGTCATGCCCCAAAATGCTTACAGGCACCTAGATGTCACCCACTGTATGTCTCTGCAAATCAATGTTACCTGGACGCAGACAGGCATCAGTGACTGAGCCAGGGCAGTGTTGTCGTTACACACCGGTGCGTTCGGCTGGAGTGTGCGGTGCTGACCCCGGGGAATGTAAGTGAGGAGTGAAAGCTGCAGCTCGAACAGCCCTTACTGACAAATATACTTAACAGAACATCCTATAAGCAGCTTATCTAGGCCTCTTTTATATGTAACTCTCAAGCAACCAGAAACGACATTCATCTGGCATCTTCCAATCCCTGTTGGTGCCGGATAACTGAGAGTCTACTGTACATGGTTTTAAAAAAACAGTTTTTAGTGAAATAATCTAGTTGTATTATGTATATCTCCTTATACCTGATAAAAAAGCTACTCCCACTGTCTGTCCCATTCATGTGCTAGTAATGCATGTCACTGATCTGCCCGATAATTATTTTCCAACTACAAAAGAATATAATGATACATTTATCTAATGTTTAATAAAAACAAGAAACCAGTTTGATATAATCTTTATTGCATTCATTTGTGCATCCAGAGTAAAAAGTAAGAGACAAATTCAAATTTGGCATTTTCTAGTTACAATACTGAAATCTTATCCTTATCACTGTAGAAAGAAAAGTTACAAAGTGATCCTTTATAATTTGTCTTACGATGTAAATTGAGTTATCAAAAAAGTATTGAAACCACAAAAACATAAAATACAAAAGTTTAAGAAAATGGTTAGAAAATATCTTACAAGATATGCAGATGCACGGTTGGTTCCACAATATATTATTTGTTGGATACATAGTAATTACCTCATTAAGGGTCGTCTACTGAGTGGAAATCCTTGCTGGTAAATGCAATATTTAGAACTCAACATTGAGGGACAGCATGGTATTAAAAATATATTGCACATTATTAAATTTACTAACATAATCCATAATGATATAATGCAATTGCTAATTACACAAGGAAACTCTCTCCACATGTTTCAGTACTGTGTTACTAGTAATAAAAAGGTACAGGATTTAAATTACATACAATAATTGAGCATTTATTTTGGTTCAGCGGTGTTAAGAAAACAAACATGGAGACCCCAGGGAGTAACTGTGGTCTGCACATGCAGACTTTCATTAGGTCAAGTGCTTTTACACTAAAAACAATGCATGCAGACACCCACATAGCAATAAATTACATTTTAGCACAGAGATAAAACCAATGTGTTGGTAGTTAGGCCAGTGTAAATGCATTAGCATTTTTTTACAATAATAGTCAAATGGTAAAGTATGTGTTACCAGCTACATTTTTTTAATCACCTTATATTTGGGAACTCTGTTGTGTTCCTTTAATAGAGTACTAATAAATCAAAATAGTTATCACTTTATAAGATATGTATTTTTTTTTTACATTTCTGATTGTAAATATATAGGGTTATTGAAACTGGATAATGTGATTTACACCAGATATTGGACAACACCTTAATCCTGACCATAGCTGGATAAGGTCAACACTGTCCACAAGGATTTGATGGATAATATCTACATTTTCTGCATTACATTGATCTTACTAAGATTTTTAACACAGTGTATCCCATAGCCAAATATTCTCTGTACTGTCATTTCTATTTGCTATGGATTTCCACTGAAAAGGACCATTTTAGTCCTAAAGGGGTCACTAAATAATGGGTAAGGCTTCATGCAAAAAAAAAAAAAAAAAATACCTTTATTAAACTTTTACTGCACATTTAAACAATTACTTACTATTTTTCATTGAGCTCCCTGGCAGCTTAAGCTCTGAAACTCTTCAACCCTATAAATTAAGTATTGTGGCTGGAGTGGACCCACATAGATGATGTGTCAAATTGAAAAGCAGTCTCTGAAACATTAGCAGCAGGGCACGGTGTAACCTGAGGTATTAGCCATATACAAACTTAAAACCACATTCAATTGCAAGTCTGCTATTCAATTGTTCAAGACCGCAAGTTACTGTCCCAAAGCCAAAACCATAAACCATGCACAGGTTTGTAGCAGTTTAGGGCGGGAACATGATCAACTCAGCAAGCCCATAACCTCCCATTTGAATCATCCAATAGAAAATGAGACTCATTATGGCAGTAAAACATTAAGGTTACATGTCAATCAATTAGGTTTGGGGGTCCGATATGCGATCAGACTCAGAAAATAAAGAATTATGAAAATGAATGCCAATACAGTTCTAGTCCATGATATGTATGAACTCATTGATACCTAAGATCGATATAACCCCTGAAAAAAAACATAAAAATAAATCTTATATACTACCAATTTACGAGCTTGAGACTGTGGTGCAATTAATTCTAAGGTCTTTCATCGCTTTCCCCATCATTTACAGTTCGGTATTGATTTTTGTAAAATTGTTATTTGCATTAACAGTGCTATGAATAGGTGTTTAACCCCCTTGTGGGTCTTCTCTAGCACTCGTAGGAATTTTTCCTTCATTTGCCATTTACAGGTGAGAAAATATTTGCGAGCTTGGGGAAATTGAGCAATTGAATAGCGATTTGCGATTTTAGCCTTGTGAAAGATCAAAGGTTTCGGGAGGCTGTAAATTATGTGTTTAACCAATCTGCATTTTTTCAAGGCCGC